>JAPFBL010000215.1:380000-783958 GCA_026182355.1 Hermatobates lingyangjiaoensis | reverse complement strand
AAAGTGAGTCTTTGTTATGTTTCTGTCTATGTGTCACTGTTTATTTTAAGTGTAATCTGTCCTGCCGGACCGTTTCCGTTTATCATGATATATATCAAATAAAATTTATCAGGACTCAGTCATTTCTTCACATTCAAGTTAAACTCTCAATACCAAACTTTCAGTTTTTATTTAAAACTTGTTTAAATCACCTTTTTGCCAACGTTTCGTCTTTATTTCAAGACATCCTCAGGGCTATAAACTAACAAAAACAATAAACAATGGACATTTTTTCATTTCTACTTTAAAAACATCATAAACAAATTGAAAAAAGAACTTACTGAAGGCTTGGTTCTGTTACATTTACAAACAACCGTTAACTGTCATTACATGTGCTGTTCCAAGCGACAAATTATTGAACCACTGTTTTTTTAGTATAATCCATTATATATAAACATATATACTTATACACATATTATAATATATATCTATTATAATATGTATCACCATAATATATATCTATAATACATTTATAATAAATTATTATTTTAACAATCCTTAAAAATATAAACTAGATAACATTGCATCTTTAACTATTTATGATGGAACTATAAATCCTACTTAAATTGTCTGTATCTGTTTTTCTATTGCAAGTATTATTAGTATTTTTGATATGTATCATTTCTTTTATCAATCTTTTATTGTATGAAGTTTCATAATCTAAAATTGATGCATTCTCAAATTGAAATGTGTGTTGATTTTTAATTGCATGCGAGGCTAGGGCACAAAACATTTTTTTATTTTTAAAATTCGATTTGTGTAAAGCTAATCTATCTTTTAGATATTGTTTGGTTTGACCTATGTATACATTATTACAATTATTGCAAGGAATAGAATATATTATATTGCTTTTAATTAGTTTGTTGATAGGTGATTTGGTGTTCGTAAAAATGCATGTATTTAATTTTTTCTTTACTTTATATGTTATTTTAAAGTTAGCTTCCTTAAGTATTTTTCCAATCTGTTCTGTCAGTCCTTTCACATATGTCACTGATCTATACTGTGGTGAGTTGGTGAGGCCATTATTACTGGAGTGCTGATTTATTTCATTACCTTCTTCAGTGTTTAAATCCGGTGTTATATTTCTATTAGCGTCTACCTGTGGAGTTATTTCATTATGGTTACTAACTGTTGATCGCATTATTTTATTTATTAAATGGTGCGGGTAATTGTTTTGTTTCAATATATTTTTTACTATATTTAAATTTTTCTGTATAAATTGATTATCACATAAATGTATGGCTCTATGTTTCAAAGCTAATGCAGTGTTAATTTTGTGTTTTAGAGGGTGGTGGGATAAAAAATTTAGGTATCTATCAGATTTTTGTGGTTTACGCCACCAATCGACAACTAGGCTACCCTCCGGATTTCTGTATACTATTGTATACATCTCCCATTTCTAGATACAATAGTATACAGAAATCCAGAGGGTAGCCTAGTTGTCGATTGGTGGCGTAAACCACAAAAATCTGATAGATACCTAAATTTTTTATCCCACCACCCTCTAAAACACAAAATTAACACTGCATTAGCTTTGAAACATAGAGCCATACATTTATGTGATAATCAATTTATACAGAAAAATTTAAATATAGTAAAAAATATATTGAAACAAAACAATTACCCGCACCATTTAATAAATAAAATAATGCGATCAACAGTTAGTAACCATAATGAAATAACTCCACAGGTAGACGCTAATAGAAATATAACACCGGATTTAAACACTGAAGAAGGTAATGAAATAAATCAGCACTCCAGTAATAATGGCCTCACCAACTCACCACAGTATAGATCAGTGACATATGTGAAAGGACTGACAGAACAGATTGGAAAAATACTTAAGGAAGCTAACTTTAAAATAACATATAAAGTAAAGAAAAAATTAAATACATGCATTTTTACGAACACCAAATCACCTATCAACAAACTAATTAAAAGCAATATAATATATTCTATTCCTTGCAATAATTGTAATAATGTATACATAGGTCAAACCAAACAATATCTAAAAGATAGATTAGCTTTACACAAATCGAATTTTAAAAATAAAAAAATGTTTTGTGCCCTAGCCTCGCATGCAATTAAAAATCAACACACATTTCAATTTGAGAATGCATCAATTTTAGATTATGAAACTTCATACAATAAAAGATTGATAAAAGAAATGATACATATCAAAAATACTAATAATACTTGCAATAGAAAAACAGATACAGACAATTTAAGTAGGATTTATAGTTCCATCATAAATAGTTAAAGATGCAATGTTATCTAGTTTATATTTTTAAGGATTGTTAAAATAATAATTTATTATAAATGTATTATAGATATATATTATGGTGATACATATTATAATAGATATATATTATAATATGTGTATAAGTATATATGTTTATATATAATGGATTATACTAAAAAAACAGTGGTTCAATAATTTGTCGCTTGGAACAGCACATGTAATGACAGTTAACGGTTGTTTGTAAATGTAACAGAACCAAGCCTTCAGTAAGTTCTTTTTTCAATTTGTTTATGATGTTTTTAAAGTAGAAATGAAAAAATGTCCATTGTTTATTGTTTTTGTTAGTTTATAGCCCTGAGGATGTCTTGAAATAAAGACGAAACGTTGGCAAAAAGGTGATTCCATATATTTACCCTGACCAAACTCCGAGAAAAAGAAAAAGTGTTTTATATATATATATATATATATTGTAAACAGGAAGACGATCCAAAAGGACAACAAACGTTTCACGATGAATCACAAACACAGAACTAAGGAACAAACAGACTTACTGTCTCTAATTTTCGGTTGAACCGTCATCAGGAGAGCTGAGATAGGGGTATCCAACCGTCGCTTCACAAGTGCGCTTTGTGTCCCTACCTCAACTCTCCTGATGACGGTTCAACCGAAAATTAGAGACAGTAAGTCTGTTTGTTCCTTAGTTCTGTGTTTACGATTCATCGTGAAACGTATATATATATATTATTGAAAAGCAGAGCAGATTCTGCATTCACGACTTTTTTAAGTAGCTGTTCTTTTCTCCTAATGACACTTCTATGTTGCAGAGGCAATGCAAATAGTAGATTTCCCAACGACATTTTCAGACAAAAACATAATCACATAAATACTAAATTATTTACTAACACATAAATGCTAAATTAGTATTTATGTGATTATGTTTTTGTCTGAAAATGTCGTTGGGAAATCTACTATTTGCATTGCCTCTGCAACATAGAAGTGTCATTAGGAGAAAAGAACAGCTACTTAAAAAAGTCGTGAATGCAGAATCTGCTCTGCTTTTCAATAATGTATGCTTAGATGAAGATCTGCTGCCAACTTATACAAATATATATGTATATATATATATTGCTGGATCATAAGTTCTAACGTTCGCAAAAGCTGGAAGCAGTCCTTCTTGGATACATGCGTTTAAAAAATGAATATTTCACTTAATTTCTTTAATAGAGATGATTTCAATACCGGTTCAATATCACTGTTATCTATTTCACAACTTATTGAATTAATATTGCGTTCAAGTGTTAGTTGTGCTTCTTTATGCTTTTCTAACTCATATTTCAGAAGACTTCTTCTATAATTAATGGTCACGTTATGTTTTCGTACTGCTGGATCATAAGTTCTAACGTTCTAACGTAACCTGACTGATTCCCTAAACCAGGCGTTGCAACCTGTTGTTTGTTTGTTATCAAGTGATGTTTAGTTTATCAATTGTAATAGTTTCATTTTATTTTATTTTATTCTATGTGATAATTTTCCTGACGATGGTGATTGTGTCACTGAAACATGTCGAAGAATAAATTCAATGGAATGAAATATGGAGAGTTAATTCATAACATAAGAAACCCAGAGGTAAAAAAGAGTTTTAGAAAATTAGAAACATTTTCTAACAAATTAAATAATGTGAAATTGGACATTCATTTTTTAAACGCATATATATATATATATAACGTATAACATTTTCAAAATTAAATTTTAATAATATCAATTTGATAGTGAAATGAAACAATGATCAGAAGAGGAACTTATCAAAAACAACATATAGTTTCATCATACGATAACAGTCTAACTGTTGGCCTAACAAATAATTATACTTGAAACAAATCTCAGGAAACTGAACATTGGTAAATTAATTTAAGACTATTAAAATAAATAAACCTTTCTGATATCCTGGGGATTAATGAGGGAATCCCCGACAATATTATTCGCTAATAGAAGACCATATAAGTAACCACCCCTGCCATAAAGGAGTTCATCAGGCATTGAATCTGACCGAATTGTCATGTCCACATATTTCAATAATCTACAAAGAAAACTGTAGCACTAAATATGCATAAGCAAATTTACTGACTAATATCAATTACTTACAATAAATATTATGCAAGAGATTTTTTGGTGGACTAAACATTGATATATGATAGAATGGGTTAGTAAACAAGTTATTTGTTTGAAAAAGACAGAACGAATTGCAACATATTTTATTTGTGTTTTTCTAATAAAGATGAAGTGACTGACGTATATTGATGTAGTAATTAAGAGTATTCCCAAAATAGAAAAATATATTTAAGAACAGGTTTATATCATCATCAGCAAACCATAATCAAAGTTCATAGACATCTACTTCGTATCTGCTTTAAACATTCTTTAGCAGTTAAACAGTTAATATGACTTGTTGTTACTCAAAATACGCTGAAAAGTTTAGTTGTTAAATCACTTTGTAATTTTGGGAATCAGTTACAGTGGTACCTCGGCATACGAGTTTAATTCGTTCCATAACCTTGCTCGTATGTCAATTTACTCGTGTCTCAAAGCAATTTTCCCCATTGAAATCAATTGAAATGCTATTAATCTGTTCTAGTCCCAAAAATACTTACCTCTATTTGTTTTTGTTACGTGATTTTGAATAAGAAAAATGTATTTATAAATGACAAATATTGTATAAAAACATAATAAAAGAGAATGTAGATGGTTAGATCCCATGCACGACCAGTTGCAACTTTTTCGGGGTGTTTCTTTGCCACGAACTGTGAAACTCTCTCCCACATTCCCAAGATCTTCCAATTTTCAAAGGTAAACTGAGAACTGAGTGGGCCGCAGGCGGCATCGTAGAAAAAAGATATGTACATATTTATAAATGACCTGATACTACAATTGGCTGTTCCTCGTATCTCAAATTTCACTCGTATTTCTAAACAAAATTTCGCTCATTTGACAGCTCGTATCTCAAATAACTCTTATTTTGGGGCACTCGTAACCCGAGGTACCACTATATGAAAAAGAATTTTGTTAATAATAATGATAAGAATTCAAAAACTATGAAATTCTATGTGGTATTTAATCCACTTAAGAAAATAAAGTAATAAAATCCCTTTTTTAATCCCTGTATTATTAGAAACTGAATCAATTGAAATTCAAATTATGACCAACGTAAATAGTCATGCTGAATACACTGGTTTCCGTTAGACCACAGAATTTAAGTAACACATCATGTGTTGTTGGAGACCCTGGTAATATGGCCCGCTCAAATGGTACCGAATCAAAAATGAGCCACTGTTTCGCATCTAGTATAGAGGTGTTAAGCCTCTTTTGAGATGCCCGTCAAAAAATGAACATAATAGCCAAAACGATTCTATTGACAGTACAGATGTCAAATAGGGTGTTGAAAAAGTAATATACATCTGTGAGGAAATAGCCAGCAGACATTTACGGGTCAACAGTTTTGGAGTCTTAAGATGTGCCTCCCTCGGGATATTCCGTTCAGGGTTAACCTGAGGGCAAGTACCAGCATTCTAGTTCAGTCTCCACTAGAACTGAAAGATACCTACAGTTCAGTATTAGCTGCCGTAATTTAGCTCTCCATATCCTTATCTAAGAGGAAATATCAAACAGTCCACAATGAAACGTTTATACGGGTTGGTCTAAGGAGAATGTTAAGTGTACTCAAACACTCAGGTTAACTCAAGGTTCCTCAAAGAGCGGTGTGATTGTGTAATCTCCAAAATGAAGATGGACGGTATCATTTATTCTTCTCAGGGAAATATAATTCCTCGTATACAGAAAAATAAGTGTGAAACACTGTGTTAACGATACCAATAAACAACATACAATTTTGGATTTATATCAAATAAACCAGTATTTACTCGGTTGTTTAAAAATAGTGGAAATAAACTTGGTCAGATATCTTACTGTTTGGAGAAATATTGAAGATACTCCTTTTTCCCATTGAAATGAGAAGCAAGTAATGCAATCGCAAGAGGCCCAGCATCACCATTCAGGAAACAGGATCTCTTTTTTTTCAGATTTTTTGAGGCTGAAACAGCCTTATCCTCAACGGTCTAAAAGAAAATAACATAGTGATTTACAAATATAGTTATAACTAGAAAAACTGTTAAAATGCAAATATTTATAGTGGTATATAATAGTATAAACTTTTTGGTAAACTATATTCATAAGCCACTTTCACTGCTAGTTTCACAAAGATGGTACCTCTTAGTTACCCATAAAAGCTCAGATTTTTTTGACTTCCAATAACAGATTTGTACAAGTTATCAAAAATAACCTCAACAAACTAATTCTTTTGAAATATCAAAAATGTAACACTCCATAGTTCCTCTATCACAATTATGATAAAAAGACAACTTACATTCATTAATTCCTTGTCAGAATTTTTCAGGGCAATACGAAAAAACAATAGAGCAATCCCACTGTAACCAGTATACACTGAGTAATCAGAATGACAAGATACATTATCCAACTCATATTTCAGTTGTTCAAAGATATTGACTTTCAGTTTCTTTATTTTGGAAGATAGTTCTTCATGGAGCTAAAAACATGATTAATTTAATAAAATTCAAGGAACAAATAAATCATTAGATCAAGAGTATTTTACATTTCCGTTATTTAAATATAAATTTGGTGCTTTGTCATAATCAGGATATGGATTTGTATGAGCTCTGGACTGCATTGTTGTTTAATGTAAACACAACGTATAACCTACATAATACCTCTCATCCAGTACTGACCTTTGGCATCAGTTTTGTTTTTCAATTATCAATGAAATATCAATATTTTCCAAAACATCTAAAAAAGTTTATATGGTTTAACAAACGTTTACTATTATATTTATGATATAGATATATACTTATGTAGATCAAAAGCCAAAGGCTTGGGCTTTTCAAAACACAAAAGTCTAAAATGATCCTTGGATAACGTGACTGCATAATGGACTGATTGTTATAATATGTAACTTTTTAGTTCTAACATAGCATGCAATGTCGTATCACGGATAAATAATGTTAACCATAGAGTTTGTATATCAAAAATCGGATACTCAGAATCAACAAATCATGAAAGTAAGTAAGTAAGACTTGCATTATGACTTCTGAAACTTATTAAAACTGGTTTATCGATTATGTTGACAATATGCATCAGAATCATTGCAAAAGCTGTTATTTAGACCATTCATTAAAAAGAGCTTGGAAAATGGAAAACTTATATGTTTTATGAAAACTCAACGAAAGTACAATTATGACAATTTGGAAATCGAAACATCTCATTAAAAGTTTGATTTCGTCTTCTGTGATTATTTTGTCCTTTTTAAAGTATATTAAATGATGAAAAACTAACGATTTTAAGTTGCTGAACGAAATTAGGTTTAAAAATTACTTGAAAACCATAAAAAATATATACTTACAAGCAATATAAAGTTGGATTGATGCACTGAAAGAGTATTATTTATACATATATGTAGTCCTGCTCACACCTGTGATCCGTAACACCTTAATCACTCAAACATTGCTGAGAAGTTCAAGTTTGCCCTTTTTGAAAATGCTATACTTCTAGGCAACAAAATGTCAGTAATATTCACTATTATTCAGAAAGATTCATTGATCTATTTAACACATTTTTATTGAACTTAAATAAATGAAGATAGAGATACTTGCAAGTATACTTAATATATAAAGCATTAAAAGAAAGGGCAGAAGAGCAAAAATTCATATGTAAATAATATGATTTTCTTATTATTTTATAAGCATATTATTACTATTAATTATATTATATTAAGGCTAATAATATTAATATCAGCAAATTAAATGCATATTAACCTAATATAATTAGTATTAAACATTGTTGTGGCATTTAATAATTATTCGATTATAACACAGAATTCATTAAAAGTTTATTGCATCCGATAACAGGTAGCCAAATTTCTTTTACTCAATAATTCTGAATTAGTTATTTTATGAATTAAAATGAATTCACAGATTAAAGAGAAATTCCTGGTTGGTTATAAAATTGTGTATCATATAAATTGTGCATTTTTTTCTTATATTTTTGACCTAAAATTATTAATAACAACTATGGATAGTAATAATTATCCCTTTGTTAATTATAAATCACAGAGGGCAGGATAGCTCAGTGGTTAACGTACTCGCCTCTGGGCTAGTAGTTCGGGATTCGATCCCCACCTGACCCTCGATTCATTCACGGCGGGAGGTTAACAAATCTGAGCATATTTTCCCTCGGAGAGGACGTTATGCCCGTTTTGATCTTCGCGTTCCTCGGCATTTTGTGCCATAACCGTTTAGTCAAGCCAGGCCGCCTTGTTGACAAGTTACCCTTTAGCCACCTCTATTGAACATGGAAGTGCCCGAGGGCACCTCAAGCAATGCAATGCTAAGCACGAATTCTGACAGTTACTCCGCAAAACGGTACCTAGGCCAAGAGTAATAGACAAGCTAAAGCCCAGGTAACATGCGGAGATAATTACTGATAAGGTACTCAAAATTCCCTTACCAGTTGCACTTTACTAGAGAACACATATAACGAAGACATATAAATACACAATCAAGACTTACTCAACTTATCGCTACGCCTCAAGGTACTAAAATATTCCCTCGAGGTGGAAACTAAACTAACTTATAACTAAGAAACACTCAATACTAAAAGACTAAAAACTAATATACTCGTAATGTCCGACAAGGTACTCAATATTCCCTTATCGGTAGCTTAAACTAAAGGACACAGGACATATAAATAAACATACAGAATGAACACAACTTACGTTAGAGGACGTTATGCCGTCGGTCCCGAGCCTGTACAATGTCAAATACTCGTTAAAGAACCCTACTCGAAATGCACTTGAGTTAGGCAAAATTTAAGCCTCCCCTCCCAGTGTAGAATCTGTAGAATCACCGATCAAACAAAAAGCTGGTAAATGACTAACGTTATCACCAGCTAGGGAGTCGGTTTAAACGATAAAAAAAAAATACTAATGACAGTAAAGTTACTAAAAAGACGTTTGGCCTATCTATCTATCTTGGGTTTGACACATCCGAATTAAGCTTGAGTACCTTGTCACTAGGGACGTGAAAAAGCCTCAACCCTCTAGAAGCAATTATATTATTCACGAAACAGACGTCACTTCTTTGATTTCTCTGTCTCAGTTTAATGAATTCAAATCAAATTTAATATTTGCTATCTATATTTAGTGTTTTTTATTTATATTGGCATAATTAAAATACTACAACAGTTTATTTATTCCTGTTAAAGAACATTTTTTGAACTTTTCATTTTTAAGAATTTATACTTTGTGTGTACTGTATATTAAAAATAAAATAAAAAAAACACATCGAATTACAAAAACCCAGGTTTTTTTCCATATAAAGATCACTTTAAATAAGTAAAAGATTGTTACTGATCTAGCTGTTATGTCTCAGATTTGCAAGAGTTTAAATATGAAAGTTAGTGTTTATAGCTCTTTGGGTTTGGTCCTTCGCTCACTCCCTCTCTCGCGAACTAATTCGTAAAACCTATTTTATTGGACTCAGAGGACTTCAAAACATGTAGTTTCGTTGGAAACTGTATGTTGTAATTTTGAAGTGAATACAATACTTATACACCTCTATAACTCTTATAAAAAGTAGAAAAAAATTGAGATTTAAGTAACACTAGATTACCCGTGACTCATTAGGTCATCCAAAACCTTTCTTTTTAATGCAATCATGTTCACATCAATGCAGATAAACTCTGAATTAATTCGTTTTTAATAAAGAGGATAATGAACATATTTAAGACAGTTCTCTTTATTTGCATTTTGTGTACAATTTGAATTTAGCAAACAAAAAACTTAATGTTTTCTTTTTGTTTGACTCTACTCAGAGCAACTTGTAATTGGCCATGCTGAAATGTTGTTTTACATAAATAAACTAAAACTTTCCGTAAAGTCCCTCCTTGTGACTTATGAATAGTCATGACATGATTCAAGCATTATAGATATCAGCATCAGTTCCTCTCTTGACAACTGGAAGAAGATGTTAATTCCTGAAAGGCTACAGCCAATGCAATTAGTCCTGAACTACTTAATTTTGAGAGAATTTGTTTTATTAAGAACTTTCCTGTACCTTCCGATGCATCAGAAGTCCTACTCTATCATTTTTATTAAATTGATGTATCAAAAGATGAAAATATAGGCATTATGACAGTGTTTTTTGATTATGGAGATAATTGTGTGATGTTCATATTTTACTTATATTAATATGATAATTTGTCAAACTTCTGTTAACTAGAATAAATATTTGTTTTATATTGAATAATTATTTCATATTCTCGTCGATTATTCATTAAATTTCCTGTTTCTAAATTTATTATAATTAAATCATTATAATTTAGGCCAAAAAACTATTATTGAATCTTTCGACGTCATTTATATCTGGTTTTGGAAGCTTACGAGGTGTGTAAATAAAGTAGTGAGACTGGCAACGTCGCTTTCGATCTGGCAACGCTGGAGACGCATGGCCTTGAGTAGCGTCAGGTGCACGTGTGATGCGCCTCCAGTATAAATCTGAACTCGCCACAGTCATTTGTTTGTCCGTAGCGTTGGTTTTCGTGAAATGGTTTTTTCTTGAGCGTTTTAAAAATGAGTGACCTCAAAGTTGAGCAGCGGTGTGCAATCAAATTTTGCTTCAGACTTTGACATAATGCAACCAAAACTTTTGAAAAACTTCAGGAGGTCTATGGAGAACGTGTTTTATCAAGGGCACAGGTTTTTTCGGTGGTTTAAGGAATTTCAGAAGGAAGAGAGTCGATTGAAGATGAACCACGAAGCGGAAGGCCTTCAAGTGCAAACACCGATGAAAATGTTAACAGAGTACGGAACCTTGTGCGTTCAGATCGACGCTTGACAGTCAGAATGATCGGGGAACAGTTGAATTTGAATCACACCTCCGTTCATCACATTTTGACCAATGAATTGGAGATGAGAAAATTTGTGCGAAAATGGTTCCGAAAAACCTTTCCCAAGACCAAAAAGATCTCAGAAAGGGAAGGAGTCTTGACTTTTTGGGTTCAATTGAAAATGATCCCCGTTTTCTTGAACGTGTCATTACTGGTGACGAGTCATGGTGTTTGAGTACGACCCAGAAACGAAACGTCAGAGCATGGAGTGGCACACTGCGACTTCTCCAAGGCCCAAGAAACACGCATGAGCAAGTCGAAAATCAAATGCATGCTGATTTGTTTTTTGATAGCCACGGAATCGTCCACAAAGAGTTTGTGCCACAAGGACAAACGTTTAATCAGCACTTCTACCGTGAGGTCCTTGAAAGACTTCGAAAAAGAGTCCTTCGTGTGCGCCAAACATCAAAGACAAGTGGGTGTTGCATCACGACAACGCGCCCTGTCACACTGCCTCTCAATAAACGAGTTTTTGGCCAGTAAAAACATTCCTGTTGCTCTTCAGCCTCCTTATTCACCAGACTTGAGTCATTGTGACTTTTTCCTCTTCCCCGAGATGAAAAATCACCTCAAGGGAACTCATTTCGGGACACTACAAAACATACAAACTGCTGTAACCGACCAGCTGAAGGCCATTCCAGAATCCGAGTTCCAGCAATGCTACAATGATTGGAAGGACCGTCTCCAGCGCTGTGTGGCTTCCGAAGGGAACTATTTTGAAGGTGACAATATCACATTGTAATTATATTTGAATAGAAAATTTAAAAAAAATCAGTCTCACTACTTTATTTACACACATCGTATTGTACAAGAGTCCCTCTGGCGCTGTATCTCCAATGTCATGGGTTCGATGCCCACCAATATTTTATTCAATTTACAGCGTGTGCACATATTTAAAGGCGAACATCAGAGTTTATAAGTATATAGATCATACTACTACTACTAGCTAACATTTATCCTTAGCAGTATAGTCATTTCGTGACGCGCTGACCAATAAAACCGTGCTTTATTGAACATAGGTTCCTCTTCTATTTGTTTGATCGAGTACCAGGTAGGTTCTGACAACGGTTACATCCAAGTCCTCGTATCAACAGAGTAGCCCTGACATCAGGGTAGCCGAGTACTTTGATACGGTATAGGCGAGATGGCAAGTAGTCGTGGTCTTTTTCATGCGGAAAGTGGCTACACTGATGCTCCGACAGAGGTCATGTTTAGTATAGCCTTGTGTAATCAAGCATTCATATTTTTTCCAACAGCTTTATAAACCAGGGTTTGTTCAATCTTCTGATCTACGTTGAAGGGTCTGATTTTGGGTCTTGAAGGGTTGCGGGGTCATTTGATTGCTTCATTTGGGTACTTTGTTTAGCCAGATCTTCCACCTTTCCGCTTCTGTCCACACCGATGTGACTGGGAATCTACTGTATCTTTAAGGTCCAGTAAAGTTTGGTAGTGGCAGCAATTTCTTCATCATAATTATTGAAGGGCTCCTACATGATGCCCTTGAAATGGTGGTCGAAGTAGACGGACGCCATTTCACCGGATTGACGTATAGAAGAGCTATCCATTAAGAAATGTAGCTATTCATCTACTGAGTAGTTTTCATCTAAGGTTCACAGGGCGGCAGTCCTAAGATCTTGTGGGACAGTTGCCTGCTTAATATACATATGGTCTTTTTGTTGGTATATAGGCGTTGGTAAATTCCAGAGTAGAGGGAATTCAAGCTGGTTCTGCTGATGTGAAACTGAATTTGTTAAGCAGCTCTTTGTAATTAATTATCAATAGGTGTTATTTGTGTTTTTAGTCCAAAGAGTTGCTCGATTATATGATCCCCATTGTTACATCTGCACTTTCCATTGTCTTTCCCAGAATTTGAGGGCAAACTTTTCGCAATATCTGTTTTATAGGTTTTATTCTGTTTCTCGACTTCCATTGACGCTATTGGGATAGATTTGGGAGTTCGGCAGATTGTTCTGAGTGTTTTGTTTTTGATTTGATGTATTCTAGTTTTTTCGCTCTAGTAGTGTTTGCAGATATAGTAACTTCATTGCCATAATCGAGCAATCGATGGATATATGTTCATGAACATTATTTCCCAATAAAATATTAAGTTTACCAATGAAACTCAATTAAAAAAAGATAGCTCTATTAACACTTTCATAAATAGTTTTGGAAAACAATTCATTCAATGCACTGGTCGCTTAATCTAATTCTCTTTTCTGCTAACTATATATATATATATATATATATATATATACAAAATTGTATATATTGTATATTATATATATACAAAATATTCAAGTAACTCACCACAAAAGATATGGAAAATCGCTCTGAAACATACAGTCAGTAATGCCAATCTTCTTTCAACTTTAAATCAAGATTCATAACCTGCCTACCACTTGTATTCACTTGGTCTCTGACGACGTGACACACGAAAGGCCTCACAGCGATTTTCCACTATCTTTTGTGGTGAGTTACTTCTATATATATAGGTGTCGGGATTCGGTCAAATTTTCTAGGTTCAAAAATCAAACTCTCATTGCCGACGTTTCGGTTTTATTTTAAAACCTTTTTCATAGGCAGAAGTAAGAATTTTTTTAAACTAAGAAAATTCTTACTTCTGCCTATGAAAAAGGTTTTAAAATAAAACCGAAACGTCGGCAATGAGTGTTTGATTTTTGAACCTAGAAAATGTGACCGAATCCCGATTAGATAACATACCTATTCTATCAAACGACTGATATATTATTGAATCTATTTTATATATATATTTATTTATTTTCCCTCATTTTAATATATAAAGCTTTAAATCTATTTTATATTCTATATTTTTATTCCATTTTTACATTTTTTATCATACGTTTATTTGATAAATAATTCTCTTATTAAAAATGACGAATAATGAAACAGGAATAAATTAAATGAGAAAAAGTCAAAGATAATAAAACTGTGGTACACTCGAAAAAGAGATTCATTTACGGAAGTAAACTTGTCTCAGTCTTAATGTACACCTTCGACAGTGTCCAACATTTTCTTAGTCACCATCATAATTTAAGTTTAAAAAACCATTTTATTAAGTTTGTGAAAGCTTCCAGATATGTGGAAGCTCTACATATATAAATTTAATAAAGCAGTAGTTTTTCGATACGTTTATTAATTATGCAATATGTAAAAATGTAATATCAAAAAGTTTATTGAATATAAATGATAATATTTATCAAACTAAAATACAGATATATATTGAAGATAATAAGAATATCTATTGACAAGGTTTTTAATTTTATCTGAATGTATATCACGAATACAACTATCACATATCACAAAATAGAGATTATATTTTATTAAAAGTACAACATTGCCAAAGTAAGATATAAGTTTACACGGTTAAGGCTTCTTCCTCGTCCTGAAGTTTCTGTATATCAGTTTTATTCATAAAGTAGTAACTAGGTTGTCTTCCTCTCTGTAAAAAAAAATGATTATTACTTAAGATGAATTAATTAGCAAGGTGTTTAATAATTAAGGAATAAAATTAAAAACAAAGCTTTTATTAAATCCTGAAGTTTAAATAAAGGTATACGAGTATGTTAGGTACGCATGATGGAAATTCTCCAGCATCAAACTTACGAATGACATAAATTTGATTTATGCTTAATACTAAAGTTTATCAATAGCAATAATTTTTTATCTAATTTCACTCAAGAATTTACTAAATATCTTATCCTGTAATCACTGTTAAACTCTAAATCAACAACCTTTATTGTATTGCTGAAACACTGATAGGTTGCGAAACCACCATTATGAATTCAAGCCGTCGGATTGAAATCGTAACGGTGGTTTCAGACAAAACTATTTCATATCTAAGATGATATCTCGGCATTGTACTAATGCCTACTTACAACATCTTTGAACAGTCTTTCTGCCCCAGCTTTGATCAGAATAGCACTCAACACTTCAAATCTATCGACTCCCATAGAATAATGGAGTGGTGTACGCATGAGCTGAAACAAAACCAATTTTTTAAAATTAAGAATTTAAAATAATTTTTAAATTAAAAGTTGGAACCTCTGACTTTTGAGCAAGTATCATATAGGTTACCATATGAGAAACACTTAGTCTCACGCATTTCAATTCCTGCCGTAGATTGAATTTGCCCTTGGGACTTATTTACAGTCATTGCGAAACAAACGATGGCGGGAAATTACAACCGTTTGGATTGAAACGGATAGTTGCTCGGAATCAATGCCATGCCTAGTATAAATACAGACTCCCCAGTACCACAACCAGGAATGATATCAGCTTCTATGACGTATCTATGCGGAGCACGAATTCAGAGTCGTGTCCCGTTGTACATTTTCAGTGCACTAAAGTTGTGTAACAGCATGATTGGTTACTTTTAGTTTTAACTCATGAGCAGGCAGTCCACAAGCAGTTACGGACAAATTCAGTTGGATAATGAACTGCTTCCTCATCACTTTTTTTACTAACTTATTACTTCTTTCTTTGGCCTTCATACAGCGTAAGAACTTATTTATGGATTTTTCCTTCCTGTTCATTAGTAGGGGTGAGAATCGCTTGTTATCAAAACCAGTTATTCTGAATAGATAACAGATCTTGAACTCCGGGAAACACTTTGTCAATAAGCTGTTGTTTGAAGCTTAAACGGAAGCAAAATTAAAATCCATGCATTAACCACAGAGGTTAATATGATTTATATTAGAAATAGGTAAAACCGTCATACCCCGTAAGATAATCTTTGTATGACGGTTTTACCTATTTCTAATATAAAATTAAAATCAACTCACAATACTTACTTGCTACAGCATCACGAATCTAAAAACACCTGTATATTTTCAAAATAAAAATGTTTGTATAGCTGGCCAAACACAGCATAAAAGTCCATAACTTCGCTTCTACATTGAATTTCCAATCCATTCAAATGTTAGCTTTTAAGTTAGATATGACTGAATTTGCCTGCGATGAAAATTTTGCGGACAAAGAAACAGACAGAAATTTTTCTAAGGGTAGATTCGATTTCACTAATGTATAAAACGTAAAGATAATTTGAAATGAGTCAGTTCTGAGTATTATAAGAAGAAAACCTTCCTTTTACTTATATGGATTACAACACAATGGGCAAATACAAATACACAAATACAAATACTGACATTGTCTCCGATGTGCAGAGTTGCTGGAAACATGTTGGATATCATTTGAACAATATTCTCGTGCTGACACAGCACCGCGATGTGTAGGCTAGTACGGGCCTGCTGATTCTTTGCAATAGCCAGATTTTCATTCCCTTTTATTAATTCCAATATTTGACCTCCACTTCCAAATCTTACTGCTCGATGAAGTCTTTCTCTTTTCTCCTGTTTAAGAACAAAGATCAGAGTACATATAAAGATTTATTTCGAGTTTTTAATGGGTTTTACCTTTTGATGTTTGAGTAACAATTTTTCGTATATCCTTATTAAAAACAATAGTTTTTTATATGTGTATTATTATTTTTTTTAAACAGACACCAGACCGAAATATTTAACGGTTTATAATAACAGTTTAAAAATGAGCATTCGTTAGCCAGAAAAACAACTCAAACAAAATCAGAAAATAGGATAGGTACTTTGGGCCAACCTTGAAAACAATTATTTCTGTTTTCACTATTAATTACAAATCACAACAATAATTACTGCATTAATTATAAAGATCTGTAATTATTTAAAACAGTTATAAGAAATAATTTTATTTAAATAAATAATTATAGAATTTATTTGATAACGTTGTATTTTATTACTTGGGCGAGAGGGTATTTATTTCCTCCGTAGTGAGCATGTGGACACAGTGTTTGTGTTTGTTCTAATATCATCACTTTAAGCTTTTTGACTTTAGTGACCTTCTTGGGGAGAATGTGTATCATTTCCCCTTCTTAGTGATGGTTGAACAACATTATCGTGCCAATTGTACAACAGAAGTCCTAGAGTAAGGACCTTTAACAAGTATCTGTTATCGTACAGGTTTGGGAACGATAACTTTACGCCCACTCTACATGTATTGTGCAAAAGATTTACTATTTCCAAGTATTCAATATTTGAGCATCCAACTTGAGTATTAAAGGCAAGCAAGCCAACTGTTAGACCGCATTTGAAACAAAGAGCTAAAAATTAAGAGCTTTCCTAGCAATGAAATTACTATTTTTCCAATTCCCTCACTTGCAGGATTTTTGCATTCTCTGCTATTCTAGAGAAGGAAATGTGACTAGTTTTTAGTTCTGACCTATTTTAGTTATTGACAAGAAACATTGCCACCCAACTATGTAATTCTACATCGGAATCTCGTTTTTTCGACTTATTCAAGATTATTATTGAAAGATCTTTAACCAGAACCGACTCCAGACTAATCAGTTTTACATCTACTCCAAGGAAAGCTGTCCTCAAGATTCGTTTATTCTCCCACAAAAATCCGTGTCCACATACTGTTTTTAAACTCTAAATTGTTGACACTAAAAGCAAGTGTGCTATTTACTAAGTCAAACCTGACCTTCAGTAAAATGATACTGTGAACCATCTTATATTGGGCTATGATATATATATTTAAAATAGGAAAAGTGCCATTAAACCTTTAACGATTGATGTCTTAATGTTAAGGGTGGGGAGACCAAAGGCCTGGCAAATAGGCCTACCTCAGGTGACCTAGACTTACCCTGTGAAAAATGTACCTCATTTCTCCATAAAGATCGAGAAACTTTTCCACTCTAGTTCCTTCATTTTATCTTTCCTAATTGTATTAGTTCCATATCATTAAACCGAATGAGGCTGAATGCAGGGCAATCAGCCACATAGTGGACAGAGGTTTCATCTTCTTCTCTAAACTTCAAACAGATTGCACCGTTCTCTAGGCCCATTATGTTTAAGTATCTTCTAAGTCTACAGTGTCCGGTAAGAACTCCTATCAGGTTTCTCAACCTAGTTTTACCAAGCCCTAGCAGAAGATTGCTATTTTTGGCACTGGGCCCCTTTAACGATTAAAAAAGTAAAGAACAAAATACCTCAAAAGAAGGAATACTCTTGAGTATTCCAAGTATTTTTTCATCTCCTCGTTGTTGAAGGATTTCAATGAGGTTGCTCCCTTCATCCTCTGCGTCTAATATATGGTCGTAACCTTCTGTTACTAGTTCTCTGATTTTACCTTGATCACCTGCAATGAAATTATAGTTCCTTAATAGTAGTTACCACTTTTTTTTTTAAATTGAAATGATATATTATCGTTGTTACTAATTTTACTTGTTAGTTCGCTATTCTGTAGCATAGATTTTTGCATATGCAGTGACTGTCTCACTCTGTAAGTAATATGGTGTAAAGCTTTACATTTCCTTAGATGTTTAGTATTTTATCTCTTATTTATCAATTTGTACTTATGAAAAGGTTACATGATTAAACATATTACAGAAGGGCTTTTGAATTAAAGACGTAATATTATTTATTTTATTATTATCACTTCACAGTAATCCAAGTAAAGTATTGCTCTGAATTATAAGCATATTGTATTTTAAAGGTAATGTAGCCGGGATAGGTAATGTAAATGAGTGGTACTAATAACTAGTTTAGTGTACTTGAGTCAGTGTGTGTGTGTGTGTGTGTGTGTGTGTGTGTGTGTGTGTGTGTGTGTGTGTGTGTGTGTGAGAGAGAGAGTGAGAGAGTGAGTGAGTGAGAGAGAGAGAGAGAGCGCGGAAGAGTGGTTGAGAGAAGGTGAAGGGTGATTGTTTTTGGTTATTTACTTTGTAAAGTGTTTTTACTTGACCAGTAGTCTAGTTTTTTCTTTTGTTTATTCTCATTTTTGGTAGAAGTCTAGGTTTTAGTTTTTTAAGCTATGGAGAAGTACTTGTTTATGTGATGTAGGGTCGTGGAAGCTCGCCTCCGCATGGGACACCTCGGGTGTATCTCGGAGGCTGGTTTGCCTCCAGCTTCGGCTAGGGCTATTGGCCCCGAGATGCGGTGAAAGAGCTTTCACGCTAAAAGCATCGATCTGTTCTGCTATTATTCGTGATATGGCTGAATAAGCTGGGCACACGTCTTAATATCAGAACAGGTTGAGAGAAGGAGGGAGTTTGAGCTAGATTCAGAGAGGAGAATTAGAGAAGGGTGAAGAGAACAAAGATTGCCAGAGAGTTATGGAGAGAGAGATAGAGATAGAGATAGATAGATAGATAGAGAGAGAGAGAGAGAGAGAGAGAGAGAGAGAGAGAGAGAGAGAGAGAGAGATACTACCTTTGACTGCCAGATAGATAATGTACTTGTCCACACTGTTGACATTCTCAGGCAGCTCGACCTGTTGAGCGACGTCTCTGGCAGTCCTATAAAGCCCATCTCTAAGAGCCACATTCCCATCTGTTTCCTTGAGAAGATCAAACAGCCCATTTCGCCCATGTGACCGTGCACAAGCATAGTGCACTGTGCTTTGACCATATTCATCCTGAAATCATTTCCCCTTTAAATATTAAGCAATGAAGCATTACAAAAGAGCCACTTTACTAATATTTACACGGAACTGAATTGAATCCATAAAAAAAAAATCTATATAATATTGATTTCATTTTCACAAAAATACATTTTTTTTAGTGTTAAATAACTTGAAAAAAAAACAATATACTAAACAGCGCTTGAAATGTAACGGGGTTACTATAAGCCCAAAGTGGCATTTTAATTGAGTTGTAATTGATTTGTAAATATTGAGTAATTTGAGTTGTTCAACTGTAACAAGCGGTCTTCGTCAGTTGGGTTTTTGACTCTGACGAAGACCGCTTGTTACGGTTGAAAGATCTTAGTCTTGTTTTCCCATTTTCTTATTGTGGTTTGATCATTGATTGTTATTTCACGTGTTTATGTGAAAAAATCTTTATATATATATAAAGAGGAGAGAGAGAGAGAGAGTGAGAAATTCTGATGTCTTTCAAGTGACCAAAGAGACTGCCTGCCACTCGCTCTTGATCCAGGTGACATTTCACCTACGGCAGGTGGATGTGTATTTTATTCCTTTCATAGGTTCAGCTCATCAGTGTGCACTATACACTGTTTCAAAAGGAATTTAATAATATATGTATGAAGGAAAGTCTGATCTTTAAATACACAAATACATACATGTTAAAACAGATTAATAATGTAACTTATTATATGTACTCAAACTTCTCTAAAATGATGAGAAGCTATAAAGGTAGCAAATACAACAAAAATAGAATATGCGTCTCCGAGGATTAGTTAAAGTGAAGTAGAGCCACTCACCCTTTCTAAAGGTTTAAAGAGGCTACTAGGTGGCCGAGAGGACCCTCTGATCTCATTCTCATAATTTTGAATGACATCATCTTCTCCTGCGTCATCATCTATTATACCATCCAAGTCATCATTGTCATCCAAATTATCAGCTCCTGTGTTTTCCTTTAAAATTAAAGACTAGTATCAATACAAAATTTCAACAAACACTATATATTTTTAAATAATCATTATAATGAAATATTAATTATAAGACTTTTCACCAGATTTATTTAATAACGTTCCAGAGAAGGCTTATAAAACAATAAAATGGAACCAAGAGGGCTTCCATATCATGATACATTTTTAAAAGAATTATAATTTGCTGATAATATAGTCCTAGCTGCCTCAAAAGAAAGTGAACTAGGAAAAAATGGTTACTCATCTACAAGTAGCTGAAAAAAGTTGGGTCTTGAAATTAATTTAGAAAAAAAACTACAAGCAAGAAGAAACTAAGAGGCAAAAATAAGATGATTAAATGCCCGGAGGAGGTGATATACCTTGCCAATCACTCAGCTTTCAGAATGGCTCATATAGAGAATTTAGAGGAAGAGGTGAGATTAGCTGAAAGAAGTATTTTAGGAATTGAAGAATATTTTAAAAAACCCTGAAGGAATCACAGTAAGAGCAGTGTAGAGTAGTGTATTTGAGAGAAGAAACAGGACAAATTAAGAATAAAAATAATGTATTATTATAATACATTATTAATGATATCATTGATCAAAGGAGAGAGATTAGTGATGTCTTCTAACAAGTTATCAGTAAAGAAAATGTAGTTTAGGTAGCTAATTATTTAAGAATTAGCACTGCACCTTAACAGACGTCTTACTTGAGCTCCTTGTACCAAAATGAAAAGAAAAGAACTAAACAAACGCTATAGACTTTTAATTCATTTACTTGATAATCGTTCAAAATTAACAACTGTCAATCAACTATTACTGTAAAAATCTATGATTATGCCTATTTGGACTTATGGTATTGAAATATGGGGAGCAACAAAATCTAGCAATGCCCAGAGGATACAAGCTCTTCAGTCAAAAATTTTTAAAAAAATTCTTCATTGTACTTTTTACATACCAAATCAAACAATCTATTCAGACCTCAGGATTTCAACAGTTCATCAACTGGCAATATCCCTACATAGCCTTCCACTAAAATCTTTTTAGCAATAATAATCCCTTAGTCGTAAACATCTACCCAAAGGCGCCTGAAGAGAAAGTGGCCAAGAGATTTATTGATGTGAATTACTCTAGTGACTTATAAATTTAATATAAGTTTTATAACTTATTTTTCACGCCAGAAAGTATAATTACTGGATTATTTCTTCCCTCCTGCTTCCATGTGTAAATGTATATATTTCTTTCATCATTGTCACTGATACATTTACGTTGTTGTGACTATGTAAAATAAAAATAAAAAATCTGGAGTGGCCTACACTCTACTTTACTATAAGTAACTCAATGTCAAATTTCTTGAGTATATAAAACATAACGTATTATTTAAGCATAACATAAATATCTAAATGGGATATAATTATTAGCATTGCATTCGTGTGGTAGTACAGATAGTGATTGAAGGACATATCAATTTATAAGCTTATTTTTGTACATCACAAATAATTTATTATTTGCAAATAATTTCATTAGTATAACTACAGCAGTAATAACATTTTTGAAAAACCAATGTGAACATTTCTTGAAACGAAATATTATCCTACAAGAGAACATGGCTATTGTTCAAATAGCCAGTAGATTTCTTACATCGTTTACTTGACATCCTTCTACATTGAATATTAATGTAAAATTTTCAAATTTGAAACAGTAAATACCTTTTTTTCTCTGAAAAACTTCTTAAACAGCGAAGAAAATGTTGTTTTAAGGTGATTTGTTAATTAAAGATGTACGATAATTACAGTTATTAATCTTTAAACGAAAGATTAATATTTTGAATTATCTTTTACATTTTGGTTTTTAACAGAATTTTATACTGGGAATTTTATGGCTTCTTAGTATTTAATAAGATCATTTTCCTCCCCTTTGTCAAATAACATATATACGAATTTTTTTTAATGAGTGTTATCATTTACCTGCACAATATTATTCCTCTTACATCTCTTATAAGTCAATAATAATTTTAATTTTTCCATTAGAAACATCAATTTTATCTCAGTGGATTCGCTCAAAAAATTTCTAAGTCAATGTAAACAATGTAAAAAAATACAAAAAATTCGACAAGTATAGCAGGTGATCTCTTAGTCTAGGGTAAACAAAGAGTTTTTATATCGTTATTGCTCTTTCCCGTAATTGAAACTTCATGATTTTTTTTTATGAATTGCTAATTTTTTGTTCCATTTTTGGTAAAATTTTCATTATTTTTTAAACGAGTCGTTTAGCGTCAAAAAAAACATTTTCTGAAAACACAAATCGTACTGTAACGCCCCTTTAGCGAATGTAATTTTAGAAAAAAATATCTCAACTCATTCTCCATATAATGTTCTATTTATGGCATAGTTTCATTGTTGTCCGTCAAACAGTATGGCTTGTATCGCTCTCACAAGGTTTGAGATTGAATTATAAGTCAAAATTTTTACTTTTTATTGAAAAAAAAATATTTCCTGTTGTTTTAAAATTGTGAATATATTTTTCGTTTGTTCGATTTGTAACTTCAAAGATAATGTCAAAATTTCAAAACTCTAGGGTTATCAGTTTAGGAGAAATAAATGTTTAAAAAAAAACGGTTTTTGGTAAAAAAAAGTGACTTTCCCATCATGCATAATTCTTCCAAACAATAGGGATCTTCGTCTTTATGAGGCCCATTTTTGTGTAAAATATCAACTTGATCCATCAAAGATTCTGGACCGTAGCGTGGTAACAAGCAATGCTAACACACTCACCCACCCACCCACCCACCCACACACACACGACACATCGTAAAAACGTCATAAAACGACTTCTGGGACCTCAAAACATGTAATTCCGTCAAAATCTCGAGATCGAATTTTTTCACGATCACTATACTTTACTTATAGTAAAGTAAAAAAAAAAGAATTAGCATATATAATAATGATGTAATTATTTTGAGGGTTGAGGTCCAATAATTTTAAACTAGTCCTTTTGCCGACGTTTCGACATATATTTATGTCATCTTCAGGGCTACAACATGATTGTTTTACAATTAGCACTACTATTACTACTATTTGGTAATTTATTACATTTTAATGATATATTACTACAATAGTAGTGCTAATTGTAAAACAATCATGTTGTAGCCCTAAAGGTGACATAAATATATGTCGAAACGTCGGCAAAAGGACTAGTTTAAAATCATTGGACCTCAACCCTCAAAAAAATTACATCATATAAATACTGGGTCAAGAAAAAAGTTATAATTTGTACAAAGATTATAAATATTCAATTTGGTGTGAAGGGAGAATTAATGACTGACCGACCCTTTAACGCAAAGCTCAAACGACTCATGTTCAAGAAATGAAATTTACATACTTGATTACTTTAAAATTTTTGGTAAGAAATAAGAAAGAATTATTTTAAATACATTTCTAATGGTGTAAAGTAAGGGAAAGACTCGTAATATAGCAAAAATGTTAAAAACTTGAAGTTGATAAAATTTGTAAAAAAAAAACCCGTAACCGTTCAGTAAGTATGAATTATTAAGTGACTAAATACATGCATATTGTTAATACCACTGAGGTTAGTATGATTTATATTAGAAATAGGTAAAACCGTCATACCTCGTAAGATGATCATGGAGTTGGAACGCTTTTGGACGTTGTCCATCTTCGATCGCAACAAACCTACTTAGTACATAGTAAGGTTTGTTGCGATCGAAGATGGACAACGTCCAAAAGCGTTCCAACTCCATGATCATCTTACGAGGTATGACGGTTTTACCTATTTCTAATATAAATCATTATTAAGTGACTATTGCAACATGTTCATAGCTCAAAGTATTTTGGAAACTTACTAAATGTTGAAAAATAATGCAACACATTAATCAACTTGCAAAGAACTTAGGTCTTTTGAAAACAATGATAATGAGATCTATACATTATCTAATGCAGTTTTTTTAATGAGTATCTAATTAATTGGATAGCATTATTTGTGATAAAACTTTTAATGTTTTATGAATTATCTCACAAAGAGACAATCTAAAAAACATAGATTATCTATGTAAAACATAGATTTACTATGTCTTGTTAAAACATAGAAAGCACAACGAAAGTAAAGCAGCGAGAAGTAAGAGTGTAACAACATTGTATGTTCTTTCTCAGATGCTTTTCCGATGTAAATTGAAAACAAAATATTTGAATTCAGGGATAGACATTTTAATTGATTTTAGTTTGCCTTTACCAGTAAGGTATGGTGTTTTTACTGATTTTTTTTTAAAACATTTAAAAGACTTTAAAAGCCAGTTTTGAACTTAATAATTTCATAAGCCGAATTAGTTCTCATGCCTGCGCCAAGCTTACGATGTTGTAACTGATAGCGTCAAAAACAATAAAGCCAGTTTATTATTGGTGAATGCACCAGATGGAACGGGAAACATATTTTTTATAAAAGTAACATAGGCAATTTTCAACATACGTTTCAGTTATGTTCCGAACGGCCAAACATGTAAGTTATTAGAAATGAACGTAAGAATTACCATATTTTATAAAACACCCCTAAACGATATATTATAAACGTAACATTATAAAATGATAACATAAATGAATTTGAAATATGTAAATTAAATTTAATCAAAATACATGTGGTTGTAATTTTAATTGAACAATTATATTCATATTAAGTTACGTTTGGCAGTATACTCTCAAATTTACTCATACCAAAAATTTCTTTTATAATTTTGAATTTTAATTTATTTTTTGGTTTTTTATATTGTAATTTTAAACGTAAAATTGAAAAAACAAAAAAACAAATAACATAAGTTCAGAATTGTCAGTACATTCAAAAGTCATATCAACAGGTAAAATAAGGATAGCCGTAACTTCCTCCTGAATTCCTGCTACACTTTTCAGTGGTAGAAAACGGTACATTTTAGTTTTAAATTACCATAAATTGAACAAGTTTCTATCTGTTTATTTCAATATTATAGTTCACGATCTATGGTATATGTATATATATACTTTTTCGTTGGAAATACGATCCAAAACGGACAAATATAGTTCAATATAGACAAAGAAACATAGAGAAATTAAAAGATCACACTTACAGTCTCTAATTTTCGGTTTGAACCGTCTTCAGGAGAGATAAGAGAGGGAAAACAAGCGCACTGGTTCAGAGACGGTTGGAGACCAACCGTCCAACCGTCTCTGAACCAGTGCGCTTGGTTTCCCTCTCTTATCTCTCTTGAAGACGGTTCAAACCGAAAATTAGAGACTGTAAGTGTGTTCTTTTGATTTCTCTCTCTCTCTCTATATCTATCTATCTATCTATCTATCTATCTATCTATCTATATATATATATATATCAATGATCAAACCACAATAAGAAAATGGGAAAACAAGACTAAGATCTTTCAACCGTAACAAGCGGTCTTCGTCAGAGTTAAAAACCCAACTGGTTTTCCCATTCCCATTTTCTTATTGTGGTTTGATCATTGATTGTTATTTCACGTGTTTATGGGAAATCTTTTTATATATATATAACAGTTAAAAATTGAGGATAGGTAGCACACAAAGTAACGAAAACATTTACAAACTCAAATTTTCGGGCTTCAGGAAAAAAGAAAAAGGAGACCAAGCACGTTGTAGATATTTCGACATCCGTCGTCATATTGGATGGATTTCTACTTTTCCTCTCCTCCGGTGAGGGGGGGGGGGGTAGCCCGTAGTTCTACGGGTTTCTCTGGTGGACAATTGCAGTTACTTCTCAAAGCTAGTAGTTTGTACTTCTTCCTGTTGACGAGGATGTCGAAATATCCAAGTGAGTTCTGTAGTGACTTTTTCTGTTCTTTTCAATAGATTAATGTGTTTCTTATCCACAGGGACCTTTTGTTATATATATATATATATGAGAAAATATCAATGTTAATTGAGAAAGGTAAAAATGCAATGTCCCTTACCCACGTATCAGTCTGAGAAACACCATTGACAGGTTTGATATCATCTTCACTATTTTCAGTTTCGAAGTTGTTATTGTTCCTTGGAGTATTGTTATTGATGCTTTTCTCAATGTTTTTGGCATTGTAACTGTACTGCATCAAAAAGTTAGCTAAGTAACTTATTGGGTCTTCAGGCTTCTGTTGTGCAACTTCTGTTAGTCCTTTCATTAGTGGTTCTCCAAGAGCTATGACAAATATTCAAGTAAATGATCTTTCAATGGAAAACGAATACATATATAGAAATCTTGTTAGATATTAATATTAATACTTTGTGTTTAGTAGTATAGAAGTCCATCAGTTTTTTGATGGAGATTTGTTACAGAACCCAAGGTTAATAAATAATATCTTGTTTGTTTGGCAATTCACCAAGTTATTAAACGGTCCCTGCTCTATCATGAAGTATAAGGAGTTTTCAAGAGAAAGGCATTCAAAAACCCGATAAGTAAAGCCATATACCTTTATTATCTGCTTAGATAAAGTCAGTGTCTGTGTTTCTAAGTGTCTGTGTGTGTGTGTGTGTGTGTGTGTGTGTGTGTGTGTGATTTCTCTTACTAATTACTACTATACTACTATACCATACTACTACTACTACAAACCACAAAAAGAAATGAGAAAAAAGACTAAGATCTTTCCATAACAACTGGTCTTCGTCAGAGTCAAAACAAAAAAAGATCTTAGTCTTTTTTCCCCATTTCATATTGTGGTTTAATCATTGATATATACATATATAAATAAATAAATATATATATATATATATACATATATATCAATGATAAAACCACAATTGAAATTTGAAAACAAGACTAAGATCTTTCAACCGTACCAAGCGGTTTTCGTCAGAGTCAAAACAAAGTCAGACTCTGACGAAAACCGCTTGTTACGGTTGAAAGATCTTAGTCTTGTTTTCCCATTTCATATTGTGGTTTGATCAGTGATTGTTATTTCACGTTTATGTGAAATCTTTATATATATATATATATATAAGATAAATATTTTTAAATAAAAACAAACTTTACACTTAAATACATACTTTTATAAGGTTCAGTCATGATTTATTTATCATAAGTAAGACTTAAAACCAAACTTTAAAAATTGGGAAACGAAATGTTACAATAATTTAAATTTCGTTACTCACATTTGGCTAAATATTCATTTTCTTCAGGAAGGAAAGATGTGTAGTTAGTATTTATAAACTCGGAAGCTGAAAATAATACAAATCATTAAAACTTGTAAAAAAATATAAATGTGAAGTGAAAAATGTTACATAGGTTTGGTTTATGGTATTGGAAAACAATATCTCCTTCAGAAGAACTTATTCATGTTTGGTGCCTTGTTTTGTCGGGGTGCGGAATCTTGTATCACGGTATTTGGTTGGCGTTTGGGCACTCATAAGAATATATATATTTTTTAGTGAAATGTCTTTACAGGTTGTCTTTTGAATAGTCTTTTGTTAGTGATTTCATACAAACTGTCAGAATTATTATTTTTTAAGTAACAATGATCATGCTTAAACACCAGTTGTAGTTTGACTCCCATCATCCTAAATTATTTAGTGGTTGTTGTTGTAAATTTTCATGCTACCAGTCCAATTTAGCATGCACAACTAGCATGGCTGTGTAAGCCTATCTAACCCTTGAGCCATGAAATGTTTGTTACTAACATTGTTTGTTAATAACATGGCAATGTTTACTTTCCATATTCAATTAGGTTTGCTTTAAAGCATAATAGGCTTTATTGAATATTTAAAAAAAAATTTTTTTAAAAAAAAAAATTAAAAAATTTATGCATATTTTAAATTATTTGGGTTTAAAATTTTTTAAAAACCAAAAATTTAATTTAAAATAATTTCAAATTTAAAAAAATTTTGTAAATTTTTTAAAATGTTTTTTTTATTTTTTAAAAAATAAATATTTAAATTTAAATTTTTAAAAATTGAAAAAAATATAAAAATTTTAAAAAAGGGGGTTAAATTTTTAAAAAAAATTTACCCCAAAAAAAAATTTTAAAAACTCTTTTTTTGAAAATTTTAAAATTTTTCATTTAAAATAAAAAAAAAAACACAAGAAAAAATTAAAAAAAAAATTTAAAAAAAAAAAAGATGAAAACCTTTTGTAAAAAAAAACTTGAGAAAATTAAAAATTTTAAAAAAAATTGTTAATAAAAAACAAATACCTATAAAAATCCAAAACAATAAAGTTAAAATTGAAATTTACATTTTAAATAAAAAGTAACTTATACTAGAACAAAGAATTGGTTTTTTAAATTTTTAAACCATTTTGGTTGTTCCTTAATGATTCCTAGTAACAATAAAAACCGTTTAATTGTTTAAAAATGTCCTTTATTGTTTCAATTTCACTAACAGAAATAAACTAAAAAGAATTAGAACCAATAATTAAAAATTCAACTTTTTATTAGAAAACTTACATTGGGAAAAGAATTCGTTTTTTTAAATTTTAAAGTATTTATTGCCAACAGGATCGTTTAATAATTAAAAACTAAATTTTATTGTTTTTAACGTTATTGCCTAAGTTAATAAATTTACAATATTATTGATTTAGGAAAATGCCTACTTTATAATTTAAATAAGGCACCACCCTTATGGAAGAGTTATATTTTGGTTTAATTTATATTGTGAAAGATTTAAATGGATCCAATTGGAAGGAAAGAAATAAAATTTTTGAAAATTAAAAGGGATTATTAAGAAAAAAAAATAAAAAGATTTAAATCTTTTTAGGGATAATAAGAAAGGAAAAAATTATCTTCCTACATTTTGACATCATAATTGTCATGACGACGGATGTCGAAATTGATGAAGTCAGATTTTAATAAGTGATTTCATGTGTTTGTATGTATATAGTTTTATGTAGATACTTAAGAAAAAATAATTTGATTAGTAACAATAATATTTTATAGGGACTTAAATAAAACTGTCGTCAAACTGTTATAACTCATTATAAATGCTTTTTGTGTTTTTCACACATTTATCTTAAATTTATTTCCAAATTTCTTTCTTTTTGTGAATAAACTGTTCATTAACTTTTGATAATGAGGAAAAAATATATTAAGTTATCACCACAATGCTTGCATAGTTGTGAGTTCAATAACTTTATAATTATTACTATTTATTGGCTACCAAAATATTTGTACCGTCTTTTTCAGAAAATAAGACATCCCCCAATATAGAGCCTGGCGTGGATTCGAGACTTTTTGGAATATAAGTCTTTACTCCAAAAAATAAGCCATGGTTAAAATAATGTGAACAAATATAATTTGTTAAAAATTATATGTTTTCCAATCTCGGCCACATCTATTAAACACTATTTTTCTTTCTTATCGAGTTTTTGGTCTAGATTCAATAATGCAACACCTTTACTAAAGAAAACCTAAGTAAAATATATAGTGTATTACTTAATGATTAGTAAATATGGTTGTAGTTTCCTGGTTTTTTTTCTTGTTTGATATAGTTTTAATGAGTTTTTAGGGTTGTTTTGAGTTATCAAGTTTGATTAGAAGGTTCAAAAACCTTCACTGGCGCCCTGTTTTGAAACAAACCGTTTTAGTTAGTTGCCATAATAAAAAATACCAAGGAAAGATTTTTAAAAAAGAAATAATTTTGAGTTAAAAAAAACCATTTAATGTAGCCCGAAATATCTACAAATTGAGAAAGCGGCTTAAATGTTGCTTTATTAAACTGACCAAACCTCATAAAAGGAAAAAGGTGTTAAAAATTATAGGACCAAACTGAAAGACGGCCAATTTAACTATTTGAGGAAAATCCTTTTAAAATTTATGACCTTTCTAGAAAAGACCATACTTTTGAATTTTATTTAAATTTTATATATTAAATTTAAACAATTTATAAATAATTATTGTACGGGTTCTACCACGTGCCCACACTATTTTTGAACAAAAAGAAAGTAAGACGTATTTTTTCGAAAAACGTTTACCCTAAAAAGGGGATAAACATCAACGGGTTAAAGGTAAAAATTACTAGCTAAATGAAAAAATATGTGGGTTAATTTATAATTTAGAAAATAATATTTTTTTTTAATTAATAATAAAAAATTTATGAAGTTAATTTAAACTAATTTGAATTGGGTTCTAAGATGCCTGTGCTAGGATTCCTTCTGTTGTAGGCCTCCATGAGGGTTTCAATAGTAAGGCCACCGTCATTCATGTAATCCTCCGCTGTTTTACCAATCTAAAAAAAAAACTAGCGTACCTTAGAAAAAAATACTTTAAATTAAAAAAAAATATTATATTATAGGATTCAACGTAGTGCAACGTTTTTTGGAACTAGAGGGTAAAAATCTAATGAAATGGTCTCCATAAAAAAATTTAAGGTTAAAAAGGTTTGAAATATTTCTTCCTAATTAATAAGGGTAGTTTTAAATAATTTTAATCCTAGGAAAAAAGTTTGAAACGCTTGTTTAACTATTAAATTGTTAATGTGGAGAATTTCTTCTTTTTACCTCAATGATTATAGGTATACATTTGCCTCCTACCATGCTCGCCTCCTTGGCTCAACCTCTATCCTAAACTTTTTAATTTTTTTTTTTCTAAAGAAATTTTCTTAATTTGTTTTTTCATGGTTTATTTAATTTACTTCTTTTATTTATTTTTTCTTTACTCTTTTATCTTTTGTAAGATGAAAACATTGTAAGGATTGTTGTTTGATGATATAGTTAAAGGTAGTTTGACTTCTTAAAATCACAAGAAGCTAAAGGCAAAACTCTTTCTATATTGCGAGAATCATCATGATTATATATATATATGCTCATTTAAAAAATAAAAATAAAAAATCAAAATTCAAACGAAGAGCAAAAATAACAAAAAACAACAAGAGATGAATTTTAATGGTTGTAAAGTGGAAGAAAATAGTACAAAAGTCTTGACAAAGTAAGTCAGTGTCAGGAAAAAATAAGTTAACATTTTTTTCCTAGCTACCAACCCTTATAGGTAAAGTTATTGCCTTTATTAACACTGGGTCTAACAGACTACAGTTGTTGTTAAAATCCACGTACTCTTTTTCTTTGTAAAATAATTTGTAATGTAATACTTAGTTTTCCTGTTTCAAAATTTATACTTCTGCCTATGAAAAAGGTTTTAAATAAAAACCGAAACGTTGACAATGAGAGTTTAATTTGAACCTGAAGAACTGACCGAGTCCCGATAAATTTTAGTTTTGTTTCTATTCCACGGTTATATACTGATATTTTATCAATATTATATACATAAATTATTATATATTATTATATATATAAATATTGATAAAAGTATCGACGTGTTATAGAAACAAAACTATAGTTTATCGAGATTCGACCAGTTCATATATATATATATATATATATATATATATATAAATACTGTAAACCTTTTAGTTTTCTTGAAAAATCTTTAGCTTATTGAAATGGAATATAAAATGGAAAGTGGTACGTACGGAGAAGCGCAGGCATTCTCCCCACAGACGTGGACTGAGAGCTTTACTGGTATCGATCTTTGGCCTTATTGAATGTTTGATAGACTGACTTTTGTGTCGTGACAACAGTGCAGCTATTACCATACATTAGCCTCTTTTAAACAAATAAATGATCAACATTATGATTACAGATTTACATTTAACAAAATTCTATTCACTTTGATTTTACATCATAGATTACTATCGTGTCTTGTTTTATGTCTTTTAGTAACTGCTTATTCATATTCCAATCAATTCTTACTTCGATTTGGTTCCACTCGTGATTACATTTAATCAATACTATGTTTTAAAAACATTATCGTGTTTATATACTATACTATAAGTAAAGTTTAGTAATAATGACAAATTGATTTCAATTGTATTTTAACGGTTTACACATTTTCAGGCCCTCTGACTCTACTTTCGTAGACTTTTTTATGATGTCTGTATGTGCGTGTGTGTTGTGTTGGTGGGAGTAGGAGGTTGGTAATACACACACAACTTGGTCATGTGTAACCAGCTGGTAATGTGTTGGTAATGTGTAACCAGTTGGTAATGTGTAACCAGTAGCTGGAGGACACGCTACAGGTTCCACTATTTCATATATTGAATTAATATATTTATAAATAGAGACAGGATAGAGATGACGATAACACAACAAACTAATAATAAATTAAAAAAAATAAGAAAATTTCTCTGATAAATAAAAAAATCGAATATTAATTGACAATAAGTAGAGAATAAGTGACAGAATTAACTACAGATAGACTGGTAAGATAACCACAATAGACAACACTCAGTTGCCTCCTAGTTGTCACTCTGTATGGATTCCGAAAGTACTCGAGTGAAGAAAAAAATTTAGGAAGTATGATAATTTATATATATATATATATAAAGTTTGTGAGTTTGTTTGTTTATTCACCCATTTTCCACGTAGATAGAGACCTGAAATTATTATAATTTTTACTTTTGTTGTGATTGGCTTTGTTGTAGTTGTATATGCAATAACAAAACGTATTAGTGCGTCAGAGTAGCCTAGTGGCTTTCATAATCGGCTCGACTTTCTACAACTTTATTTAATAATATTTCTCATTATGCGGTCAGGCTAGCCTTTAATATATAATAAACTATTACATTAGTGGTTAAAAAGTGAATAACTTTTGAAATAAACTTGAGCACAACTGTCAGATAAAATACTAATGTTCTAAGTTACTATTATAAAGACATATTCCTTTCATTAATGTTATTTTATGTTGGGTAAATAAATTGAATATTTCAATTTACAAGTTTTGTTTGTTTTAAATATATTTCATTGTGTATATAACTGGAATGAAGGTTTTATTTATTTATGTCATAAAATAAATGATTTTTTTGTATTTTTAAATATACTTACTGTATATATATATATATATATATATATATATATTTCGAATAAAATGAAAGGTCCGTATGGACAATAAAAACTTTAACACACAGGAAAGAACACAGAAAGACACTACAGAACTCACTTTGATATTTCGACATCCGTCGTCATCGGGAAGAAGTGCAAAGTACTCACGTTGAGAAGCAAACGGATGTCGAAATATCGAAGTGAGTTCTGTAGTGTCTTTCTGTATTCTTTCCTATGTGTTAAAGTTTATATATATATATCTTGAATCATGTTACTAATACTATATCAAAAGCTTGGAGCATATAAGAATCTGTTGCCGTGCGTTGATAAGAAGAAACAACAATTAAAATTATCCCTGTCAACTATGTTCAGTGAATTTATTTCAATAACTATTGCTATAATTTCTGAGTGACACAAAGATTTACGGGTAGTCTAGTAATAAATAAGATTAAAGAGACGTGCACTTAGAATTGTGTAAGTGGTGGTGATAGAACATACATTGTCAGAGATGGTTGGGTCTGCACCCAGCGTGACGAGCATGGAGTGGAAGTGGCCCCTGTCGGGGAGGGCGGAGGCATAGTGCAGGGGTGTCCTACCCTCTGCGTCCTGGGCCGCATCGTCTCCGGAAACCTCCCTGCCAAGTACCGCACCACCTGCCAGTCATTACTCCACACATTACACACTTATGCACTTTCAACTTAAGTCGTTGCACTTTCGACTTTCAAATTGGGACTCTGCACTTTTGACATTGGAATTAGGACTATGCGTACTTTGACTTTGGTCTTTGGACATTGGAGTTTGAATTTAAACTTTGGACTTATCACTTAGTATTTTGGACATTGTGCTTTGGACTTGGGACTTTGGATATTACACTTTGGACTATGGACTTGGATTTTGAACTTTGGTATTTGGGCTTTCGACTTTTACTTTGCACTTTGGACATTGGAATAGGACTACGCACTTTGACTTTGGTCTTTAGACATTGGAGTTTGAAATTTAAACTTTGGACTTTACCTTAGGAATTTCTACTTTGGACCATAGTAAACACTTTTAAATATTATAATGCCACATTTGAAATTTAATTACATCTGGAAATGTACTACACTATCATACTAGTCGATGAATAGTAGTAAATCATTAAAGTAAACAATTAAAAATAGTATAAGCGTAAAGTAAATAAAATAGGCTTTTATATATAAAGAATATTCGAATTTGTGAAATTTAATTGAAGGTATTTAATTTATTGATGTGAGATTTAATTGTAATAATAGAATATTACAATTCATAATCAGATAGTGGCCACAAACTTCGTAGAAATAGGACTGCAAAACACATCACTCTTGTTATAAAAAATTAAAATCTCTACAAATGATAACATTTTTAACAATAAGGTTTATTATATATAATTATGTTAAAAATATGTAAGCAAATAGGAAACAAGTTAACAAAAAATAATATTTAAAAGAAAATTAGATTAATTCAAACAAAATATATTAATAAATCCGATAAATAACAATTGATCTATAAATCTGATTTATAGATTTATAAATCTATAAATATTATTTTCTACGTTGAAAATAACTATGTTGAAACTATTGATAACTATGCTATCAACTATGTTGAAAATATTTGTAAAGCATGATCACAAGAGATTAGGCACTGGGGTGGAAATAATTTGATGCAATAATATGCATCAGATAATATGCGTATAATAATATGAAATAATATGCGGCGCCCTTGTCTCATATGCATTGGTTTGCATTAAAGGGCACAATATTGCTTAACTTCGGTATCTTGCAGTCATCGCAGTGCACAACAGAACTATATCTTAATATCTTCTTTGGATTGAAAAAGTTTTGTTTGAATGAATTCGATTTAAACAATTTTTTTTAAAACAAAAATTGATCGACCTCCCAATAGACAATTTTTGATTTTATACAAAAAATATTAAAAAAAATTAGATAAAATTCAAATTTAAATAAAAAAAGACATTTTTTTTGTTTAGAAATTTAGAGTATAACTATCTACTTATCGTAGATTTATATTTTCAGTTTTTTATGAATGCAGTATTTAAAATCATTTTTGCACTAATTATAGGAAATGTTAGAAAAAAGTTAATTTGATTATATATTTGTAATGTAAAAGTAGTTGATTACAGCAGGTTGCCTGAAAAGGACTGCCACGTGCAAAGGTGTCGGCCGAAGTGGGGTGGCGCTGTCCACCGCAACTGCGAACTTTCTTCTGTACAACGCCGTCTGCACTGCACGCAGGTCCCCCTCCCTGGCGCCTCTGTGCACAGCTGCTATTTTGATCTGTTTGAGCACAAACGAATTCGCAACAATATTTAATAAAGACATCGATCGAAAAATAAATTACACCACATATTCAACAGGTATCTTTCAATTTTTCTGGTTTAGATCATACTTCCCTATACTTAAGTTCCAAAATAAGTAGTAAATATAAGAAATCCTACAACAATTAACAAGTAAATCCACATCAAATAAAACAAAGTTAAAACATATAAAATATTACAAATTTGAGATTATTCTAGATAAAAAACAATAAAACTAAGGTAAATGTACAATTTTTTTTACAAAATAAATGACGTTTTACAATATAATAATAACGTTTTCAAATAAATTATTACAATGAAGTTTTAAAATGTGGATATTTAGATTATTCATTTTGAAATATAACAATTTTAAAACTTTTTTTTATAAAATTTCACATTTTATAATTTGACACTTTTTTATAACACTTTTTTTCTTAAATATCTATATTCCAAATATGTTAAGATTGTAATTTTGTGTGCTTTTAGTTGTGTTAAAATAATTGTTAATTTTTTATGATTTCTTTATATTTTCTTTTTATTAATATCAAAGATGAAGGTTTAAAATGTCGACATAGATAATTTGATTTTATTATGCAAAACTAATTAAATATAGATTATTACAAATAGTAAAACTAGTAAAAATTTAAGGAGTAGAAATGTTGTGTTGATTTATCAATTCGTGTGTGTGTGTTTTTAAACATGTTCCACTAACATGTGTGTATGTATTTGTGTGTGTGTGTGTGTGTGTGTGTGTTGTGTGTGTGTGTGTGTGTGTGTGTGTGTGATGTGTGTGTGTGTGTGTGTGTGTGTTTTGTATTCATTAAGCATATGCCGTTCCTTGTAATACAAATCACATTTTTTAATATTACTTCGTATTATAGAATAGCCTTAAAACAACAATAATCAAGTGGGCACTTGCTGAAGTTTATTTTTTATACTCGTAAGGGGGGGGGGGGGGGGGGGGGTATAGTTTTCATTTCACTCAGCGGCTACTATAGCAAAGAATACAATGAAAAAGTCGATAAATAACTTTTCTATTCAATCATTGATTCATTCAACATATTTATCCCTGGGGATAACTGTCCTGGAGAATCACTGATAAATCAAGGACAATCATGATTTACAGCCGCACTCTATATGTAAAAACCTCCGATGAAACATCCAAAATCAAGAATAAGAGACTGTGAACGCAATAAAACTGACATGCACTGCACAGTGAAGCTAGAGTGTATTGTAAATACTAATGTTTATACAGAGAGTGAGAACAGCTAACTTTTTTTTTGACAAGACGGTTTATCAGAGAGTTTCCTGTTTAGCAGGAAATCTCAAACTAGACAATATGAACAGAAGAACGACAGCAAAAATACAATGTTGTCTATTTAGCCCGAAACGAGATAAATTTAGCCATTTTCAATCTTAGCCCTCAAAATTTTGAATTTAGCCCTGCCGAGTTTTTTTGGTCCCTTTTTGTGCTAATTTGACTGGGTTTTTTAACAAGTCATGTTCCTTTTTATACAATTTAGTGTTAAAGATACCTATATAGTATTGACAAGAAAATCTCTGTAAAAGTTTAATATCTAGCTTATTTTGTGCATTTTATTCACATTTGTTGTCTCTATGCATAGTATCTACTCAAAATACCAAACTTATGTTTTAACTCTTTATTTTTCTCAAATTGTTGCTGTTAAAAAGACGTGATTAAAAAAAAAGAGACCCTTACCTCTATACAATAGTGTTTTCTGGCTTGCTTTATAGCACTTTACTACTTGTAAGGATCCCAACTCCTTTGTAACCTTATCTCATAACTACCCTTCCTCAATCAATCGTATTCGCTTTTGTATAAGATAAGATTCGCTTAAACACCCCATTCTAATGCAGGTGTTTAGACAGCATTCAGCCAAGTAAACATCATTCAGCATACTGACAATATGACATTGATTAAAACGTTATAGAAAATTATGTTCCAATTTTTTTGATGTTTCTTTTGACGTAATTAAGAAAATTGGGACCAATAAAATCTATAAAACCTGAAAGATTGAAGATGCTAGTAAAGAATTTAATTTGGTTGCTGCATTGGATGACGAATTTTCGCAAAACTTTGGCTCAGCTCATTAAAGAAAAGAGTGTTTAATCTTGTTTAAAAATAAAATATTAAAATATACCTTCATTTTAATAAATTATAAATTCTTTAATTTCCTTATAAATTAAATATTATTTTCCTTATATTGCCACTTGGTTCTTTTTTTTAGATCGGTTTGTAAAATTTTAGCCCATTTTCTGTACATATTTTAGCTTGAAGTGGCACCTGTTAGTTGGCCACAGTGCTCCAATAAGAGGAATTAATTTTAATTGTGAACTCTTTGATCTTATGAGAAGATATAAACCATTCAAATAATTGAACATGATCAAATGCTGTACAAACATCTCAAGTACAGGTTGGACAGCGAACCACTCACATAAATAAAGTTCATTTGGTCCTCAAACTAATCAATTAGTTATTCAAATTTGAATAGTTAAGATGAAGTCATCAGATGACACGCACACAGTCAAATATTGAGTCGTAACTACAGTTTTTCAATTCCTAGCAGTTTTTACAAATCTTTCGTCATTGATTCATGAATGATGCATCCGATTCATTATTATTGGCCTTCCCACAAAACGAACCTTGTTTGCCGTTGTTTTGTACTAAATCATCTAGTTTCAACGACTCTTTCCATTATTTATCTTTAAAATGAAAGTTCTGCAATTCTCATTTTTATGGCTGATTAGTTTATTTATTTTATTAAAACTTTCCATAATGTTTCATATATTCTTATTAAATAATGTGGATTATTATATTACCATATACTGTGGTACATGGTTTAAGAAGTTCTGCACATCTGGATTGCTGCTGGTTCGGTCCAAGAGAAGATGTCCATTGCCGTCGAGGACCAGTTGAGCAAGACGGTCCATGTCAGCACCTTCTATCGCATCGTCAGCGATTGCCGTCTGTTCTGAAAGCCAGCATTAAAAGTGAATGCCGTTTGGTCTGACCTTCTGACAAACTCTGACAGATCTGACAGGCATTGTGGTGTCGTGACGAACATAAGGATCTGCTTCATAAATGCATTGTTATTCAATTTATATAAACCTTAAGCACAGCTTTCAGGAGTGGCACCAATAAAGCAAAACTCTTGTTATTTCAACTTTACAAATTTTTAAGGTACTTTAAATCGAAAGGAGGGTGGACTTTAAAATACATGAAAAGTCAAAACATATTCTCCCTAGTTCTAATATAGCATAGAATTGTCATATTCACGTCATTATGTTTAGCATAAACCAATGTTATAATGATAAATAGATAATAAGAGTGAGAAAAATTCTAGTTCTCCAAATCAACATTCAAAATCATAAAAATTTAAATAAATAATTTCACAGAAGGGGTTCTTGAAGATTTTGGTCATAAAGATACAACTCCTGGTTATATGCCAACGTTTTGCCAAAAGTTGTTTTGGCATTTTCAAGACTTGTTTTAGAGGAAACACTATTTAACGGTTCATGCTTTTATCTAGCTGCATCATAACAGATATGTATATCTGTATATGTGTATCTGTTATGATGAAACTAGATAAAAGCATGAACCGTTAAACAGTGTTTCCTCTAAAACAAGCCTTGAAAATGCCAAAACAACTTTTGGCAAAACGTTGGCATATAACCAGGAGTTGTATCTTTATGACCAAAATCCTCAAGAACCCCTTCTGTGAATTTGAAATATCAGTGGTCGAGAAGCTATATCAATATTTAAATACATATACATATATACTTTAAATTAAATTAGTCTACTTAAGTAATACTTTAAATAGTTCATTAAAAAAATGTAAAATTAAGAGATTATGAAATTTTTATAAACACATTTGAATAATTATCGAAAGGATGAGACTACGATGATTTCTTTAAATTTGTTTCTACGATGAAGAGACTTTCTATATGATGAAGAATTATCTGCGTTGGTTTTAGTTTGCACTCATCTCTATCTTTTTTTTTAGCTGAAACAAGCTGTGTCATTTAAGCAGTGGAATAGCTACAAGATGGGGTGGGGAGAGGCGGTCTACCTCGAGTAGGACGTACCAGGCGGCAGCATTTTGAGGGGAATAAAAATAAAAAATAGAAAAACATAAAATTTTTGAGGTCGTAATTTTTTTTATGTTTTATGTGTGTGTAATGTGGAAGTTTTTTTAGAGAAAGGAGGACTAAATAAACTATTGTTAGTTTTTATTAAACTAGACAATTAATTAATAGTCCTTTCATTGATTTACAATAAAAACACTCACTGGGATACACTGTACACTCCCAAGTGATGTCAAGTCAACGAACTTTGCAATCACTGGTCAACTAACCAGGCAGTCCTTAGAGCAAAGATTCAAATTTACATGTGTAATACGTTTTTTAATTAATTATTCAACAGTAATAATATTTGCAATTTAAAAATAAATTTATTTCAAATTTTTCAAAACTAGTTCCTAAAGGTAATTGTAAGTTTATAATATTTCTTTGCATAGCCAGTTAATTTAATTTAATCATTTTTGTTATGATTTTAATTATGCGTTTTTGTTTTGAAAAATCTTTGGTTTTCTTTAATGACCAGATTACTCTTTCGGGTTATCCAGGTGACACACTGTCATCTAAACTAGGGATATCTTGTTTTTTTAAGGCGCACTTATTTAAACAGTTAACACTTTTCGGGTTATCCAGGTGACACACTGTCATCTAAACTAGGGATATCTTGTTTTTTTAAGGCGCACTTATTTAAACAGTTAACTCTTTTCGGGTTATCCAGGTGACACACTGTCATCTAAACTAGGGATATCTTGTTTTTTAAGACGCACTTATTTAAACAGTTATCTCTTTTCGGGTTATCCAGGTGACACACTGTCATCTAAACTAGGGATCTGGTTTTTTAAGGCGCACTTATTTAAACAGTTAACTCTTTTCGGGTTATCCAGGTGACACACTGTCATCTAAACTAGGGATATCTTGTTTTTTAAGACGCACTTATTTAAACAGTTAACTCTTTTCGGGTTATCCAGGTGACACACTGTCATCTAAACTAGGGATATCTTGTTTTTTAAGACGCACTTATTTAAACAGATTGTCATCTTTTATTTATTATTTTTATATCTTTTTTATATATTTTTATTACTTTTATTTATTTATTTATTAGACACATTGTCATCTATTCAACCAGCACCAATTCCGATATGCAATATTACCGGAGGTGCCAACAGTACTAGGTGTCACCCATCCTAGTGCTCACAATGCCAATTTTGCTTATTTTCTGTGATCTAATCAGTATTGGTGTATTCAGTATGGTTACGTTGTTGGCGTAATTCTTTATTATTGTTACCATCGCAAACGTTGTTCTATATGTCATTAAAATATGAACTCATCATTCCACGTAACTTTTCTTCTTCACTCATCCAGTTTCAGAGAATGCCCAGAGTACCAAGAACCAATTCTAATTATTCAAGTACTCTACATTTAATAAATAATATTTTTACAGTAAAGTTTCCCAAAATATGTCCTTTAGTTATAAAAATGTTGCAAATATGAGACAACTGTCATATTGATAAATTATTTAGATATAAAATTTTAAAAGGAACAAGTTGTCTTAACTCATAATAAAAATAACAGAAATAAACAAAGTGAAGTAACTTTCTTTATCTTTAGCCTCAAACTTATAAATATTTCGTTCTGTCTTTGGAGCTATTAAACATGCTATTTTATAATACTTTATGCAACTGGTAATTCGAGAAGTTGGTATTTGAGAATCAATTATGAGATGAATACTACAATTGAGTTAGTTGATTTGATGTTCGCGATGTACTGAATAATCAAAAGGTAATTGAAATGAGTTGATGCCTAATAAGTGACATCTAAGTGAAGGAGTTTATACCAATGAAGTAAATATTTAAGTCGGATAATGTCAAGGTCTTGTTGTGTCCGTCCTCAATCGATGGGTAATCTATCTCATGACTGGTTTGCATGCTTCAGGTGTTTGCATTTTTTATAATAAGTTAACTATTTCAAGAAGAGACTTTCAAAGACCCTATGCAACATTAGTTAGTAGTAATATATCCTCTTTAACTTATAGGTATGATGTCAAGGAAAAGTTTAGTTATATTTATGAAACATTTCGAATGCAAATGATCTGGAGTTGTTTTAACTGAACTTAACTATAAAAACTGACATGGGATAATCACTTAAAAAATTAAATGACTGTTTCTAATACAAATAAAATACTCATTTTCTCTCTGTTGGTAGCAACCCATGAAAAACAGCGTTATGGAAAAGAAACTAAAGTCTTTCTGCCAAGTTCGAGAGACCAGTTGATGCAGTAAGTTTGCTCTGATAATAGGTGTTGGAATTAAAAGACCAAGTGGAAGTTTCAAGTTTGTTTTCAAATTACTACGCTTACAGATTTCACCTTTTTGTGTTGTTTTAGGGGAGTAAAATATGACTCATTTAGTATATGGCACCCTTTCTAGCAATGGGTGATTTACATCACCGGTTTGTTTCTACATTGGAATGCATACAATTTTACCTACATCAATTTTAATTCTAGATTTTGGGTCTTAAACGGGTACCTGCATCGTAAAGGCTTGATACCGACGTCCAACATTCTCTCCAAGACTGGATGCACCCAAATTTTTTCACTTCCTCCGTAAATAAATTGATCCTAGAAACCGAACCTGGGATCTAACAGTCCAGAGTCGAGCACGCAAGCCACTGAACTACACTGGTCTCTATCGTTTGAAATTAAATGAAAGTTAAAATGCAGAGTCAGTAGTTTATTGCCCGTATACATATCTTTCCTGCATATCCCATAACCTGTTACAAAGCTCAGCATTAGGATAGAGTTTGTAAAAATTAGCGTATAAAAGTTACGAATTACCTTCCTTTTAAATATGCTTAAATTGCCTTATACATACAAGTGTGTATGTATAAGGTAACGATGACGTTACGATGATAAGGTGCTGATATATAAATGCATTTTAATCAATTTAGATAAAACTTAACCGTACGTTTGAGGAGTGGCACAAATTAAACTTCTTAGAAAGATTATAAGGTACTTAAATCGAAAAGGGAGTGGACTTTAAGCCTCAAATTTCGAATATATTCAAGAAACTAGAACAATATATTTGTTTTAGCGATACTATTTAGTTTTCATTTTAGTCATGTGCTTTCACCTTTTGCTCCTACATTAGGAGCTCAACGCCAGACTTAGTAAGAGAAACAGTAACTAGACTTAGTAAGAGTAACAGCAACTAGACTTAGTAAGAGTAAGTAACAGTAACTAGACTTAGTAAGAGTAACAGCAACTAGACTTAGTAAGAGTAAGTAACAGTAACTAGACTTAGTAAGAGTAACAGCAACTAGACTTAGTAAGAGTAAGTAACAGTAACTAAACTTAGTAAGAGTAACAGCTTCTAGACTTAGTAAGAGTAAGTAACAGTAACTAGACTTAGTAAGAGTAACAGCAACTAGACTTAGTAAGAGTAAGTAACAGTAACTAGACTTAGTAAGAGTAACAGCAACTAGACTTAGTAAGAGTAAGTAACAGTAACTAGACTTAGTAAGAGTAACAGTAACTAGACTTAGTAAGAGTAACAGTAACTAGACTTAGTAAGAGTAACAGCAACTAGACTTAGTAAGAGTAAGTAACAGTAACTAGACTTAGTAAGAGTAAGTAACAGTAACTAGACTTAGTAAGAGTAACAGTAACTAGACTTAGTAAGAGTAACAGTAACTAGACTTAGTAGCAGTACTCGGAATGATAAACCCCGTCAGGACTCTTACACACTTATATCAAATAAAACATTATACTCATAGTCAAAAGAAAGCGAAATGATCATTCTGTAAATGAAATTGCTAAAGGTTACAGAGAGAAACATAAATGAGGAAGGAAAAGGGTAAAGAGAAGAACAGAAGAGAAAGGAAGACCACTGGCGTAAAACCAACGACCAACGACCAACGAATATATCCGCGCACTATAGTGCACGTCGTAACTAGCAGTTCCAGACCAGAGGCCTTCTACTGCTTGCTTACTGTGCTACTATAACTTGTAATGTCAGTAATTCATGTCAGATGTAAGTTCGTCTGTGCAGTAAAGATGTCGTATTCGCGGTATGCGTAAAAACCATTTTTCACGCCCGGGGCAGTCCTAAGGTTTGACCCCACCAACCGTAAACCTTCAAAATTCCAGAAAACCACTCAAAATATTTATATTCATGGAATTACAATCAAGGATCTACTTTTAGACTGCACTTTCACCTTATTACAGTACTCGTATACATATAAACTAATCATCAAAGAAAACCCAAGATTTTCCAAAAAAGAATCGTAAATTCAAGTCATAAAAAATGATTAAATTAAATTAACTGGCTATACTAACAAATATAATAAACTTTCAATCTCTTTAAAAAAATATTAAAGAAGGACGTGAATAAAATATTTATTTTTTAGGACTTGCATGATAAATGCAAACGAAATTAATATCAGCTAGCAATACCTACTTGCTAAATAGTTGTTATCGTTAATTAATACCAGTTTAGTTAGCCAAACACAGCTCGAAAGTCCTTAATTTTGTTTCTAAGTTGAATTTCTAATCCATTCAAATTTTAGCTTTTAAGTTAACAGAAATCTACTGTCAAAGTTTCAGCTTGTTACGACATAAGGTGACTGAGTTAAAAATGTTTGGACAAACAAACAGACAGAAATTTTTTTTTAGGGTGGATTGGGTTTCTCTAATGTATAAAACGTATAGATAACTTGAAATGAGTCAGTTCTAAGCAATGTACAGATAAAGCCTTTCTTTTATTTATATAGATTTTCTGTATCTCTCCGTCTGTTTGCTATGAATCCCTAAATGGCATTGATATTTCTAACAAAATTCTTCGTGCTCGAAGGTTGTTCGTGTTACAGGTTAGCCCTGCAAAGGTTTTGGGTTGGTTTATTTATTGCAGGTCATAATATAAATGGATAATGCCACAATAAATGTATAATAACTTTTTCATTTACCTGCTGTTTGTTTACATTTTCGTACTCACCTATCAGGCAATAAAAGTTTTAGATAAAAAAATAATTACAAAGCAATATCAGTTAAACAATACATATTTTCATTGCCTTTCTTTATCTTTCAAATCCACATTAACTTAAATTATGAAGCAGAGAAGACATAAGTTTGATCTTAAGTTAATATTTTTAAGTATAAAGGCACTGACACCAAGAAAGGAAAGGCATTAGAAATTTGAATTCCGATTCTATTAAAAAGAAAAATGTTTATTTAAAATGAACCCTGAAGATAAAGAAATGATATCAGCAATTAAAAACATCAGAATTTTAAATGAAAAAGCTTTAAAACTATTCAAGGGGAGCTGTTCAACTTTAAACAAACTACAGTACAACCTAGCAGAATTTAATTAGAAGTAAAAATGAAATAACTAAATATTTTACTTCAAATTCATTATCAAAATATTCAGTATTTACGACTGATTTAGTTAATATTCATATAATAAACTATTAATTAAATAATAAAATTTAGCAATAAGAAGTATTCTATCCTAGAAAAGCTGGGAGCAACATCTAGTATTTTATGAATAATTACTTCAGTTAAAAAGAATGAATCATTCAAAAATAGTATAATATAATAGAGAAATGTCTTGGAACATTACCAATGGACATGGCTTGTAATTTTTCACCCATGGGTTTTTGTTTTACTTTTTTGTAAACCAAGGCAAAATAATTGGAAAATATAATCATATTTCCATTCTTTATGGATATTAAAACAATTTGATGTATAATTAAAATAATAATAAGTGTGGAAAATGCTACAAGGTGGGTGATAACGCTACAAAGTGATTTCTCGCCGGGAGTACCTTCGCCCTGCTGACTGGGGAGAGAGAAGGTACGGCTGTCCACCTCCTGAGGCTCCTCCCTCACTCCCTCCCTCACTCCCTCCCTCACCTCCGATCGATCATCTTCCGACTTGGATCGCTTCTTAACCTTCGGCTTTTGTCTTTTTCTCACCCACCGCAACAGTCTCCATTGACATTCCTTTCTTCTTGAAATTATTTACTTTATTAGCGGTTTCTTTTTTTTTCTTTAATTCCTTATTAGCTGCCTGTTCGTTAAGTTTAATTTGACTTTTTGTCATATCTGTTTCTGGTTTTTCACTAGATTTAGTTTTTATTTGTGGTTCTACTTCTTTCTCCTGTATTCTTGCGAGAACATCTGTAACACATAAACATATTGCAAGTCAGACAATAGTTCTAAATGGGCCTCAATGAGCCACTATTACCGAAATTAGCCAAATTAGTGAAACGTATATATAAAGTTTAATGTTTCATTAAAAATCACACCAGTCTCTTACAAAAAACTTGTAATTTTTTTTGCAAAAAAAAAGGAATATTCCTTTTACAAGGAAAAACCTTTAAAGGATACACATTTTTAAACAAAGTTCATGGTGTGTATCCTTTACCTCTAAAGCATCACTTAGATTGAAATTTTATTATAAATATTATACTATATATATATATATACTATAGATTAATTTACCACAATGAAAACAATTTTTGAAACAATGCTCTAAGGCCTTTCGTTAACACATCTTCGGAGAGCAAGTGAACTAAAAAAAAAACAAAAAAAAAACAATAAATACTTGTTAACTTGGCTGATTGAAATTTCCAGAATTGATGGCAACCCTGAATGTGTTTAATGATGAAGTCTTCATCTGTTTAATTATCCCGTTAATCAAAACTTCATCTAATTTGTAGAGTCCTAGGCTATTGTTCATCAACTTCTCATAAAAGTTCTTTATGAGCGCACTTTCCACGATATTTCTTCTTCTTTCAGAAGACACATATATTAATTCATTTGCTTCATTCCAATTAATCACATGATTACTGTTTCTTATGTGTATGAACAAGGCACTCTTTTCGTCCTCTCTTCTGATGGAATATTTGTGCTGTTTTATCCTTGTAAGAAGACCTTTGCTCGTCTGTCCAATATAAGACATTTCACAGTCAGTACATGGTATCCTGTATACACAACAGTCTCTTTCTTTTTGGCTTATTATATCTATTATATCAAGTGTTATTTTGATTATTATTCATATATATATATATATATTTGTGTATTTTGGGAGCAGACCTTCAATCAAACATGTTTTATTAAAAATTATGCCAATTTTATATATATAATATATATATATATTATATAATATATTATTACATTGAAGTACTCAGCAGCCTATGCGTTAATGACTTTAAAGCTGGTCTGCTCCAATTTTCGAACAACCTTGCGGTGGGCTGGTAAAAGTTAATTTTAAAGTCGTTAACGCAGAGACTGCTGTGTATTTTAATGAAACATGTTTACGAGAGGATTTGCTGCTGTCATCAACAAAAAAGTTTAATATAGACATTTCAGTATTATTTGAATTATTTCATTCCAAACAAATATCCAAAATTTTCCGAAATAGAACATTTTTAAACAATTATTTAGGTTTATTTTTTCTAAAATCTCTAAAATTCCTAAAAAATCAGAGCCACTACGTTTTGGTTGCGCATTGGCACATTTGCCTTTTATCAAAGAGAGGGTCGTATCGTATCAGGAAGATCTACACCATTTATGTATCAACTCTGATGTGACTTAAAAGTTTTAATACAATTAAAATTATTAAATAAAATATAAATCTACATTTATCAACCAACAAAGAATAAGTTTATTTTATTTCTAACATAGTGTAATCACTTATTATGTGGTATTTACTCATTGTAGGGTAAAAAGTTAATGAAATGGTTTCCACATATAAAAATTTAATAGTATAAACAACGCGTTTAAAACACGTTCTTCCTACTGAGGAAGAATACTACGTGTTCAAAACGCGTTGTTTATACCATTAAATTTTTATATGTGAAAACCATTTCATTAACTTTTTACCCTACAATAGTTTATTTTATATTGTATTATTTTCATTGTAGCAAAAATATATATATTTCATATTTATTTATTTCAGTTCTATTCGCCATCTATTTTCATTCTTATTTAAAATTGTAAAATAAATAACTATTTAAAAATATACTATTTTATAAAAGTTGGGTAATTGTTTACAGATTATATTTCAAAAATACTCAAATAATCATAGTTCATGATTTGTTTCTATATTTATAACAATTTACTGATTTAGGCTAAAAAATTAGCAAGATTTTAAGCAAAAGTCTATATCTTTATTATATATAAAAATGAATGTGTGCCTGTCTGTACTTGATTGATTCAAAAACGATACATTCAATCGCCGTGAAAATTTTCGGAAATCATTAGAAATATCTCCGGGAACGTTTTGAAAATTTTTTTTAAAATCAGAGTTGGGGTTCAAGGGTCTGCCGAACAAATATTCTAAAAATATCGTAATTGATAAGGTTTGCTTTATAACCTGTTTGTTTACATTTCGACTTTAATTGGCAATGGTAGCCATTATGTAGGTAATTCTTTAAGACTAACTTCTAATATTTCTGCATGATTTGTCCAATTGGAAACATCCAGGTACCAGAAATTTTATTATTGTTTTCAGATTCATATTAAAGACAATTATTGTAATTTAATTTAGGTTTCTTATTAATTTTAATAAGCTTTAGTTATTAGGAATAGTTTGCCATTAACTTTTTTTTTATCTAATTGGTTTAACTTGCTTTAAGCAGTAAAGAAAGCTATGCGTTAAATAATAACTTATTAACTTTAAGTATGCATGATAGTATTAGGAATAATAATGACAGTATTTGAACCATAATTCAAATCTGTTGGCTAAACTATAGTAAATTTTAATGGATGTAAGGCTTGCTTATTTATTTCTGATGGATTAATTCGTTTGTTTAGAATATTTAATTATTGCTAAATAATTAGTAATTAGTATCCGGGTCTACTCCATATAAGCAAAAAGATAAGTTATTATATATTCATGATATCTAACTAGAAGACGTTTATGATCAGATCTATGTCTAAATCAGTAAAACTTATAAGGGAATATATACAGTATAAAAATTGATGAAGAAATATTCAAATCGTAATGTACATATATAAAACTTAAAATCACTGTATGTATTTGTGTGTATAAACACAATTCTTAACATAATAACTCTTAACATAACATAATGAAATATGTAGGTATAATTTAACATTTAGCACTCAACTGACGCTTTTCAAACAATGCTTCTTCATAAAGAAATAATATTTCATCAAAATATTCTTATTCAAACTTTCAAGAGACAATTTTGTTTGCTGATATAATTTTAATTAAACATTTAAAACTGTGTGAAGTCTTCAAATTGAAATTATTGAATAAAATGTAATGTGATATGGTTTAGTCTCTTTAACTAACTGGCTTCTAATTGAAATGATTTGTGGGTTTAAAATACGTGTCATCATATTTAATAGATCAATTAGAGCTAAGACTTCTTTCAATATTTCTTGCATTATTCGACAAAAAATATTCTTTTTATTACTTGTTTAATCTAATTTATCAACTACCAATTGTATTAAACAATGTGTTCAAGTTATCATCAGTGTTAGATTGTATCTTTTTTGCGTAATCTATAATTTAAATGCTGAACCATTATTTATTTGTTAATGAATAATGAATGATTTATTAACAATTTATTAATTGTTAACCATTGTCTGAAAAAAAGTTAAGTCTGACGGAACTATACAAAAGTTAAATTGTATTCGTTATATATAATTTATTATCTTAAGTTGAAATTAAATTGTTTCCCAGCCAAAAAGCAGGATAGATCAGCTAGTTATATATAAACGAAGAATGCAAATAGATCAAAGTCAACTGTCATGCCCAGATCTTAGTATCTAAAATTTTGTTACAGTTATCTTTAAGATAAATTGTACGCGGCAAGTTTAAGAACTTTTTCGAAACTTAAAGCAATCTTAAGATAGGACATTTCTTCTTCTTTCCTCCTAATGACAAAAACTGATGTGAACAATATGAATCAACACACATAAGTATATTATTATAAGTATATTATAAGTATAATAAGTATAAGTATAATAAGTATAAGTATAAGTATAATAAGTATATTATAAGTATATTATAATCATCATATAATAAGTTACTTGTTCTGATGTGTGTAATTTTGTCTTATAAAACTCACTACTATTATCATGCATTAAAAAAAGTAGAGTAGTCTTTAGTCAATTTTAGTGTAAGTAAACACATTATCCAAAAATAATAAAATTGCAAATTATGACGAAAATTATTGGCAGATTTTCTTTAGAAGCAAATGGTGAACGCTTGTAAAGTATGTTACTTTTAAAGAGAGGTGTTGAATAATGAAAAGATGACAGTAACACTAACAACGATTAAAGTCCTTTTAGTTATCCAGTTAAATTACCAAATCATCGAATTTGATAAAAAAAATGTCATAAATGAGTTAGATTTGTAAACCTCATTGAAGTATATTATTAATGAGATCTTTAAACACATTAATGTCCAATGAGTTAAAAATAATCAACAGAGGTGTTTAATAGTTAATACAGGAGCTGTTATTTTTGAAAGTGGTATAAGTCCATTTTTTTATCTATCGAGACAATTAAGGGTTTGCATTTGAGTTAATTTAAAAATATTGGCAAACGTTAATCTATTCGAGTGATGTTTTTAATACTATACACCTTTTAAATTTTATTATGAAATAATAATTAATATTTTTTTTTAAAAAATAAATGATTTCCTTAGCTCAAAAGAGATATGAATAAACAGTTGTATAATGTAAATAACATCGTTAAGATAACAAAAAACAAAAACTTACAATTTTTAAATTATTTACCTTTTACTACTAGTTTAGTGAAGTATTCATGGTAAAACAATGCAGTCAAAATAATCAATAATAATTGCAATAAGAAAGTTGTTTTAATTATAACTATTAAAAATGGACTTATTCCACTTTCAAAAAAAATATTTTTGTGGTAACATTTTATAGCAAAACGTTTTTCATTTACTTTATGGCAAAATCGTTGTCCATTGAATGTATAATTAAAAATATGAAGAGAAGATGTCTATATCTTACTAAAATTACCGTTAACTCATTTTTTTTATAAAGTGGACTTATACCTCTTTCAAAAATAACAGCTGATATATTGTCAACTTGTTTTATTCATCATTTAGAAAAATCATGCATTGTAATAAACTGTAAAATTTTAAATATTTTTTTTTATACTTCATAGAGTAAATTTTATTCAGTTTTCTTATCTACACAACAATTTTTTTTTATTTCGATCACATATGTGGTCAAGCGTTATATCTCCATAATATAATCACGGAATCACTTCTGCGGTTCAGATAAGAAAACATTAAATTACATGATGGAGGTAGAACTTTGGTCCAAATCTCCACAAGAATAAATTAGTGTAAATTATATTCTGAATAATGTAATTTTATAAATAATTATCTCCATGAAATTATTGAAATAAATAATTGGTTATTGAATAGTACTACAATATTAAAAAAATTACTTCTGTTAAATTATCAAATAAATATTGGTATTGAATATTACTACAATGTTAAAAAAATCACTTCTATTAAATTATCAAATGAATATTGGTATTGAATATTACTACAATGTTAAAAAAATCACTTCTATTAAATTATCAAATGAATATTGGTATTGAATATTACTACAATGTTAAAAAGATCACTTCTATTAAATTATCAAATGAATATTGGTATTGAAATTACTATATGTTAAAAAATCATTTTTATTAAATTAATAATAATAGGTAATTATAATTCTAAATGAAGTTTTAATTAAATTAGTCAATGTTATGGTAATATTCTTCTTTCTACCATAAAATCCTTAAATCGTGAAATTTATTCTATAAGTTTTTAGTATAATCCTTAAATCGTGAAATCTTTTCTGTAAGTTTCTATTGAAAATGAATTGATTTATATCTAGAAAACAAAAAATGTATGGAATTAAAAAACCGGTAGCAACAACTGAAGTAAAATATATGGTTTAATTATTAGTAGTTAAATAACATTCACGATGTTATATGAAACTTTTACTCAGTTCGTTATAATTTAGGTGAGTTTTTAATTTTGTTGACAATATAAAAATTTTATACAGAGAGTTTGGAATAATGTCGAAGGAGCACACTGCAGTTGATATAAAAAGCAAACAAAGAGCTATACAATATTTATCTAAATACATGACCATGAATACAAGAAAATAACGTTTATAAATAAAAAAAACGCAACTTCTGTTTCTTTTTTCATGTCACGATGATAAAGTCTGTAATAAAATCATGCGGCCTCGAGAATATTTAAATTTTAAACGTAACATCCACTAAAGGTTTTTCAATTATTTAAACGTTGACCTAACCTCTAAAAATATAAAGACAAAAAAATTTGGAATGGCATACACTCAACATTGCTATTGGTAAATATAATAAGAAAAGTCTTTGACTATCAATTAAGTTTGTTTTTATTTTAATATAGCTATAGTCTAGACCAGTGTTCCCAAAGTGGGCGGTGCTTTGATATCGGGGGGGCGGTAATGCAAAAAGGAGCAGGGAATCTATTTCCATAAATTGAAAATGTTCATGCAATATAATTTCTAAATTTCAGTGAAAACACGATATGTAAACTTCTAGGAAACAGTTTCTTAAAATTATTTCTTTTGATAATTCATTTTTATGTTAAAAGTATATTCTCTCCTAAGTTTCTTGTATTGTGTATTAATTCTTTTGCATAAATATGCTATGAAACAATACATCTATTGGGTTCTAAATAAATATTCGATTAGTAATTATTTTAATTTAATTATTAAAATGGTACTCATTTGGTCATTTAGTCTAGGAATCTGATTATTATTCAAGGGTGTTGAGTTATAGGTTTATGGACCCAAGGGGGCGGTCACTCGAAAAAGTTTGGGACACACTGGTCTAGACGAATATCAAACGCCATGGCAAATATTATGAAAATTATAGTTGATCAGTTTAATGATTTTCGTAATTCTTTGTAACTATATTTATTTGATTAGTAATAACAAACTTATTATTAATTAATATTATTAATAAAATGTCGTTTCAAGATGATTTATAATTAAAGATGTACGATAATTACATTTATTAATCTCTAAACGGAAGATTTCAGTTTGAATTATCTTTTACATTTTTGGTTTTTTACAGAAACATTATACTGGGAATTTAAATCTTTCGTTTAGAGATTAAAAAATGTAATTATCGTACATCTTTAATTATAAATCACCTTAAAACAACATTATCCTCGCTGTTTATGATGTTTTTCAGAGAAAAAAAGGGTATTTTCCTGTTTTAAATTTGAAAATTTTACTTTAATATTCAATGTAGAAGGATGTCAAGTAAACGATGTAAGAAATCCACTGGCTATTTGAACAAAAGCCATGTTCTCTTGTAGGAGAATATTTCGTATCAAGAAATGTTCACTTTGGTTTTTCAAAAATGTTATTACTGCTGTAGTTATACTAATGAAATTATTTGCATCAGCTGTGTGATGTACAAAATTAAGCTTATATATTGATATGTCCTCAATCACTATCTGTACTACCTCAGGAATGAAAGACTAATAATCATATCCTTATATCAATACCTTTGTCAATGTGAAAACAAATCCTAGTCGAAATAACTGATTTATGAATCAATTCCTTTCTGTTTCTGTACATGTAAAATGTAATAAATAACCAAAATAGTAGTAATAGTAGTGGTAATTGTAAAACAATCATGTTGTAGCCCTGAAGATGAATAAATATATGTCGAAGCGTCGGCAAAAGGACTAGTTTAAAATCATTAGACCTCAACCCTAAAAAAATTAATCATATAAATATTGGGTCAAGAAACAAATCATGAATATCCATATATAGTAATATAGTATAGTATATTATAGTACTATAGTATTATATACTATAAAAATACTATAGTACTATATTGAGTTGTGTATTAAAACAATAACACATACCTATATTTACACACAATATGACAAATTAATTTAAAATACAGAATAATGTGCTCGTATTTTCAAATAGTATATATATACGTATATATATATAATATATATAATATATATATATATATATATATATATAATATAGTCATTCCATATATTTCCTTAAAGAAAATAAGTAAAATAGTGTTTTATTTAAAGAGATTAAGTGAACGAATAAATGACGTAATTGAAATTATATTGCTTGAGAGACGTCATGTGCAAGTCATGCACATCATTCACTGTGATTGGTCAGTTCAGAATACGACCCTGTAGTGTTTTAATACATCCGCCATAATGAAATATTATTCTCTGAAAAGAACAATATTCCTGACGTTCCTGAACAAATATTCCTGAACAAATCGGAAGTTCGACCGTTTCTGCAACTATTTGTAGGTATATTTTTAACAATAAATTAGTTCAATAATAATAATAATAAATAAATAATTAGATGACAATTTCTTAGTGATTATGTTTAACCAAATTGCTACTTCAGTTATAGGTTAGCGTCCTTTCTTTAAAAAAAATTTATTAAAAAATAAACATACCTATATTTACACACAATGTGACAAATTAATTAAAAATACAGAATAATGTGTTCGTTATTTATCAAAATGTCAAACAAATATCCTACCAGAAATAAATTATTGAAATAATTAGAATTTCATTTTAAATTATTAAAGTTTAATGGAATATATTACTTTCTAAATTATGTGTAACTCTTACAGTTTGAATTCAATAATAGTTATCATTGTTTTTATGATTATAATTTTTCATGTTTAAAACAATTAACTATTTCAATTCAGTTATTAGTATTAATTTTGTTATACAATCTAATGATGTATCATTTAACGTTCATTTTACTAATTACTGGCATATTCTTTTAATTAATAAATAAAAATTATTCTTTATAATCATATAATGGAAAATTACGTTAACTAAAACTGATTTAGAAAAAATATGAGAACATAATACAGGACTGAAACCATGGCTACAATAACCTTGTCCATAGAACAAGCTCAGCATTTTACAACTTCCAATATTAATTTAACATCCATTTCTTTTACCTGTATTATAATTGTTTACCAATTGAAATCATTATGAAGCAATGAAAAGAGTTGGGTAACTGTAAACATACTTTTGGTTCATTCTTTGTTATCATATAGTTGTTAAATTCATTGAAAATTTCTAATATTTTGAAACTGTAGTTTCTATATATAGTCATATTTATAATTTTGACATTATGAATTGTTTATTATTAAAAATTATATCAACACTAGATGATAGGTTGAGCACTTTAAATGTTCATTACTTGTTCAATCTGTTATAATGTCATATTTCTTCCTATTGGTAGATTAATTTAGTTATTTACTAATTTCATACTAATTCCTCTTGCTAAAAACCTCAATAGTTCAATTCAACATTCATATATTGTATTTAATTTCAACTAATTTACTCTGTTCTTTTCTAACTTATAATATAAATTTAATATCCATTTGAATTTAGTATTAATTTAATACTTGTGTTATATTGTTCACCAATTGAAATCTTTATGTAGCAAATAAAAGATTTGGGCAATTGTAAACTTACTTTTGGTTCATTCTGCATTATCACATATTTTTTTTTCATACTTTGAAACTGTAGTTTCTATATATGATCAATCATATTAATAATTTTGATATTATGAAATGTTTATTTTTAAAAATTATATCAACACAATTATATAAAAACTATTTAAGTATCTATGAAATTAGTTTTTAAATGTGTTTAAACTAAATTTAATCCTATATCATGTTTATTAAAGAAATAATTGCCAAATTTCTCTAATTTTTAGACTTTTTAACACTTTATTTTGATTATTTGAGCATTTGTTTTAATGAAAATAATGAATTTTTTAAAGGTAGTTCAGCAAAAAGAAACTTTATTTATGGTAATAATTTCCTTTTAAAATTATTAAAATTGGTTTTGTTTTATTTTAGTAATTACCGAATAAACTTCAAGATGTTTAAAACATTTTTCCTAACTTACTTCAGTATATTTGTTTGTGATATATATTTTATATCAAAGAAATATATATCACAAAGAATAGATTAAGATATATGGTTGTGATTTTTGTTTTAGGATATTCATGTTTGTGATATATTTATAGATCACTGAGTTGTTACCAGTCTTCAGAGTGATTCACATCTTTTTTCCTGATGACGAAGCCATCAAAATATTGCAGTGAGTTTCTGTTTCATTTCTGTGTGTTCTTTTTTGTGAATATAGTTTACATATATATATTAATAGTTGGAGTTTTATTAAATGTTATTTTTCGTTTTGGTTCTTTTGTTGTTGGCTTTGAAAAAGGTTTAGTTTGAAAAGGAACTTGAAAGGATATGGGGAGAAACATACTTTATTTATTTAAATAAGAAATGAATACCAGATCTGTGTTTTTGTTTGAATACCACATTTAGTTGTGTTCAAGCAAAACTAAAGTTTGTTTACATATGAAAAGGATGAACATTCCATATCAGTTGCATTTAATTTTTCAATAAATATTAAATATGGCTCCTGACTTTACTTCACTATTCAATTTTGCCTTACTGAAATTTGAGGTTGACAACCTTCTGTTGTAGAAGAATACATGAGGGTTTTCCTATTTTCTAATACAGGCTGTTAAATGTCGTTTTATTATCAATTTTTACTTTACTATAAATAAAGTATAGTGATTATGAAAAATTCGATCTTGAGGTTTTGACAGAATTACATGTTTTGAGGTACCAGAGGTTGTTTTATGAAGTTTTTTGATGATGTCTTTGTGTGGGTGGGTGGGTGAGTGTGTTAGCATTGCTTATTACCATGCTACGGTCCAGAATCTTTGATGGATCAAGTTGATATTTTACACAAAAATGGGCCCTATCATAGTATAGATGATCCCTATTGTTTGGGAAGAATTATGCATGATGGGAAAGTCACTTTTTTTGCCAAAAACCTGTTTATAGACAACATTTGTTCTCCTCAACTCCTAGAGTTTTGAAATGTTGGCACTATCTTTGAGGTTACAAATGCAATAAAAGAAAAATATACAAAATTTAAAAAACTGCAAATATTTTTTTTCATCAAAATATAAACATTAGAACTTCAATTCAATCTCAAAGCTTAAGAGAGCCATACAAGCCATGCCGTATGACCAATCAAAATCAAACAATACCTAAAAAAAACCATTGTATGGAAAATGAAATGATATATTTGTTTTTAAAATTACATTCGCCAAAGGGGCGTTAAAGTACGATTTCTGTTTTCAGAAAATGTTTTTTTAACGTTAAACAGCTCATTAAGAAACCATGAAAATATTACCAAAAACGGAACAAAAAATTAGTAATTTAGAAAAAATAATCATGAAAGTTCAGTCATGGCAAAGTGCAATAAAGCTATAAAAACAGTTTGTTTATCCCAGACTAATGGATCACCTGCTATACTTGTCGAATTTTTGATATTTTTTTACATTGTTTACGTTGACTTAGAATTTTTTTGAGTGAATTGACCGAAATAATATAATGTTTATAGATATAATGAAAATTTTGAAATGATTTAACGACTTATATGTGATATAAAAAGAATATAATTCTTATATGTAAAAATTCAACGACAATAGAGCATATTAAACATATAATTTCTGATTCTTTTCATGGTATGATGAGTTTGTCTAACAAAATGTTCTAATCGATCTACATGTTGCAACATTCTACAAGGATTAAAATCAGATGCTGATTTTTTTATGTTTATGAATGACATTATTTTTGGTTAATACTGAATTTTGTGGAATGAACTTTTTCATCCTGTAAGAGACCTTCTATGTTTTCGACTAATATCCATTTTTTTCACTATTCTTGTCTAATAGTTCATACCATTATACTTAAAAATTTCAAGCTTCCAGCTTTTAAATTTAAAATTGTACAGAAAAGTCGGCTTCGAACTTGGGAATACAAAAGTTGCTATTTACCAACATATTTTTTCTCAATATACATTTACAGCAAAGTGTAGAGTACAGCACGTGAGAAAAAATAACATTCGCTCAGTGTAAATTGGATTTTTATGATTTTTGACTAAGGGAAAGAAAAGTGAGTTTTAAAAAAACTCTAGCATGCCATAAAATTTCCAGTATAATAATTTGATAAAAGACTAAAAATGTAGAACATTATTCAGAATAAAAAAAAATTCTTTTAATAATAATAAATGAAATTAACCTACATCTTAAATTAAAAATTATCATAAAACGACATTTTTTCTTACATATTTTTGACATTTCAGACAAAAAATTTGTAGTGCTTTTAATATACCTAAAATATTTTTAATTTCTAAATGGGAAAATTTGTCTTAAGTATTAAATGTAGAAGGAGGTCAGATAAACTATGTAAGAGATCCACTGGCTATTGGAGCAAAATCCATGCTTTCTTGTAGGAAATTATTTCGTACAAGCAAATTTTTAATTTACTTTTTATAATGTTATTACTGCTGTAGTTATACAAATGATTGTATAACGGTTAATTGTGTGACATACAAAAAAAGTGGATCAATCACTATCTGTACTACTTCAGGAATGAAAGACTAATAAACATCTCCCTTTTAGACGATTATATTATGCTTAAATGAGACATTAGAAGTTTGATATTACGTTTACTTATAGTAAAGTTGAGTGTAGGCCACTCCAGATTTTTTTAATATTGAATATAAAGAAGAATATCTGATGAATAGTCTGATAGAATAATACAAAAAAAAAATCTGGAATAGATTAATTTTCCAAGTTCAAATCACATGCTTAATTACTAAAGGTTATTATTAGACTTTGTTTTATATGTATGTATATACATAAAAAGATTTCACATAAACACGTGAAATAACAATCAATGATCAAACCACAAAATGAAATGGGAAAACAAGACTACGATCTTTCAACCGTTTTTGACTCTGACGAGACCGCTTGTTACGGTTGAAAAGTCTTAGTTTTGTTTTCCCATTTTATATTGTGGTCTAATTTTTGTATATATATACATGTAGATATATTACAATAACTACAAGTGACTCCACAACTAAAGCAATCTTCATCAAATTCAATAAAAAACGAATAATATTTAAGGCTTCTTGGGGATAAGGCGTTGCTAAAGAACTTATATATATCAAAAGTATGTTATTTTTACTAAAAATATTTTGCAGTCTTATGTGACGAAATTTTAGGACAAACACGTCAAATAAAAATCATCATCTAAACTCAGAAAGAAATGTGGAAATGGGACTAACATCTTTCGATGAATACTATTAATATTCGCCAGTCACTTGTTTTGATTGAAGAGTTACTCTGGCAAGTTTTTAGTAGAAAATCTTAGTCCCATTTCTGAACTTCTTACCGTGTTTTAGACGTTGATATATATTCGTATATAATTACAGAGTAAAACACTCTGTAATAGAAAAAAAGATATAGAATATCTATAATAGAGAAGATATAAAAAAAAAGCTGACGTGGCTTACTCTTTGAGGGGTAACCATCGTCATCAGGAGAAAAAGGTGACTGTGCGCTGACTGAAAAACAGTTAATCTATTATACTAATCAGTGTTTTACAGCCTAATGACTAAGAATAAGAAATTAACGAATAAATAATGTACACTAATAAATTAGTGAGTAAATTAATGAAGAAAAGAGTATTAAGTATGGAGTTCCTTCAGCTATTTCAAAATATTTTCTTTTTACAGCACTAATCAGCATCAACTCCAAACCTCAAACTACGGTTGCCTCACAGGCAGATCCTTAGCTTATGTTGACTACTACTTACAACCTCCTGTTGATAGTCAACTTAATTTTTTTATAGGCTTATTCCACTTTTTAAACTTCTTCAAAATCTCTTACTCCCTCAAATTTCTGGTAATTTCCTTCTTATAGCAAGTGTTCTCTCAGTTCTCTTTGTAACTCCAAGGACAACAGTGATAGATTGGATGCTCTGAGATACCTTCAGGTGTGAGGAACTTTCCACACACTCCTTCCACCTCTTTTATTCCTTCTCTGTTTAAATTTGTTCTTGAGTGCAACGTCTTTTGGTTTGATAGCTGTTTTTACCTTCAGACCAAAGATACCTCATTGTTTGCTAGTTTATTCACAGTTAAATAAGAGCAGGATTTTCCTGTCTGTCGTCAATTTCTTCCTCCCTTATATACTAGTTGCACTGATATTTACTTCCGTAGTAATCATTAAATTGGACTATATCGTACATGCTACTCGCATATAAAGTATTTGCATAAATCTCAAACATCATACTTTCCACCTAAATATATTGAAAGAAAATTTTTCGGAACAAGGCTATCCTCTTTACCAGAGAGCCATGTTTTATAAGCTGGGATACCTTACCAGTCTGAAACTTGCAAAGATGGAATTATTCGTGTTTATGTGAAGTCTTATATATATATATAAATTTATATATATAAATGCTGAAGTCTATTTTCTATATATATATATATATATATATATGTGTGTGTGTGTGTGTAAATATTGATAAAAGTATCGACCGTGGAATAGAAACAAAACTAAAGTTTATCGGGACTCAGTCAGTTCTTCAGGTTCAAATTAAACTCTCATTGCTAACGTTTCGGTCATTATTTAAAACCTTTTTCATAGGCAGAAGTATAAATTTTGAAACAGAAAAACTAAGTATTACATTACAAATTATTTAGTTTTTCTGTTTCAAAATTGATACTTCTGCCTATGAAAAAAGTTTTTAATAAAGACCAAAACGTTGGCAATGCGAGTTTAATTTGAAACTGAAGACCTGACCGAGTCCCGATAAACTTTAGTTTCGTATATATATCAATGATAAAACCACAATATGAAATGGGAAAACAAGACTAAGATCTTTCAACCGCAACAAACGGTCCTCATCACAGTCAAAAACGCAACTGAATTTTTGACTCAGTTGGGTTTTTGACTCTGACAAGGACCGCTTGTTGCGGTTGAAAGATCTTAGCCTTGTTTTCACATTTCATATTGTAGTTTGATCATTGATTGTTATTTCACGTGTTTATGCAAAATCTTTATATATATTTACATATATACCCAATTAAATGAAATGGTTCCACGAAATAAATGAACTACATTGACTTAAAGAACACACAGAAATGAAAGAGAAACAGACTCAGTCGAGGTCTGCCTGCGGAGCGACTCGTTTCTATCCTCCTGATGACTAGGCCATCGAAATATAGTAGTGAGTTTCGTTTCATTTCTGTGTGCTCTTTTGCCAATTTAGTTTATATAATATATATATATATATATATATGTATATATATATATGCATGTGTAAAAGTAGATGTGTAAATAAATACACATATATGTGTAAATAAATTCATATATATTTGCTTATAAGAAAATAATAACATTCAATATTCAAGGTAAGAAGCGTGAAGAAATATGTAATCTCGTTTTATTATATCGATTTAATAACTTATTTTATATATACTATGATTTTAATTACCTTTTTCTTTATCTTCGGTGGCAGAATAACCTTCATCTTCGAGTGTAACAACATTGTTTTCTTGCTTGATTTTTCCCATTATCACACCTTCGTCATCTTTAAGATTGTCTTCTGAAATGGTATTATCAGCAGAAGTTGCTTCTTCAGGAGCATTCTTAGTTCTTTCTTCTCCAATAACATCATCATCTTTTTTATATTCACCTATACCAGAATCATCATTTGTTTCTTCAACTTCTACTTTCTGAAAAACACAAGAAAGGTTTGCTAATACAGTTTATCTTTAGACAACTTTTTATGCTAATAGTTGATAGAACTATAGGTATAATAGGTCAATACAACATATCAGTGATTAAAAGAAAATAACACGGTGAAAGAACAACAAAAGTCACTTCAATATTATGACCTTGTCATTACCAGGAGAAGAAAAGAAAGAGTTATACTTGGCTAGAAAACAACAAGTCCTGTTCGTTAGTTTTTATTGTAGCTGTTTACCAGCTGAATCCTTCTTTTTCCCGTTAATTACACTATCTAATCTATTATAGTACCCATAAATGATTTCTTGTTACATTGTGTTTAAATTTAATTGTTTTTAAATTTTTTAAAAAAATACACAACTTGAATGCTTATAATGAAAAAAAGATTGAACAAAAAATAAATAACTTTGCTTGATTCTTCAGAAGCAGAAGTTGCTTCTTCAGCATCATTCTTAGTCCTTTCTTCTTCAATGACGTCATATTTTCATTTTATATATACTTAGAAGGCTTAATTTTATCAAGTGCCATCAAATTCGAACTTTATAAAAGTGTGTGCTATAAATATGTTGACAAGTTTTATGGATCTCGATTCATGTAAATTGTCTTACTTTTGTTTAATGAGTTTATATTCTACTTTTAGAAAAATAATTTCAAAATTAAATAGCTTTTAGATAAAGGATTTTATAAAGTATTAGCTAGAATTAATGGTTGATATTGGCATCACAGCTTTATTTGAGACTCAGATATTGAAGATGCGTATTAAAAGATTGATAAAAAATCTCTGAGCCTGTAAAACAGCTGAAGCAAAGTCAAAGATCCGTATTTCTATCAACTTGAGTGCAAAATTTAAAATCCACATGTAGAAGAAATTCAGTCCTACATTCAATTTAATCGGCTTAAAAACTTTTTAGAGTCAACTTAAATGAGCATGTCTAATTCATGTAGAATTATAATGGCTGTTAGAAATACATAGTAAACAATCAATGATCAAACCACAATAAGAAATGAGAAAACAAGACTAAGATCTTTCAACCGTAACAAGCGGTCTTCGTCAGAGTCAAAAACCCAACCAAGTCAGTTGGGTTTTTGACTCTGACGAAGACTGCTTGTTACAGTTGAAAGATCTTAGTCTTGTTTTCCCATTTATTATTGTGGTTTGATCTTTGATTGTTATTTCACGTGTTTATCTGAAATCTTTTTATACATAGTAAACAAATTGCCTAAGTAAATTAAATCGTAATTTATATATTATATATATATATATATATATAAATATCAAATGATCAAACACAATAAGAAATTGGGAAAACAAGACTAAGATCTTTCAACCGTAACAAGCAATCTTCGTCAGAGTCAAAAACCCAATGACTAGTTGGGTTTTTGAACTCTGACGAAGACTGCTTGTTACAGTTGAAAGATCTTAGTCTTGTTTTCCCATTTCTTATTGTGGTTTGATCATTCATTGTTATTTCACGTGTTTATGTGAAATCTTTTTATACATAGTAAACAAATGGGCCTAAGTAAATTACATTTATATATATAAATATAAAAGATTTCACATAAACACGTGAAATAACAATCAATGATCAAACCACAATAATAAAATGGGAAAGCAAGACTAAGATCTTTCAACCGTAACAAGCGGTCTTCGCCGTTACGGTTGTAACTTCACCGTAACAATCCCTTTCTGGACATTAGTCCTTTCCTGCGCTTTCACCCTTTTAAAATACCACTCTTCCCTCCCACTCTTCTCAATTCCTCACCAGATGTTTTCTGCATCTAGCGTTTCAGTTGGGTTTTTGACTCTGACGAAGACTGCTTGTTACGGTTGAAAGATCTTAGTCTTGCTTTCCCATTTTCTTATTGTGGTTTGATCATATATTATATTATATATATATATATATTCACTTGAAGAGCAGAACCACACACGTGGTGAGTGTAGTTTCGTTTCTCAAGTGAATCTCATCTCCTCTCCTGATAACGACGATTCAACGAAATAAATTCGAATTGAGTTTTCTCTTTGTGTTTGATTTATTTAGCCTTCTGGAACAGGTCGTTTCCCTTTTAATTCAATTATGTATATATAGCTGGTGTTAGTATGATTTAAATCGTTGTTTTTAATATGTCAAAGTTTTAAAAAAAATTAGTATACTAATTTTATTGTGTTCTATAACAATTATATAAATTATATCATAAGTTGTTAATATAAGCTGTATAATATGAATAATATAATTGTTATAATTTAAATTCACATGGTACTAACAGTAGCAATGCGCTAGCAATGCATTTTTTTTGTCCAAAAAAAGTATAAAACCACGATGATGAATTGATGAAAAGTAGCAAACCACTGAATTAGTTTTTGAATAGTAACATTTTGAAATTTTAATCTTTTAGAATTATTTTGATGAAAAAAAAGTGTTCAAGAATACTTTGTACTACAAACTGCCTTAAAAAAAGGAAAATCTCGAAAATAATTTTTTTTTACATACACAATGCCTCTAATGATTGTTCTAAAATGAGTCGTGGTAAAGATATATGGAGATAAATTGATTGAATTCAATCAATTCAAAAATAATTTTATATGAAAAAGTGATATAGTTGGTTGTTATTTGTCGTGTTATAAAGTTTAACGATATTAGTAATGATCAACTTACTTGCACAAAATACTCTTGTTTGTTCTTTTTATCCAACAATCCCACATATAGACTTTTATTTTCAGTGTTGCTCTAGGGTAAGTATTGAAATATATGACTTCTTTGACATTTGGCAACTATATTTAGATATACTAGAACCATATATTGTTTCTAGATCTGTAGATCTAAATTTTCTTTTCGTGAACTATTCTTAGCGTAGACATTATTAACAAGTTTTTGATATCATAGGCTTGATGCTGACGGGATTTGTTCTCTTCTAAAAGCGTGTACCCAATATTTCCCGTTTTTCACATAAAAAGTCTAAGAACATAGGGAATATTTGAACCTCCAATCGTCAGTACCAAAGGTAAACTTATGACAGACAAACCAAACCAATTGTACGTAAACTATACCAGTTGGCTATCCCTCCGCCCAAGAGAGCCCAAAAGAAATAAATATGAATTTTTAATAGCTTTACTTGTGTTGACCTCTCACCAGGCGTTGTTCTAACTTTAATATTTTTTTTATTTAAAAAATTACACCCGAAACTGGTCGTCAAAGTAATAATAAAAACATATGATTTTAAGGAAATAAAGTCAGTATATAGTAATTTTTCCGCCATGTCATGAGTGATTACCTGTGTAGTCGAGTCTTCAGCGAAAGCACTGTCGTCGGAATTGGACCTTGCCGGGCGGTCCTCGTTCGGTTTAACAGCCATGTCTTTGCCACCGAGCCAGTCCCACGTCGGCGGAAACGTCGCAGCAGAGCGTGGAGCCTCAGGTACGACACTGATAAGGCGCCCTGCCTCCAAGTCCTTGGAAGACTTTCTGTAATCTTCCCACGTCTTGCCTTTCTGTAACAAACATACATCTGTTATAAACGTAATAATCTGCGCCTTATAAATATAGGTTTCCTGGAACATTTGTGTTTCAAGAAAACATGGAATTGTTTTGTTTTCTGCAGTAGTATTAACATTCATTTATTTATTCAGAAAACTGTTACTTGACCGCAGTAAATGAAGTATTTTTTTCTTTCCAATACAGGAAAGTATTTCAATTTTTCTCAGTTATTTTTACTTATCCGTAATAGAGATATTGTAGTGTAAAACCGTAAAGAACTTTAAGCACATTTGTATGTTACACTGTAGGAATGTGTGATAATCATGGACAAAATTGAGTTTGAGGTGTTTATGGTTCTTCACGATTTCAAGTCTTTTAAATCAATTTTTGATATTACCTTGAATGTATTTGTGTGTTGTGTGTTGTGTGTTGTGTGTTGTGTGTGTGTGTGTGTGTGTGTGTGTGTGTGTGTGTGTGTGTGTGTGTGTGTGTGTGTGTGTGTGTGTCATGTGTGTGTCAGTGCGGAAATGTATCAAACTCTCCTCAAAACAATGACTCCTCACCGAGTAACATTCCTAGTAAAATTCACCAAGTATTCATTTCCTGAATTGTAAAATAACGCTATTTTTTTGGGCAATAGTGGATCATGGGAAAAACACTTTGCCGTACTTATGTCAAAACAGGCATTATTGCTTTCCACACTCTTCTCGTTATAGAAGCTTTAAGTTTTAAATATAAAATTATCTTAAAATGCGTTTTGCGTGATAAAAATTCATAAATTTATATAAGATCAGTAGATAATAAAACACTAAACAGGATTACTGTTGAACTTTAGCTTTACTCCCTTATCTTATTTGTTTGCCTTAATTTGTATAAAATCTACAGAAGTTAATTTAAATAATATATCAGTAGTAAATAAATCTTCAACTTAAATATAATAGAAATATATTTGCTTGATTCAAATAGTATAATTGAAGATAATTAAGAGCAAAAATATAGGTGACTATTTGCATTATTTGCAATAAACATTGCAAGAACAATAAAATGTTCTTGAAAAAATATAAAATCAATATTTTTTTTTAATTTTATTTGTTTAAAGTCACAACAATGTAAGTGTTACATTACCAGTGACACTGATAACACAGATGTATGAGGGAACACAGGAGGGAAGAAGCAATCCAGTGACTACACTTCCTGGCGTGGGTCTAAGTAGAAAGAAATAAAAATCACTTAGAACAGTTCATAGTAATAAGTCTCTTGGTCGGAATAAATTATTTGGTTCGGTATATAGTAGGGACAATGAAGAATTTTACGAAGGATTTTTGTGTTTATTTATTATACAAATTTGAAAAACTTTTAATTATATTTCCAAACAAATAAGTACCTATCAATTTCTTAAAACATATATTTTTTTTATTGATATTAGTATAAAACTAATAAGTGCAAAAATTGTCTTTTAATTTAATTTAATCCAGCCGGGAGAAATATAATTGTTTCTAGATTTATATTTATGTTGTTATTATGTTTTCGTAAACTCTACTAATAAGACTACTAATAAGAAAAAACAAATGGGAAGTAATTTATAGTTACTAAAATCTGCCACGGTTAATTGATATTGTATCTGATTGCATCACTTACTACTAATTACGATGTTTAAGGATTTGATTAATAATAATAATAATAATGAGTTTTTACAATCTTAATCAGAAGTCATCGTTATATTTGTTTTTTTTTTCTAGTCTTAAACAACCATTACCGTTTTGCAATATTATCAAAATGCACTTCGCCACAATAAATACCATCCAATCATATAAAATTCCAAAGATTTTGATAATATATTTACTTATAGCCATATTTTTTTTTTCTCCCAACGTAGTAAACCTTCATCAGGACCGTATATTTACAATGTGTTCCCTTATAGATTACACATTTACTACTAACCTAATTATACTTTAATATATAGAACCTAACCTACATATATAGAATATATCTTATTAATTAATTGAGAATATATATTATTTTAACTTTAACTATAATATCAAGTAAAATTTTTGCATACTTAAATTAAGAGTAATATACTATTTTTTTAACAATAAAATAGACACAAACTAAACTAATTATAGTATTTATTTGATTTATACTTCGTATACTTCATGGAGTAGTCTACCTTAATAATACAGTAAGAATTTTATAAGTTGAACATGTCTAAATTTATATTATTCACTAATTTCTGGAAGGGTTCAAAGTTTTTTCACAATTTCACTGTGTTCCTCAGGACATGTACCACCAGAGGTCAGCACCTCTCTGACAAGGTCCACTCTTATTCCTTACAAGAGTTCATACTCAAACAAATGATCCCATGTTGACAAGCTGACCACAAAGGCAAGCAGAGCTTTCTACAATTTTAAAACGGTTCAGATACTCATTGCACTTCCGATGTCCGCTAAGCTTTTGTGTCATCCTGTGCAACGTCTTCACATCAGACCTGAAATGTAGTTGTAGAGTGGAAAAGAACTTAAAAGTAGGCCACTATGGCAAATTTTTTGGAATTTTGAAATATATATTTCACATATAATGAATTTATCATTACTTACTAGACAGATACTGTGATGGAGATAATATGACATTTGTGCACTGTGATACAGTATCAGTATACTTGATAGAGATAATAAGTATACTGAGTTATTTCTTATCTACAATAGCTTACTTTCTCCTAGATTGCAATAACATTCTTTAAAATGTGTTGTGTTTGATGTATGTGTGTGTGCACGTTTGCGTATGTAAGAATACGTGGCTGAGTGTTTTTTAAGTTTTCCCCAAGAATGGTAAACCTACCATCATGGAGTATATTTGAACCAGTTCCCATTTCATTACAATTTTTCAAAATCATTTTTTTTTACTTTACTATAAGTAAAGTATAGTGATCGTGAAAAAATTCGATCACGAGATTTTGAAGGAATTACATGTTTTGAGGTCCAGAAGTCGTTTTATTAAGTTTTTCCAGTGATATCTGTGTTTGTGTGGGTGGGTGAGTGGTTAATGTGTATCCAAAGTTTGTGGTCACGCTTCGATCTTTGATGTATCAAAATTATATTTTACACAAAAATAAGTCTCATAGTGTAGATGTGCTGTAATTTGGGAGCAAGTAGGCATGATGGGCAAGTCACTTTTTTTGCCAAAAATGTGTTATTAGACAACATTTTTTTTTCTCCTAAACTACTAATTCCAGAGTATTGAAATTTTGGCATTATCTTTATGGCTACAAAAGCAAAAACCAAAAAAATCCACAAGTTTTTAAAACAACTGGAATTTTTTTTTTCAATAAAATGACAAATTTTGACTTATAATTCAATATAAAAGCTTGTGAGAGCGATACAAGGAATACCGTTTGACAGATTAAAATTAAATTATTCCTAAAAATAGAATTTTATGTGGAGAACAAATTTTTGGAGTGAATCCACTGAAATAGAATTGATGATTAGAATCTTAATAACATTTTTTAAATAATTTAATAACTTAATATGAAATACAAAATTCCTCCATGTAAACAACCAACGTCATTCAAACATAATTTCTTATGCTTTTCATGGAATGATGGATTTGTCTCACAAAGTGCTCTACTTATGTGTTGAGTGTAAGCCACTCCAGATTCTTATTAGTAGATTAGGTTAGGTTAGGTTGAAGTGGCAGTCCCACAAAGGAACACACGTAGACCAAGCATTAGCCCTTTGTGATACCACACAATGAAGCTTGATTCTACAGTGGGAGTCCTAAATTTTGCCTAACTCAAGTTTATTTAGAGAAGGGATCTTTAACAAGTACCTGTCATCGTACAGGCTCGGGACCAACGGTTTAATGTCCTTCTCCGAGGGACGACGTGCTCAGTTTTATTCACCTCCCGCGTGAATTAATCGAAGGCCAGGTGGGGATCGAACCCCGGTCCTATCAGTGCAGAGGCGAGCACGGAACCACTGAGCTAGCCTGGCCCCCATTGTCCTATATTTTAAAAAAGTTTTGCTTTAGATTATTTTATAATGAAATTTCTGTTCGCCTGCATCACGTGGGCGATCCGGTGAGTTAATAATTTTGAACTAATATAGTTATGTTTGTGTAATTGGTAGTGTAAGTGGTCTGTTGTAATGTGTAAGTTGTCTGAGTGTAAGTGGATGTGTTGTGAGAGTAAGGAGTGACAAAATAATACTCGGTAAATAAATACATTTTTATAACTTACAAAATATATAAGTGATAAATTACCACATCTTGTAGGTCTTTAATGGAGCCGTAGTCTGTGAGCATGGATGCAATGCGGTCAGCTTTGTGGCCCTTGACGGTGGCGCAGTAATGGAGCGCAGTTCGCCCAAAGCTGTCGATGGCTGACGCGGCCTCTGGGGATTTACTCAGGATGAACTGCACTGCTTCTTCATGTCCCAAGCCTGCTGCCTGAACACCAGGTACATTGCTTTCACATTCATATGCAAAATTATCTAATACTAACAGGAACCCTTTTTGGTTCCAGTAACTTTCCCGGGAACCCCGGATTCTAATGATTCCACACAATCATAATATAAATATTTTTATATGCCTTTTTAAATAGTATGTAATTTTAACACAGAGTTTGTTTTGTAATCATTTTTGGCTTTATTGTTGAGAGTTTGATTCTCAAGTTAGCTCCAACATTAAGTCTACTTCGGTATTTGGCTTCTATGGCAGTTTAAAGGGAAAATCCTGTTTCACATAAGTAGGTAGTGGAAAATGACAGCAATGCGTGAAATGTTACTTTTGCAATAGCAGGAAATTCAGGAATCAGAGAGTTCCAAAAACTGACTAGTGATTCATCCTAAATATGAATAAAATTTTGACCATTCTAGGTATAGGTATATGTAGATATAAACATTATTCGGTTTCATGATTCACAAGAAATATAGATTAAATCCATACCGACAAAATAAATTTTTAGAAAAATGTTTTTAGTAAATGTTTTTCACGGAACCCCAGACAGTCCGTTAAGGAACCCCTGGGTTCTGCAGAACCCAGTTTGGGAACCTCTGATCTATTATGTTATCAATTTTATTATAGTGTATTGTAAATATTAATATAATGCTAAAAAAAATATAAATATAAATATATTACTAGCATTATTGACAGCCAATGCATGCATCATAACTAAAAACGTTAAAGAAGAAATAAGCACCTCATTAGTAAGTCTATATTAAAGATTTACTTTAGTGTAATTTGTATTCAAACTTCAAATCCAAGAAAACTACAAACTATGGAAAGACCATGCCATCTGCTCTCTGTCATTGTTTGGTGCAGAGTTGAGCCGACGAACAAGTCCAAATCTACACTATTATATAAAAGACAGTGTCTACTTGTACGGTACCTGTCTATCAGTACGCCATCTTAATATCTACCTAATAGATAAGCTGTATCAAATTGATAATTGGGTATATCTAATAACTTCAATTAAATTATAGACCTATAAAAACTGAAGTTTAGCCTCGGAATAATGATTACCTGCCCTACTCGTCGTATTTGTTAGCATTTATTTACATTTTTTACATTGACTCAGAAATATTTAAGTAAAAGAAAATTGTTATTTTGAGGTTTATTAAAATAAAAATGTTTAATGTTCTATAGACAAATATAGAACAATAGTTCTATATTAAAAAAATTGTTAATATATGTTAGAACAAAAATGTTATTATGTATACAAAATTAACTCCGATCAAACATATTTTCTGATGCATTCCATGGTGTGATGGATAGTTTTTGAACAAGTGTTTGGGTTATCAATAAAAATATTAGTTAGTTGTTAACGAGTTTGATATTATGTTTACGTACAGTACTGTTCAGTTTAGGCTGCTCAAGATTTTTCATGTTAGTTTTTATTCCTGTTCAAATTTAATATTTATTTGATTCATAATTTGAGAACTTTTGAATTGGATCAATTCTTTAAATATTTTTTGAATAATGATGATTTTTTGTCATATATCATTCTTCAGTTTCTATTATAACACCATGCTGCAGGAGTCTCATCATGCCTACATCTATTTACCCTCGAGTGTCTGCATGATATCGTTCTTCAGTTTCTATGATAACATCATGCTGCAAGAGTCTCACCATGCCTACATCTATTTACCCTCGAGTGTCTGCATGATATCATTCTTCAGTTTCTATGATAACATCATGCTGCAGGAGTCTCATCATGCCTACATCTGTTTACTCGCGAGTGTCTGCATGATATCATTCTTCCATTTCTATGATAACACCATATTGCAGGAGTCTCCTCATGCCTACATCTATTTACCCTCGATTGTCTGCATGATATCATTCTTCAGTTTCTATATTAACACCATGCTGCAAGAGTCTCATCATGCCTACATCTGTTTATTCTCTGTTTACATGTCCTGGTAGGGCAGTACAGTGTCTGTCGGGTTAGCTATTATATTAATAATTAAATACCAAATTAAGTTTAGCTAAAATTAACACAGTATTCACTGATTGTTATATGGTACGAAGTTCATCGGGTGAGCTAGTTGTTAGGGATAAATGTGTACTACAATTCATAAACTACAATTCGTTTGAAAAAAGAAATTAAGACAATAGTTTTATAGCGATAGGAGAAGCTATTATATTTAGTCATTTAAAATGATTTAAGTTACCTTATGCAGAGGGTTCAAGCCGTTGACATCTTTGCTAAGAAAAATCTCTTTTGGAATGGGATCTTCTGACCTCATTTTAAGAAGTTCCACATCACCTTCTATTGCTCCTTTGTGAACGTCTCGTATCAGACCCTGTATAAAAACTCTTTATCAATGTTTCAAATTTATAGTTTCATTAAAATGAGAAACAAGAAATATTTTTCTAACAAACTCTTAGACTTTTATGTTTAGTATTGGTATTTCATGTTATTTGTTATCAATTTAGAAATGGGAGAGTCTAACACTGGGTTGATTCTACATTGGGCGTTCAAAGTTTTAACTCACTCAAGTCTACTGGAGTGGTTATGTATAACAAGTGTCTGATATCCTGCCACAGTACATAACACTTTAAACTTTGTGTGTAGTATTCTTAGGACGAGTATATGAAGGTTTGAAAAAAAATCTATTAGTTATATACAGTTTGAATTCCGTTTTTAAAATTTTTACAATATTATGTTATGATACCAATGTTATAAGTTACATATAAATAAAAAAGGTAGCAAGACGCAAAGACATCGCCTGCGATCTATCAATGGAGCAAATTACATGACATTTAGAAAACAATGGATGTTATAGTTGGGTACAAAGTTATATTGACTTAGAAATATTTAAATAAAAGAAAATTATTATTTTGAGGTTTATTACAAAAAAATTTAAATGTTCTATATACAAATATAGAACACATAAAAGATTGAACTATATAAAGTAGTTCTATATTAAAATGTACTATATTAAAAAAATTGTTTTTTAATGTAGTATAATTGATAAAAAAAATAAGTTTGAAAAAAAATTAAGACAATAGTTTTGACAACTTTGACTAACGCTGGTGTCGCAGTTATAGAATCTATCTTAAGAGTGCCTCTCATAGGAAATATAATAAATTATTTCTGTATATTCTATGAGTCTAGTGGAGCCGTTGGAGATCCTACAGTGGTGGATCTCACTGTAAGAGGTTGCAAACAGAGAGGAAGCCACGAGTCACACATACCCTACTGAGACTCCCAAGGATGTCTTACAACCTCATCTGTAAGAGGTTAGCAGTAGGTCTACTGACAATACATGAGTGCTTTAGGAGTCACTTAAAAAAGTCGGTCTTCTGAGATGATTGACAGAGTGTAGACTATGTGGGGAGACAGGAAAAACTGCCATCCACATAGTTAGAGACTGTACTGCGCTAGAAACCCATAGACAGTTAATCCCGAACCCGAACAGTCGGGGCTTTGACCCCACTCCCATACCTTAATAAGTGATTGTACCCAAACGTCCGATCAAACAAAAAGACCAAACAGGCTGACGTTTTAACCCACGAGGGATAGGTTTTTTTTTATTCTATTCAACTGTATGAAATCTTACCAGGATGTAAGGTACAGCACTAAGGAACTTTTTAACAGTTGGGTGACTGCTGGTTTCTAACTTGAGTTTGTGTCCGTAACCCTCCCAGAGCAGTCTCTGCAACTTGCCAATATCTCTGTCATGGATCCATATCCTTATATTTGATTGTTTCACTACCAACCCTGCAAACAAATGTTATGTGAGGCAATATTAAACAATATTAATCATTCAATATGGATTTGGATTAACTGCAAACTGAAGAAAGTGCTCACTACTTACAGGAAAGGGGAAAGGATTAATATACTGACTATTCTACCGTATAATAAAACTAGAGCAAAAAAATCACCAGTCAAATAGAATTTACAAAAATATTATATTTAAAAATATAGTAGGTATTGGTAAATTTCGAGACAAATACACATTAAGCAAGTTTGATTAAAAAATAAATCATTTTTGTTGAAACAAAAGGCAACATACGCATATAGGCTCAAATTTTGAAAAATGTTTTTAAAAATTAAATTAAATATTACGTCTCAATATAAACAGTAGTATTTGTATGATAAGAACATTGGTATGTTAAGGAACATATCAGTCGAAGAGGAGAATGTTCTATGCAGAACGGCTAAGCATCCAGTGAACATTGGTATGTTAAGGAACATCTCAGTCGCATAGGAGAATGTTCTATACAGAACGGCTAAGCATCCAGTGAACATTGGTATGTTAAGGAACATCTCAGTCGCAGAGTAGAATGTTCTGTGCAGAACGGCTAAGCATCCAGTGAACATTGGTATGTTAAGGAACATCTCAGTCGCAGAGTAGAATGTTCTGTACAGAACGGCTAAGCATCCAGTGAACATTGGTATGTTAAGGAACATCTCAGTCGCAGAGTAGAATGTTCTGTGCAGAACGGCTAAGCATCCAGTGAACATTGGTATGTTAAGGAACATCTCAGTCGCAGAGTAGAATGTTCTGTGCAGAACGGCTAAGCATCCAGTGAACATTGGTATGTTAAGGAACATCTCAGTCGCAGAGTAGAATGTTCTGTGCAGAACGGCTAAGCATCCAGTGAACATTGGTATGTTAAGGAACATCTCAGTCGCAGAGTAGAATGTTCTGTGCAGAACGGCTAAGCATCCAGTGAACATTGGTATGTTAAGGAACATCTCAGTCGCAGAGTAGAATGTTCTGTACAGAACGGCTAAGCATCCAGTGAACATTGGTATGTTAAGGAACATCTCAGTCGCAGAGTAGAATGTTCTGTGCAGAACGGCTAAGCATCCAGTGAACATTGGTATGTTAAGGAACATCTCAGTCGCAGAGTAGAATGTTCTGTGCAGAACGGCTAAGCATCCAGTGAACATTGGTATGTTAAGGAACATCTCAGTCGCAGAGTAGAATGTTCTGTGCAGAACGGCTAAGCATCCAGTGAACATTGGTATGTTAAGGAACATCTCAGTCGCAGAGTAGAATGTTCTGTGCAGAACGGCTAAGCATCCAGTGAACATTGGTATGTTAAGGAACATCTCAGTCGCAGAGTAGAATGTTCTGTGCAGAACGGCTAAGCATCCAGTGAACATTGGTATGTTAAGGAACATCTCAGTCGCAGAGTAGAATGTTCTGTACAGAACGGCTAAGCATCCAGTGAACATTGGTATGTTAAGGAACATCTCAGTCGCAGAGTAGAATGTTCTGTGCAGAACGGCTAAGCATCCAGTGAACATTGGTATGTTAAGGAACATCTCAGTCGCAGAGTAGAATGTTCTGTGCAGAACGGCTAAGCATCCAGTGAACATTGGTATGTTAAGGAACATCTCAGTCGCAGAGTAGAATGTTCTGTGCAGAACGGCTAAGCATCCAGTGAACATTGGTATGTTAAGGAACATCTCAGTCGCAGAGTAGAATGTTCTGTGCAGAACGGCTAAGCATCCAGTGAACATTGGTATGTTAAGGAACATCTCAGTCGCAGAGTAGAATGTTCTGTGCAGAACGGCTAAGCATCCAGTGAACATTGGTATGTTAAGGAACATCTCAGTCGCAGAGTAGAATGTTCTGTGCAGAACGGCTAAGCATCCAGTGAACATTGGTATGTTAAGGAACATCTCAGTCGCAGAGTAGAATGTTCTGTGCAGAACGGCTAAGCATCCAGTGAACATTGGTATGTTAAGGAACATCTCAGTCGCAGAGTAGAATGTTCTGTGCAGAACGGCTAAGCATCCAGTGAACATTGGTATGTTAAGGAACATCTCAGTCGCAGAGTAGAATGTTCTGTGCAGAACGCCTGAGCATTATCGGAACCAGAGATCTTTGATTTATAGAAGTCAGTATCTTACCTGATTCCTACTATACAAGAAAATGTTTGCTATAATAGTATAAAAGAAAAAAAAAACAATTTATCATTCTCTACTGTAAATAATTATACTTCATACAATTATAGGCAATGTATTACAGATTCTAAATCCATTACAGATCAAGCAAATTTTTTATTTACTAGTAAAATTACAGTTTTATAAATACTTTAAAGTACAATATTTAATGATTATGAAGTGATTTTCTTGTCCTGTGAAAAATTAGTTATTCAGCGGACTTTCAAACAACTACACAGAAATTTATATCAATATTACTAATTGCAGTTCACTAAACTTAATACAAGGCTGTAACAAACAAAAAGTCGCCTAAATTCAGATTTGTTTGGCTCTTACTTATGGGAACGGCTAAAAACAGCTAACTTTAGTGCAGAGATTCCAAAGTGGGTTCCGCGGAACCCAGGGGTCCCTTAACAGACTGTCTGGGGTTCCGCAGAACCCAGGGGTTCCTTAACAGACTATCTGGAGTTCCGCGAAAAATATTTAGAGAAAAAATTTTTCTAAATTTTTTTTCTTTAGTGGGTATGGATTTATTCTGTGTTTCTGGTGAATCATAAAACCGAATAACAATTATACATATAAGTAGAAGTGGCGAAAATTTTATTCATATTTAGGATGAATCACTAATCAGTTTTTGGAGCTATCTGATTCCCAAAATTCCTTCTATTGTAAAAATAGCAGTTCACACATTGCTGCTACTTCTCACTACCTGCTTATGTGAAACCGGTTTTTCCTTTTATACTGCCATAAAAACTGAATACTTAAAGTAGACTTAATTCTCGGTCTTACTTGAGAATCAAAATTTCAACTATAAAACCAAAAATGATTACAAAATAAACTTTGTGTTCAATTCGCTAATAATTCTGTTTCATGTGTTATGTACTTGTGGAAGATATGAACATTTAAATCTTTTAGTATTAAATTTTTCTTCGAAAAATACGCCTTGCAATAATATTCCTTTTTAATTGTTTTTAAACATACATACTATTTATAAAAGCATATGCAAATATTTATATTATGATTGTATAAAATCATTATAATCTAGGGTTTTTGGGAAAGTTACTGAAGCAAAAAGGGTTTTGCGTCGAAAAAAGTTTAAAAAACTTTGCTCTTGTGGGTAGTGTATGAGTGGTAATACTAGAGACTGTGCTTGAATCATATGGGAGAAAAAAAAATTGTCCTCTATTTCCCTTAGAGAGGACATAAAGCTGTTGAGTCTGTACAGTGTCGGCTACTCCTTACAGATCTCCATCCTTAATACAATAAGTATAAAAAATGTACCACTCTAAATACAGAATAGTCCCGGCAATGTAGCACATAACTAAAATGGAGGTCAACTACAAGTCAATCGCACTTTCAACGCATAAAAGAGTGCTGAAGAAGCAAGAAATGAGCAGAACTTAACACACAAAATAAGCGCTAAGGCTACATTAATGATTCAATTTAGACGCACTAACCACTCATGAAGCAGTATGTAGGTTCCTTTTACTACGCACAATATAGAATCTAAAATATGGAATTTAAACGCTTTTCTGGATGCCCCATAAGATAAAATGAATTCCAAAGACAAAATAATTTCACTTTCCACCAAAAGTGAGAACTAATTCTACAATTATCATAACAAATTAAACGAAGTTTCTAGTTTCTACCCATGAAAATGCACTATGACAACACCTACACCAAGAAATTTGCAGTAATCGCCACTCATAATAAAACCTAAGCCGATATTATTGAAACAAATGAGAAAATGTATTTACTTATATGTACTCCCCAGCCTTGTCGGTGATACATACCACTAAATCATGACAGGTTGCCTGATAAACGAGGTGATAAACCATTTAACCATGCTGTCGGGAACGCGCGAGGTAGACCTCGCGGAGGCGGGTAACACGATGCCACTCTCGCAATCATGGATTCGTTTGCCAAAAAAACGGTCAAAAAAGAATTACCCATGTAATCATTAGATTTAATTTAAACAGTTTCATTCTCGCCTACTGGCAGTCATGCACATTATAGTCAGTCATATCTTATTCTACTTAGGGCGTAATACATGACTACATGGATGTTCTTAATTTCGAGGTTTCTACGTATATAATACTGAATTACTACTAAGCACGATTACTATTTTCTGCTATAGTGAAACTTCATTTATAATAAGTTCAGAAGAATCATTAAATTATGATTGACGATTTTATCTATTCTCTAGGTTTTTTAATGTGATTTATAAAGTAAATACGAATATACTGTCGAGAAAGTATTATAGAAAAGTCATGTTTAATTTATACAATATGTTTAAACTCAGTGAAAAGTGGTAACACGAAGGTAAACAAAGTGAATATTTTATGGCTTTAATCAACTACCGATTCAAGGGAAATGATATAAATTAAAAGTTTTAAGAGGTTTGGCTTGTATTTAATGAATGGATATTGAAGACGAAGTTGTTAACAGGAGAAGCGTAGTTACGTAAAGAGCGAGAGAGAGAGAGAGAGAGAGAGTGAGTTACCTGTGTGCATCCTAAAAGCATTTTATTCTTGGTCAGCTATGAAACATTGATCAGTCACTTTTGGTAGAGGGACAAATCGATTGCTATCTCCCCTTAGGTTATTGAATGAATTCCTTTCCGGCCACTGGCCCTGTCTATCAGACACTAATTTTCATCGATTCTTTACTCTTCTTCACGAACTTTGTTCATTATTGAAAATAATTTGCTCGTTAAATCAACTATTTGATTCATCTAATTAAAAAAAAAGTATTCTTTGTGACTTTTATTTTTTTTTTGTAACTTTTTTCTTGTTTGTCTTTTCATCAATAAAAGCAGTTTATGAATGAAACTAAATCTGATTAGAGGAAGAAAAAGTTACTTAACGACCATTCAACTCTAATTAAACTAATCTATATAAATAAAATAATGATTTTGTCTGTACATTGCTTAGAACTGACTCATTTCATGTATTCTTTACGTTTCATAATTGAATCGGTCTCAGGGCAGATCATCAATCCCCGTCATGGAAAACAAAACAATTATAGACCAAGGAAGCTACCATGAAAACAACAGTAGTCCACTAACCAAACCAAATACAACTTAATGACCCTCATTATCATACTTACATGTATAAGTAGTAATAATACCTGCACTGCAGTAAGGATGAAGATTTACTGGTCTTTGATTTTCAACAGAGAACAGATACTACTCCGTCTTCGAAATCATTTTAAAGGCATTCTTCTAAAAAATGAACGTTAAGTGACAATGTTACTGGCAGGGACTCTAACATTTCACTACTAATCAAAAAGACAATGACGTAATGAATATATTCTCCATTTAATCTTCATAGAAAGATTCAGTAGTATATAATAATTCATGCATGAGAATGATGAGTGATGCATGATTTCGAGTGATGAGTTCTGGGAATTGTGCTATAATTGAATTACACAGAACTTACAGGCAATGTTATTGGTACCAGACAAGTCCTGACATGTTAGTACTCCATTTAATGCATTATTATTCAGTTTGATTTAGGTGTTCGACTGATATAGCCGCCTATTCATGACACTGTTTTTGTAGCTATAAAAGACGCAGAAAAATCTCAAAAAGCAATCATTTTTATGTCTGATTCTTGTCCTCAACTTCCTGAGCTGTTAGCTCGTTACGGTGATGAATAATTACCACCAACAAAAGGTGGATTTCTTATTTCAATACTGAGACCAAAAACCAATCCAAAGAATGGCGCAAGCCTGAAGAAGGGCCTCCACTTAAGACAAGGGGTTTCGTCTTAGAAAGGTAATGCTTAGTGCATTCTAGGATTGTGAAATAATTAATAATTATTTTTATAAATTATCTAGTGAAATGTACTATAATTAACGCAGAATATTATTCTAATTTATTATCCGGACCACTGCGATAGGCACTTGTTAAAAATCGGCCTGGAAAGTGCATAAGCGTCTGTTATTGCAACAGGATTATGCAAGACCACACACCACAAGAAAAACGAAATATGTTTTGAACGATTTACCAAGGGAATTGCTTCCGTACCAACCTTATTCTCCTGATCTTGCACCCAGTAATTATCATCTATTCTAGGATTTGAAAAAACGCTTAAAGGGTATTCGATTTGAAAGTTTTAACTGTCGTAAAACTTTCAGGAGTCACTAAAAAAATTCTTTGAGGACGGCTGAAACAAATTAGTTTATCGTTGGAATAAATGTATTTAGTTAAATGAAGATTATGTTGAATAACTACATTGCAATATTGACGAAAATTAACAAAATAATATAAGTTATAGCTAAATTCCCAGAACTTTGGAAACATCCTATGTATATTAATGTATTATTATTATGTGTTACTATAAAATATATCCGATAAAATTGTAAGTTCTTATAATTGATTTTGCACTTAACTAATCTTTAGAAACAAGCTTTCTAATCATAAATAACCAAGATGACAAACCAATCTGAAGTCACTAAACCAGAATGCTTTTATTTATTCAGCATTGACTTATTTTCTAAGAATAGGTCTACCGATTGTTTCCTTAAATAATTAAACGCTATAGAGGTAATGGTAGTCTTATATCATAGTCAATTCATATAGAGCAACAAACAGAAAACTCATATTACATTATCGGTAGTTCATACAAAGTCTTAAAGAATTTCATTGTTATGAAAAACATAAGCATACTTTTTAATAAAGAGTTTATTAAAAATAAGCTTATTTACAGTATATTAGGCTTATTTTAAACACATCTTTAATTTTAAATTTAGTTTGTTTTAGTTGATTTTGTTTTTAGTGTTTTGCCTTTTTGTACTAGATGCAGCTGTTCCCTTTAATTGATTCTTTAGTTTATATTATTTCACCAGGCAATATTTAGCGTTGTAGATATTTTAGAATGTTCATATATTTTAGAATGTAATATATTCATTCATATGTTCAAATGAAATTAAAATCAACTAACAATACCTACTTGCTACAACTGTGTATTTTCAAAATAAACATGTCTGTGAAGTTAGCAAAATACAGCTCAAAGCCCCATAACTTCGCTTCTACAATGAATTATCAATCTATTTAGAGCCCATATTTTAAGTTAGGTATACACAAACCTAGTGTCAAAGTTTCAGTTTGCTATGTCACATGGTGGCTGAGTTAACTTGTGACAAAAGTGTTTGCTTTAAACGTCCATAACTTCACTTCTACGTTGAATTTCCAATCAATTCAGAACGTATATTTTAAGCTAGACATACACAAATCTTCTGTAAATGTTTCAGTTTGATATGTCTTATGGTGGCTGAGTTTACCTGTGACAAAATTTTGCCGACTAACCAACAAACCGGCAGAAATTTTTCTAAGTTTGGATTCGGTTTCTCCAATGTATGAAACGTAAAGAAAACTTGAATGAGTCAGTTCTAAGCAATGTACAGACAAAATCATTAGATATAGTAGGAATAATATTTTTATATGTAAAAAATCACCGGGTATAAACATAAATTTCCTTTTTCTGCCATAGTATGATGAATTATACCCAGTCATTAGGTATTACAACTAACCTAACAAGATAACAACTAACCTCACCATTAACTGTCCAAATCTCGAATAGATGAAAATTAGTAATTGTGGTCAAGAAAACAATACCTTGATATAATATAAATATATATTATAACTGTATGCAATCCAAAAGCTAAAAATGTATTAGCATTATATATTTTTCTTTCTGAGCAATAAAAAATAAACAAAGTGATATACGTATATATGCAGTAATGCCAAAAATGATAAAAGAAGTAAAATGTGACAACATACAGAAGTAAAGGAAAATTTTAATCATTTCTGAAGCTATCTTTTTATCAAAGAATTGGTTTATCCTTTTTTGAACCATTAATCTATCAGGCGTCTTTGTTGTATATCAAAACGAAATTAATATTGTTTAAATACCATCTTAAAAGTTGACTTTTTTTTTTATAATTTATTATTGCGGTATTTTTTTGACATATAGTCACACTTTCCCTTAAAAGTAACCAACTTTGATGATTATAAAATGTTAACCAAAATATACTTGTAAATGTGGGTTTTAGAATTTGTATGAGTGCAAACAAAGTATAAAGATGCATCAATGTTGTAGAATTGTTATGCCAAGTTTATTCTTTTAATTTGGTATTAAATTCACTGTTAAAACTAGCCTTTTCTGTGAAAATTAATGCAAGTTAAATTTAAAGAAAGACATTATGAATAAATGATTTAAAAGCAAATGAGTGATCATGTGTTTGCAAAGGTGGATTCCAGAAGAGGAGTTAAGTGTATTACTTTCTTTTGTGTAGAAGTCATTTATTATAGAAGTACCATAGTTACTGTATAAATCATGAAATATATATTTCATTTTCTGGTTATATATATATATTTATCATAAATAAATATTATATTATATAAGATATTGTTATAAGGGTATAAAGCATTCAACTTGAGTTATTAAAATGACAAAGAACATATGAAAGTATTTCATAGGATAAGGTTTTGTGATGTACCTGCGGTAGTTATGGACTGGGGCATTAGAACAGACTGAAATTTAGCTATCATGGTGATGAACAGTTCATTGATTTGACATTATCGCCATCTTGCTGTCATGCAATCAAATGCACCCTTTGTTCTATAGCATAAACAAACACGTATTGGCCTCTCTTGTGATGGAGTTAATGGTCCACTGTCAATCAGTCTGTTCTTATTCCACCCCAATCATATATAGCATAAACAAACACGTCTTGGCCTCCCTTGTGATGGAGTTAATGGTCCACTGTCAATCAGTCTGTTCTTATTCCACCCCAATCATATATAGCATAAACAAACACGTCTTGGCCTCCCTTGTGATAGAGTTAATGGTCCACTGTCAATCAGTCTGTTCTTATTCCACCCCAATCATATACAGCATAAACAAACACGTCTTAGCCTCCCTTGTGATGGAGTTAATGGTCCACTGTCAATCAGTCTGTTCTTATTCCACCCCAATCATATATAGCATAAACAAACACGTCTTAGCCTCCCTTGTGATGGAGTTAATGGTCCACTGTCAATCAGTCTGTTCTTATTCCACCCCAATCATATATAGCATAAACAAACACGTCTTAGCCTCCCTTGTGATGGAGTTAATGGTCCACTGTCAATCAGTCTGTTCTTATTCCACCCCAATCATATATAGCATAAACAAACACGTCTTGGCCTCCCTTGTGATGGAGTTAATGGTCCACTGTCAATACTCCATCTTCCTACAACCAGTCCTTCCCTGTTGCTAAGGATTGCTCTTGTACATCCAAAAACTGTGAATACAAATTGGATTGTACTCGTTGGGATGCGTTCTACGTAGGACTGTCCTCTAACAAGCTCAGCCTCCGCATGAACGGTCATAGAGCATCCGTAAACAACAATTCCAATTTACCTGTCGCCATCCACGCCAACTCCCACGGTCTGCCTTTTAATGACTGCTTCAGTGTGCAGATTTTGCGTTAGATCCCCCCTGATAATAATACCGTGACCCTTAGAGCCTCTGAGGAGGCACACACATCTGGTTGCACGGGGCGCGGAGTGCACCTGGACTTAACCTTAAAAGATAATTCTTTTATTTTATCTTTTATTAATTTTTTTCTAATTTTTTTTTTATTTTTCAATATTCATTACTCTCTAGTATTTATTTCTTTTTCCTCTTTCGTATATTTAGTTTATACTTATTTTGTCTTCTTCACTTACTATTAGTTTGTTTTATCTTACTTTATTTTCCTAGATTCTTATTCTCAACTAGTTTCCTACATTTACCTTTTTATTTAGTCTCTACCTTATATTTACTTATACAACTAAATACAAATTTTTTTTATCATTATTTTTGATTGATATAGTTTGTAATTATTTTCTATTGCTTATAATTTTTTATCTAATTTATATATTTTACCCAACTAGTACTGCTTATCTGAATTTCTGTTTATTTCTTCTCTTAATTCTATATTTTAACACCGGGTACGGGGGGCAGCCCTGGCGGTTGCCGGGTTGGTTGCTTGCCCTTGCATCTACAACGTGCTTGGTCTCCCTTTCTCTTTTCTCCCCAAAAATTTGAGTCTGTAAGTGTGTTACTCTTCTTGAATTTTGAACTCGTGTATATATATACTCTGAGAGCTTCAGAAGAAGCTCTTATTAGCCTTTTGGGGGGTAGATCTGCTTCTGGGCTTAACCTCAATCGTTAATTATTCAATTTAATTATTTTAATTTATCTTTTGTTTACTTACTTATTTTTATTTTTGTTTGGGTTTTTTACTTGTGCTAATAGTTTCTGTTTTCATTTGTTATAATTTATTTTGCTTTTATTTCTTTATCAACCCTTGCCCCCCATCCCTCCGTAAGTCGGCTACACTGTTTGAGTGTTTCGTCAAGACCACCGGCGGGTCGTGGTCTGCCTGCGTAGCGACTCGTTTCTATCCTCCTGATGGCGAGACCATCAGTAGTGAGTTTCTGTTTCATTTCTGTGTGTTCTTGATGTCAATGTTATGACACCCAGACCACTTTACGGGCTTTTAAGTTGAGTATTTAACTTAAATTCTCAATTCTTATTTTTAATGGGTAAAAATATTGTATTGAATTCTGAAGTATACGTCGTAGTAGTTTACACGCAGTCAAATGAATTAGACTGGTCTTTTCTTTTTAACATATTTTTTTTATTGTGTTTCATATTCAAAAAAATTAGAAATTAGTGAGAAATAAATCTTTTCAATTTTTTAATTTCAATTTTTTAAAGTAAGAAGCGGTATTTTCTCTCCTCAACTTGCTGGTTTATACTACATAAATTTTATCTTGTTTCGAGGTTTTTTAAACATTTACGAGGTGTGTAAATAAAGTAGTGAGACTGATTTTTTTTTAAATTTTCTATTCAAATATAATTACAATGTGATATTGTCACCTTCAAAATAGTTCCCATCGGAAGCCACACAGCGCTGGAGACGGTCCTTCCAATCATTGTAGCATTGCTGGAACTAGGATTCTGGAATGGCCTTCAGCTGGTCGGTTACAGCAGTTTGTATGTTTTGTAGTGTCCCGAAATGAGTTCCCTTGAGGTGATTTTTCAATCTCGGGAAGAGGAAAAAGTGATAAAGACTCAAGTCTGGTGAATAAGGAGGCTGAGGAGCAACAGGAATGTTTTTACTGGCCAAAAACTCGTTTATTGAGATGGCAGTGTGACAGGGCGCGTTGTCGTGATGCAACACCCACTTGTCTTTGATGTCAAAATGTGATGAACGGAGGTGTGATTAAAATTCAACTGTTCCCCGATCATTCTGACTGTCAAGCGTCGATCTGAACGCACAAGGTTCCGTACTCTGTTGACATTTTCATCGGTGTTTGCACTTGAAGGCCTTCCACTTCGTGGTTCATCTTCAATCGACTCTCTTCCTTCTGAAAATTCCTTAAACCACCGAAAAACCTGTGCCCTTGATAAAACACGTTCTCCATAGGCCTCCTGAAGTTTTTCAAAAGTTTCTATGTCCAAGTCTGAAGCAAAATTTGATTGCACACCGCTGCTCAACTTTGAGGTCACTAATTTTTAAAACGCTCAAGAAAAAACCATTTCACGAAAACCAACGCTACGGACAAACAAATGACTGTGGCGAGTTCAGATTCATACTGGAGGCGCATCACACGTGCACCTGACGCTACTCAAGGCCACGCGTCTCCAGCTTTGCCAGATCGAAAGCGACGTTGCCAGTCTCACTACTTTATTTATACACCTCGTAAACCTGTATCGTTTTTGTTAAAGAAACAAAAAATTACCCTGAGGTAGCCTACACTCAACTTGACTATAATGTAATATAAAATCAAACTCGTTTGCAAACAATTGAGTTTTTGTTTTATTTATAAATTGCTGTTTCTATCATATAATTTCTTCTAAAAGCTAAGATGTAATGTATCTATGTGAGCTATGTAATAATTTAGCTACTCTAATTATTAATTAGTAGCTAGCAACTAATTAACTACCGTCTCTATATTTTACTAATTTCATAAACCAGAAAATTTAAATTCAATTGATAATTCAATTTTAATAATTTAAATAAACAAAATACTCATACTCTATATTGACTAATTTTCACAATTTCTAAGCAGCAGTTAAGCAAATAAACGGCTTGCCTAATTATCTTACAACTTACTCTGGCTTCCAGCTTGAGAGTCAAAAAGAAAACAAAAATAAATAGTCATTAAAAAAACCTTCACCATCTTTATTGAAACAAAAAGTAAAACGATGATATATTTGTAAAGAACTGCAGACAGAAAGAAAGGACACAATGTCATGTCTACCTAATACTTAATATATTTAAGTATATTAAATACTTCATTACGTGTGTATAGTGTTCATGGATAATTATAAACAGTGATCACTCCAGGATGTTAGCTACAAGTGGGCACAGTAACATATAACTGAGTTACACCAAAATCGATGCACAGTTTGAACTGTTCAGCGAATCAGTCCAAAACAGATAGTACCAATAACTTTAAAAAAATTAGATTATAACTGACTGTTATAATGTCACACACACTATTTATAAACTATATAATGCCTATGATTCGAAATATTATTCAGCAACTTAATAAAACTGCTCGTTACATAATAACATTGATTAAGTGATTGAATTAATTAATTGGTTAATTAATAGGTTTATTGTTTTTTGGACATATATTTTGATTTTTGTATGCTCATATCAACATATAAACACATTCAGTATGACATTCAGAAATAGGAATAAGATCTATGACCAAATAATGGTCCTCGCTGGAGCAACGAATTGAAACAATGAGATTGAAACATTTACTTTATAATTCTGAAGAGGGTCTGAATTTTATATATATATATATATAAATAAAAAAAAGACAACAAATAGAAGAAGCGAAAAAACTTACTGGATCGATATTTCGAACAATGAGATTGAAACATTTACTTTATAATTCTGAAGAGGGTCTGAATTTTATATATATATATATATATATATATATATATATATATATAAAAAAAGACAACAAATAGAAGAAGCGAAAAAACTTACTGGATCGATATTTCGAACTGAAGTTCGTTGTCAGGGAGAAGAAGGGAAGAAGAAGAGGTACGTGCGTTCGCTAGTACCGGCAGAGAGCGACTGGGGGTTCCAGGCGGTAGTCACAAGTTCAAGTTGCGACTACCAACATATATATATATATTATTGTGTGATTTAATCTGTTTAATAATGATATATACCTGAAGATGATTTCTGAGAAAATCGAAAGCTTGTAAGTGTAAAAAATATAATATTATTGATTAAGCTAAAAAATTATTTCTTTGATGTCTCTGGGACAACTCCTCCATGAAATCACTCCCTACCAGAAAAAACTAGTAAGAAAACTAGAGAATACGAGCAAAAAAGTCGTAAATGCGGAAGCTGCCGTCTACTTTAATAAAATATGTTTACAAGAAAATCTGCTGCCAATATACACTAATATATATATATATGAACTATATTGACACAAAGAACACTCAGAAATGAAACAGAAACTACAGTTCGATGTCTTCGTCATCAGGAAGGAAAAAAAAAAAAAGATAGAAAAGAGGACATCAAAATATAGTAGTGAGTTTCTGTTTCATTTCTGAGTGTTCTTTGTATTAATACAGTTTATTTAGTTTGTGTAATCGTTTCATTTAATTGGTTATATATTTAAATATATGACTTGCCGTTCCGTCTACAACGTGCTTGGTCTCCCTTTCTCTTTTCTCCTGAAGACGGATTAGCCGAAAATTTGAGTCTGTAAGTGTGTTTCCTTACTCTGTGTGTTACTCTCCTTGAATTTTGACTCGCACATATATATATATATATATATCGAAATATCGAAGTAAGTTCTGTAGTGTCTTTCTGTGTTCTTTTCTATGTGTTAATGTTTATATATATATATATAATATGTTTATATATATTATAATAATATATATAATTATTATTTATATTATATAAATTAGTTATATTATATATGTTTATTGATAACACGATTTCACAACAAACACGTGAAATAACGATCAAAGATCAAACCAAAATATAAAATGGGAAAATAAGACTAAGGTCTTAGCCATTTTTTTTTTCATTTCATATTGTGGTTTGATCATATGTATATTTGTATACTTAGTGAGCAGACCCTCATTCAAACTCGTTTCATTAAATAGTTTTTCAATGTTCATTTTTGTTCCTTTTCTCGTTAACTTTTCTAGTTTTCTGAAACTAGTTTTTAGCCTCTCAGATACTAAGAACAACAATTCTCCACACGATTTATTACTAAGATCAGTTACATTATTAATAGTTCACACATTAATCGTCTGGAGAAGTGTTGTTCTTAGTATTTGAAAGGTTGAAAACTAGTTTTAGAAAACTGGAAAAGTTAAGCAGAGGACTAACAAAAAGAAAATTGGCAAATGATTGAATGAACTATATATATATATACATATATATGTAGTCTGACCTTGATTGGGAACACTGTTCTACTATCTGGCAACACTGTTTTTTACTATTTTTAAGATAGATTGTATTACTGTTCGTTGAGAGACCATGTGAATTATTACAGACGATACTTGTGTTTTGTGAATAGAGAGATGTTGAGTTATAATTATTACTGAAGATTATAATTGCGTTCTACAGAGAGAGAGGCGTTGAATTTTACTAATGTGATACCAGATTACATATATATGTATATATTTATATATATATATATTATATATATATATATTCTTTATTCCTAATTATACCTTTCCTATTAATTCTTACTTTCACTCAACTCTCTTATTTTAATACATTTTCTTGTCCTTTAATAATCTTTTATCCTTCATTTACTTTAATATTCTTAATCTATTTATTCTCTATTAGTCCAGTTGTACCGTTGACCTTTCAACTCTTTTATTCTAACCGCTTGTTTCTTGTTCATTATTGACCTTTGACCTTCTATTTATATTAACCTGTACTATCCTTTTAATCTATTTATAGTAATGACTAAGCATGAGTCATCGATTTTAATTTAACATGTCACTTGGCCAACTCCTTTTCCAGTTGAACCCTTTAGCAGGAGGTTAGTTCGTAGGATCCAATCTCTCAGTCTTAAGATCGTGAATGTCGAGACTGCGGTTAATTTTAATGATAATTGTTTAAAAGAGGATCTGCTGCCTATTTATACCAATATATATATATATATATATATATTTATATAACGCGAGTACTTCGCACTTCTTCCCGATGACCAAGTGAATCGGGAATCGAAATATCGAAGTGAGTTCTGTAGTGTCTTTCTGTGTTCTTTTCTCTGTGTTAAAGTATATATATATATATATATATATATTACATAAGGTTTCTACAAGAAAAACATAGAATGTAACCTGTATTTAGCACTCTCTTCAGTCAGATAACAAATTTGGCAAAAATGTCCTATTTTTTGACTTCTTATTACAATAATCGTTGTTGGATTACTAATTGATGATCTGTCTAGCGCACCTTCAAAACTCAGTATTCTGTTGCAGGCTTTAGACAGTTATTTTACAAAATAACGGTACATTTGTACCTAAGACTTATTCAGTTAAGAGGGGTGTCATGGGTGTTGAGCGATGATAAGGTTCTACGCATTTGAGGTGGCGGTAACGAGCTGTAAGTGAACCAGAAAATGTTTGGAATCGAAGAAAAATGAGGAGTCCTTTAATTTTTTTAGTTGTCGAATAAGGTATCAAATTTGATATGAACCACTTTTATATTAATCTTTGTACTTGCAACTAACATTGAGGAATAACAGCGGTTTTTATGTGCTTTAGTATAAGGACATATCTTAATCCTATTTATACATGATAAGGTTCACTAAGAAAACCTTTTAGTCACCTAAAAGAGGAAGCCTGGCATGGTGTCCTCACAATCCTGGTTGCAGTACTATAATGAGTAAGCCAAGTACGATTGGCTGGCAGGTTGAGAGCTCAGTGGACTTACCTGGGGTCGAGAGAATGGCCCTCCGGTCAGGCCGGGGCAGCGACAGGCTGGCTGGGTTGTTCATGTAGAAGGCCGCAGTGTTGCCCGCTCTGTCGACTAGTCCCGCCTCGCTGCCTCCAGTCACCAGCTGCTCCCAGACCTCCGCCGCTTTATCTGACCAGCCTGCGTAGTGGAGAGCGCTTCGACCCTCCTACAACCAACTCATTCACACTCTCCTATCCTAACCTTCCAAATCAAAACTGCAAACTTCTGTTATTTTCCCTTACTGGGTAAAGTTATAGTTATTAAAAGCTGTAATAACAATAAAATTGTGAATTTCATAAATTATAATTATTATAAAAAAAATTATAAATAGTATGGCAGATTACTTATATTTGCATCAATTAAAAGGTGAAGTATTCAAAAATAAATATATTAATCACATTAAGATGGATTAGAGCTTACGACTCAGAACCACTTTTAACGTTAGTATGGCCGACATTTCTAACAGCATTTCGTCATCAGGGGAAGACTCGTCATCTAAAGCACAGACTAAACGAGAAAGATGTGATTGGTCTGGCTGTGTCAGGCTGAATATATTCCTTCCATTTATTTTCTCTTGCGATCCTTCCCTCATGACAAACTGGGAAGGGTCAGTAAACAAATTTTTTGTCTAAAATATCGAACATAGTGGTTGCTCCTTTTCGTGTTCTGTATAATTTATTTAGATATATATTCAGTGTTTATTTATTCATAATACATTTATTATAGTTAGTCCCAAGTTTATATGTACTATGTTAGTTTTCAGTCTGTGGTAAGTCTGTCGAGATCATATTTTCATATTTCATTATATAAATGTAGCTATTACAAGGAAAAATATATAGAATATGAATCTTTTTGAAAAATGTGATAAATAGATTAACAGATAAATGAATTAGAGTTCCTTAGGGAAGGCTTGGAACATAAGAGACAACATAGATAAGAGAACATAAGAGACTTGGAACATAAAAATATATAGAATATGAATCTTTTTGAAAAATGTGATAAATGGATTAACAGATAAATGAATTAGAGTTCCTTAGGGAAGGCTTGGAACATAAGAGACGTAACGGGAAAATATTCTCATATCTCATGTTGCATAATCCCATACATGCACATTGTTACTACCACTGAGATTAGTATGATTTATATTAGAAATAAGTATATCTCGCAAAATGATCTTGGAGTCGTTGGAGCGCTTTCGGACGATGTCCATCTTCGATCGCAACAAACCTACTGAGCTATTATAAAGGGGGTTGGTTATCTGTCAAATCCACTGCTATTTTGATTTTATTTAGTTATTTTGATTTTTAGTTTTTAGCTATTACTCAGTTTGAATTTTTTATATTTTTAACTTCGTCATCTTGTCTGTCCAGTCGTCTTTTTACTTTTATTAGTGACTTACACAAAAAATATCGGATTGGTAATTTATTTGTTCATTCATTAAGTTACCCGCATTTTTATGTTTATATATTTCTATCTGTTCACTTATGTTGAGCCTCTGTCCTTTCTGTCCTGTCTATAGTAAGTCCATTTGAGCTTTATAACAGCTCGGTAGCTTTGTTGCGATCGAAGATGGACAACGTCCGAAAGCGCTCCAACGACTCCAAGATCATCTTACGAGGTAAGACGGTTTTACCTATTTCTAATATAAATCATGTATATATTTTTTGGTTTCAAGGGATTTCAAGAAAAGCTAATTCAGTTATATTTCTTTAAGTACTTTAAAAATTAAAATAAAAACTAGAAATAATTATCGTTTCCGTGAAGAGAGCTTACTTTCTATTACTGTTGACAAGACTTGTTTAATAGTGTCACATGATACACGCATGAAATCATAAAAAAAAATTTCGCTACAATAAAATAATTATTCTTATTCAAAACTTACCAGAAATGAAAAAAAACATCAGTTTTTCAAATAATGTTGATAAGCTCTATATGAAAGTTTGCACGAGACTGCTAAAGTAAAAGCCAAAACTAAAGCAAATGTCCCGTTTGACTTATCACGTAAGACAAGTCGTAAGACTGTGCAATCCCCAGAGCCTTTGGCCTCAATGATAGTTATTTATAATGTACAAACCAACTTGCGTGAGTCATGATTCATCAAAGGAAAGCCACTTTGATCATCTACGACACAATACTCTCTGAGCTCACGGCACGGCATGGCCCAATTTATAGGCATCATGCATTTAATATTGATACATTTAGTAGAGATATATAGAGAAAGGTAGATACCTAAATTATTTATTAGAGATGGTACAAAAAGACAGTATAATAAATAGGGAATATTAGAGTTTTTTTACTATAACTTCTTTAAATATTGTAAATCCAGTCATAACCACAATTAAAAATTACAATATGAAATACTCTTAGAACTGTCAACTCTGGAACTAAACCTGAACTCTAGAAAACTGGAATCGACTCTTCACTAGAAATTACACGTTTCTCGAGTAAACAATGAAAGTAGTTTTATATAAATAACTCTCTGTTAAAGAAGGTAATGCATATTTAGAACTAAACAATACTATTGGTTTGAAGTTCTGGAGGTTAATCAATGACTAAAGCGTCATGTTGCTGGCGCACTCGGTAAGCTCCTACGACTTCTTGAGTAGTATTCATCACTTTCTGAGACCTGGAGCTGGTCTTTTTTTTTCGGACCAGAATTATCTACGTTGATTGATACTATCTGAGATGAATGGCTAGTTACAGGTTTATAACTTAGGTTAAGGCAGAGGATACGCTGACAAAACGCATTTACACATTTCAGTACTATTCTATGATATGCAGAAAATGAGTTTGTCTATTCGAGACGATTTTTTTCCTTAGGAAAGACAAACTGGAAAGACTCTTTAGATTTATTTTAGACTGTCTGAGAGAAGACAGCAGTAATAGTGATTCCTCCAACTCTCTAGTATGTGAAAATCGAGAACATGTACCTCGTGATGACAAACAGAAAAAGGATGTTTTGGTAAAACAGAAGTTTAAAAATCATGAGGAAACTCAAGCACTCGGTCAAAACATAGGGTGCCCTGAGAGAACTGATAGAACCCCTGAGAGGAAAGTTATTCCAGACGGGAGTATCTGCCTTTGTCTTCCCGGGCTCTACCCTTCCTGCTAACATCTGATTAAATCAAGGAGCATCGCACAGTATCTGAAGTCATTGAATTATAAATATTATTATTGTCATATCATTAATATTTAGTTTTATTAATCATTAACATGTTATTATAGCATTAATATTAGTTATTAATCCATAAATAAATCATTTAACATGCTAATGAGCTCCAGGACTTCAAATATTATGCAAAGGGAGGAAAATATTGATGAAGGAACCTAATATTTATTGTACGATTACTTCCGCAGTATATACTCGTAAAAACACAGCAAAGCCCTTAATGATTTATTAATTTATGCTAGATTAAAACATAATAGCCTCTATGACAGTGGCTTGCATGCAAATGCGAATACACAACACGAGACTCGTAGTCCATCCAGTCTTACTGTGTCAATACATTTTTACTTACTGTCAGCGGTAAGTCAAGTATTTAGAATATTAGCGAAGATTTGGTTACCTTGTCAGTGATGTTGAGTGTTTGAGGAAAGAACTCAATAAGGTAGGCAAGGATGCGGTGGTGTCGGTAGATGACCGCCTTGTGGACAAGGCTCAGTCCGAGGGAGTCACAGCTCGCCTCCACGGGGACGTCCCCTCGACTCTTGAGCAGGATCTTCAGCTCATCTAGACTTCCTCTGGAGCATGACTCGTGAGCCATGTCGATTCTAGCCTAAGGGACACTCATTCATAACAGTAATATGTTAGGTCACATATATCCTAAAGGTATTTACCATCTTTGGTAAAATAACTATACTACAAGTAAGAACCTGAATGATTTACAACATAATGCAATTTTACTCGTGTTTTTTTCCAATAAACATCAGGATATTTTTTTCTCTTTATCCTTTCTTGATATTTTCAGTGAAACTAAAAGTTGCGCAGTTACAATTCTCTTGCAGATATCGATATCTGTTGAATGCAGCAACTGGTAATGTTACATGTTAGAAATCAGTCCGTATTATTCTCGGACTAAGAAGAAATAAATTCTAAAGAGCTTTCAAATTTTGTAAAAAGAATTTCTCCATGAAGAAATTGAACATCAACTACATTCATTATTCAAGTATCCTAGAACACTAATGGATAATATCTTGAAAACATTATTTAATTTCTTACTGTTTATCTTACATTATTTATTTTTATTGGGTGTTTTTTTTTTGGGAAGCTATTTGTAACCTGGAAGCATTTTAATTCCAGCTGCTTCGTTACCTTCCTTCTGATTAACTTTTTTGTCATCTGCTTTGTTTTTACTTTCTTTGCCCTCTCATCACATAAAGTGTTTCACTTTCTCACAGCATTTATTTCTATCATTTTCCTTTTCTATTGTGATTGTATACTTCATATATATAAACTAGAAAAAGAAACAAAAAATTGCTTTTCTAAAAGCAAATTTTCCGTCAAGGTTTTGAAATATTATTTTCTTAGTCAATACAGCAAATACAACTGATTCTTAGTTCTAAATGAGGTCAATTGTCTTCTTATAACGCTGCAACACAAAATAAATGGAGTTTATTCTTGATAATGAAAGAGTTGCAAAGGAGGTTAAATATGGAGAAAATGTATCAAGTAAGAAGTATATTTATCTAAGATTCAATGAAAAGTCGAACATTAAAATATACTTTTGCCAAATGTTTTGATCAGTGCTTCCCAGACATTTTTTTCCGAGACGCAGTTTTCCAGTGTGGAATAGAATTTTTTTTATGATTGTGGTCAGCAAAAACTAACTTAAATGATCAACAAATTATGTTTTTTATTGGGAGGAAATCTATAAAACTTCTGGTTAAAAGTCATGAAACAGGAAAAAATGAAAATACAATTTTAAGAAAACACACACATGAAAAACATGCAACATGGTGGTCTTTCATGTTGACCACCGTGAAATTTGGGAAACACTGGTTCAGAAATTATTATAGGAATGCAGAAAACTAAATCAATATATATGCCAGTGTGGATACCAAAAGGTTGGGTAGACTGCGCAGGAAGGCTCTCGTACGAAGATCAGGGGAGTACTGGCCGAGGAGGCGGTGTCCGTGACCTCGTAGTACCAGGTCTGTCAGAAGGCCCACATCGCCGCCTCGTAGCCATTGACGGATAGTGCTGCTTGGCACTGGCACCACTAAGGTCAATGTAAACATAAGGTCAATATTCACCGGTCTGCATAAAGTTGTACAGGTCAGAGGTTAAGAAAACACTGGCCGAGGAGGCGGTGTCCGTGGCCTTGTAGCATATTTTTTAGGCAATTCAGCAGTATTTTTTTGGAGGGGAGGGGGGGCATATTGGCCAAAATAACCATATCTGATTTTGACTTTGAATGTTCGATTTGAGAGAATCATGCTTCTGTTGGAAACTCAATGAACATCAGTTCTAAGTGTTTTCTTTATGTAATATTAAAACTATTTTTGTCAACTTGTAGCGAATTAGTCCGGCTAAAAATAGTCTGAACTTACTTCGGGGAGGGTTGGAATGAACGTAGAGTCCCGATGGTCGCCTGACGGGTATTCTGCTGCCCTTTCTCGACCTTCTTCCTGCCATACTGTCACCATCCTCCTAAACAAAAATCTATCCTCTGAACATAACTCAAGTCTATTGCTTTTCAATCTTAGAACATTTGACATAATCAAAACCTTCTCTGCTGGCTCCCGATTAAAGGTAGCAATGTGATACTGTGATGTTCAATAGTAGCTATACGATGCAAGCATAATTTTAATGTACTGTTTAATCAATTAAATTTCCTTGTGGACGAGAAAAACAAATCCAAGCAGCTAGTGACAGGGAAGGAGCACGGTGCAATCTCAGGGACAGTTGAAATCATAGGAAATTTTAGGAGCAAGGAGCCATTTATATTTTTGTTTCAACTTTAAATTCTCTTATAAATTATTTGTTTTTTTACTGGTTTAATAAATACTTTAATCCAGTGGTTTCCAACCATTTTTTTTACTTTTGCACTCCTAAAAATATTTGCTCTGACCTTGTACAGCTCCTATATTTTGTACTTTATTCAAGCATAAAAAAATATGGAATCGTCTTCTATATTATCATGATGAGATAATTATTTCACTTTTAATATATGTAAAAAAAAAACTTTTGGAGATGAAACATTTCAGTTTGATATTTGAATAAACTTTACGAAAATATTAACTGTTGTTTGAAATATATGTAAAATAGTAAAATAAAGAACTAGCTTTGAAACACTTAGAAAGGAATTTAATTTTTAAATATAAAAAAAATCAAACTTGTGAACTAGAAAGAATATCTCAGATTAATGTTTTCTTATACTTGACAAAAAATAATTGCTTTCTTAAAGTATGTATAAGATAATAAGATTCCTAAAGTTTGCTATGCTTGACTTCCAAAAAGTTTGCTAATAAACTCAGTGATAAAATCAGATGATTCATACAGGCAAGTGTCACTGATATACGCTAAGCTCAGAACTCAAAACAATATAATATGAAAGAAGTGATTAAATTTCTTTAAACTAAGGAGGTACTGCCATCAAATACTTAGGACTGCACCTTAACAGACGTCTTACTTGGGCTCCCAATACCAAAATGAAAAGAACAGAACTAAACAGACGTTATAGACTTTTAATTCACTTACTTGATAATCATTCAAAAGTAACAACTGTCAATAAACTATTACTATGAAAATCTATGATTATGCCTATTTGGACTTAGGGTAGTGAAATATGGGGAGGAACAAAATCTAGCAATGCCCAGAGGATACAAGCTCTTCAGTCAAAAATTTTTAAAAAAATTCTTCATTGTTCTTTTTACATACCAAATTAAACAATCTATTCAGACCTCAGAATTTCAATTGTTCATCAAGTGGCAATATCTGGCTACAAAGCCTTCCAGAAATATCTTTTTAGTAATAATAATCCCTTAGTCCTAAAGATCTCCTCAACAAGTATCCCAGGAAATCTCCAAAGGCGTCTTAAGAGAAAGTGGCCCAGAGACTTATTGGTGTTAATTATTCCAGTGACTTATAAATTTAATATAAGTGTTGTAACTCATTTTTCACGCCAGGAAGTATAATTGCTGCATTATTTCTTCCCTCCTGCCTCCATGTGCAAGTGTATATATTTCTTTTATCATTGACACTGGTAATGTTATATTTACGTTGTTGTGACTATGTAAAAAAAAATTTAAGGTAATTTCTTAAAAGTTACCACCCTGCTTCCCACACCCCCTGCATGCTGTCTCGTACCCCCAGGGGGTGTGCGCACCTCTTGTTGCGAACCCCTACTTTAAACCAAGTTTTTATTTCGGTGCAACCTACTTCTTTTTACCCTAAAAGATTGTAACTAATTCATTGAAATAATTGTCCTTTAATGTATGATGAAGTACATTAATCAAACTTTACTTTTTGGAACAAATTGTTTTGATAATGGCATGATACACTTCTCCGTTAGCTTTGACTCAATTGTATTGTTCAAGTTGTAAAATAGTATTTCTAGAATTTAAACTATGAATTTCTTCATTGGTTTAATTCTAAATTCGGTTTGATTATTATATTTTGTATGATACATTGCGTCAAAAGTACATGTCGAGTTAAAAAGGCTTTGTTTTCATAAAACTTGTTTTATATTTAGTCTTTTTTTTTAATATGATATATCACTCATAATGACAAATTCTGAAGGATAGAGCAAAGAAATTATAAAAAGTATGGCTGTCATTATATGTTTCGATATATTTAAGTTATTATTAATTATTCATTTTTTAGCAGTGTTTAAAGAAATGCAAGCATAATAGGCTATTGATAGCGTTCTCATTGATATATTGATCTTGTCTTGGTTTGGATAGGTTCACAATGGAGAACACTTTACAGATGAATGATGAGACGGCTTAATAGGGAAGTTCTTGATAGCCCTTTGAAAACAATATTGACAGCAGACCTTGTAGTCCACATAATGACAACATAAAGAGGACAAGATACCTGCTTACAAGTTATCAATCTCACCAAACATACCACCACACCAGGGGCGTCCCAAACAAAAGTAAATTAACTGCTAAGCTCAGTTTACGAGACCTTGAAATAAATGATGAAATCAAAATAACAAACAATTCTAGTTTGCTAGAATGAAGCACTCAGTTTGTATACACACATGGGTACAATAAAATGTAATGATAATTAAAATCAAATAACCTCAAGTACATTGCTCAACTGTATTTAAGATTTAAATCTAACATATCTTTTTAGCGATTAATGAAATTAGTAGAACGAATTTTCTTTTGATGAAGTAATAAAACTTTTGCATTTGTTTTTAACGAATCGGATAACGACAAAGAAAAAAAACAATCATAACTCACTTCTATTTGACGACGATCTTCGAAATGTCTAACTGAGTTATCCCTGTTTCTAGAGCTGTGTTATATATAATTAATATATATATATTCATTATATATATATAGTATATATTATTTATAGTTTACAAAGCATGAGGAGTAAACAATAAAACAACTGCAAAAAAGATCCAAGATATTTCGACATTTGTAGTCATCGGAGCAGAAAGTGTCCCTTTCAGTATTTGTGGTAAGCAAACAGTACGTATTATATATATATATTTGATTGATCAAACCACAATAAGAAATGGGAAAACTCAACTAGATCTTTCAAGTTTCGTAACAAGCGATTACTTCTTATAACTGGTTCGTTTTTGACTTTGTACGAAGACTTGTTACGGTTGAAAGACTCTTCAGTCTTGTAAATTTCCCATTTCTTATTGTCAAAGGATGGAAAAGATACATTGATATGTATTTCACGATTGTATATGTGGAATTCTTTATATAATCACTATATATATATATATATATATATATATGTATTATTATATATATATATAAAACGATTTCACATAAACACGTGAAATAACAATCATGATCAAACCACAATATAAAATGGGAAAACAAGACTAAGATTTAGTTTTGTTTTCCCATTTCATATTGTGGTTTGATCATTGATATATATATAAAGTTTAATGTAGTTGAAGAAACGCGGAGAAATTAAAAACACACACTTACAGTATCAATTTTTGGTTTAAATCGTCTTTAGGAGAGATAAGAGAAGGTTATCTTTTCTTATCAAGCGATAAAGTACAGAGATGGTTGAAAAATTTAATCAAAGCTAGAAGTAAGAGTTTTTTGAATATATTTTTTAAATACAAAAAAATCTCACTTCTGCCTATGAAAAATGTCATTGAACAATACAAGTACATTTAAGTACAAAAATTGGTACTTTATAAATGCATGATATTACTTTTGTAAATTTATCGAAGTCTCTTAACTGAGTAATAATTTACTGTGATGATATTAAAAGAAGTATATTTAGAAAACCTAATGTATATTCATGTTTAGAGTTTCAGAAACCACTTCTCATATTTTCTGTTACCGATTTTCATGAAAGAGCACAAATAAAAGGTAACAAGGTAGTTGGACAAATACATCCTTCCTTTCTAGTCATATTAAGATAAACTTCATAAAATAAACTTTTTAAGATTTTAAAGAAAAAGGAAGGCAATATAAATAAGTAGTATTTATAACAGTAAATTATAAACACCACCAAATTATAATTATTTATTTATAACTAGTAACTGCTTCATAATTATTTGATAAAGAAAATTTTATTACCTGAAAGGTAATTACCAAAATGAAAACAATCAGTAAGTATAGGTCAGGTTAGTTTAGATTGCAGTGGCATGAAAGGATACACATAGGCGGAACATTGGCCCTTTCTGATGTCACACAATAATCATTCTAAATTGGAGGTCCTAAATTTTGCTAACTGAAATGTATTTAGATTAGGGATGATTACCAAGACTTGACATCGTACTCGTTAAAGATCCCTACGCTAAGCGGTTGGTCCTTCCACGTGAATCCACTGTCCTTTCATCTTCAGCATGAATATATCGATGGCCTGAGTAAGAATTTAACGCCGGATCTATCAGTCCAGAGTCAAACACGCTGCCACTGTGATATCCTGGCCTCCTAACTTAATTTACTTGATGTGTAATCTATATTCTCTTTTCAAATCAAGGAATTCTCCTGATTCGGTCAAGGACCTTGTCTATAAAGGGGTTCTTCGTTCAGCGATGACTTATGGATGCTCCGTCTGGTTTAGAGCTGCACCAACGAACAAGGCGTGTATCCAGATTGTTCAAAATAAGTGTGCTCGCCTTATAGCCAGGGCTCCTTGGTACGCCCGTAATGTTGATATTCACCATGATTTGAAAATGGAATCCATAGATAGCTACATCACTCGACTTACTACCAATGAAGACAACAAACTATCTACTCATCCAAACCTCCTTGTACAAATTCTAAATCCTGTCGCCAACCTTCCTCAACCTCACTGAATAATTACTTCATCCAGTGACTATCTGACTACCTTTCCAGTTCATGACTAAAAGCATTGAAAACTATGACTAACAAGACCACATGACCGCGAATACGACATCATTACTGTACAGACTAACTTAATATCCGACATGAATTACTGAAATTCCATGTTATAGTAGCACAGTAATCAAGCAGTAGAAGGCCTCTGGTCTGGAACTGCTAGTTACGACGTGCACTATAGTGCGCGGTTATATTCGTTGGTCGTTGGTCCTAACTTAAAAGGCCTAAAGCCTAAAAATATTTGTCTTTACTCTTCTGTTAACCTTTTGAACTACAATCAATTTGACCTAAAAACCTTTCCAAGTCAACCTAAATTCACTAGTAACATTTCATTAAGTTAATAAAGTTATTTTAGAATCCATAAAAAACAGATAGGTAAGGAGACATATTGAAAAGTATACTTTTATAGATATGTATTGAGTTGAATGGGAACTGACAAAAGAAAACTACATTTCAAGTTGATTACACTTCTAAATAGGGCAGGATTCATAAATATTTCAAACATTGAAAGGTCTTCTCTGAAGAAATTTAGTATTTATCTATTCCTTATAGCAAAGAAATGTAATGAAGCTTCACAATTTTTCTGTCAATAGTACATCAGACTATCAGTCGACTATCAAAAGGCTGCTAGTTATTGCAGGAATATATGATGACAGTAATACGGAGTGCTTTAGGCTGCCTATGGACTCTATAAACAGAATAACCTTAAACAGAGTGTATTACCTACAGTACAGAGCAATCTAAGTAATTCTGTTTGCTCAATAAATTTGAAATTTTGTTCTTTTAACCCCCTAACCTACTATTTCTATACTTTCTTGATATTCTAAAGGTTTATACGTTTATAATAAAAGTTCATATTTGTATAAAATGTATACATTTCCATCAAAAAACAAGCTTTTCTGAAAGTAATCACCTTTACATAGTGCAATCAGTTATTATGTGGTATTTACTCATTGTAGGGTAAAAAGCTACTGAAATGGTCTACAGATATAAAAATCTAATGGTATAAACAACGCGTTTCGAACACATAGTGTTCTTCCTCAGGTATTAACTAAGGGTGAGTGTCTGTGGTACAACTGTAGCACAAATGTAGCAGTGTAAGCTGTATACCTTACCTTAAGTAATCACCTAAAGATCTTACAATTAATAATATTTTTAATATTCTAAATCGCATCACAATTTAACTTTCATTTATTCTTCTTACAAAAATGACGAAATTTAATTTCTATATATGCATTTTTAAATTTGTTCTTAATTTTAGTTATTAATGATTAGAATATATTACTGAAAGTTTTTGTTGTGGTGCATGAAGTTTTAGTGTAAAAAGAATGTAATTAAGAGTTCAGTGTATCAGAGAAAGTTAAACTCTATTAATTGTTTAACATGATTTATAATTTAGTAAAACATATTTAGTCAAACAATTTACTATATCTATTTATTTTTTAGTTATTATATATTAATAGAATATATCCCATTTTAATTAATGATATATTAATTACTTGTTGTTTGGCTTTTTCAAACGTTCCGGTTGTATAACTCGGAAAACTTTTGAATAATTGGAGCCAGAAATAAAACTTTGGAAAAAAGTTTTTCTCCAAATACAGCCTTGGTTCGTAGTTTGAATATTTCTTGCTGATTGATATAAATAGCAACATAAAATTGCTCACTAAGCTATGAAACTTGCATCGTAACCGAACTAATGCAATGTTCTGTAATCTGATACTCTTGTAATGTTAACTCATTAGTCTAGTTGAATCTTTTGACTAGTTAAAATTGTTAGTTCATTTAAATAATTTAAATTTAATTTTCTTATTCACAAAATTCTTACTTTTGTAAATTATATTATTTATTTATCTCTGAAATACTTCTGCTTATAACATTCCACACGTTGTAATAATCCATTCAGATATTGTTTATTCGTTGGATCTTTGTATACGATTTTTTATTATCCTTTGTTTGTAGGCCTATGAAAAAGGTTTTTAAATAAAATCAAAACAACGAAAGTTTGATTTTTGAACCTAGAAAATTGACCGAATCCTGATTATATAATACACCTATTTTATCAGATGGTTGATATATTTGTTATATATTTGTATAGTTAACCTATTGGTTAAAACTTTATTGAAAAGATCTTCACAGTCAAACTTCATACAGACATTTCTTAATAAAGACAACAGTTTACCGGATCACTTGTTTATGAATAAGTGAGCAAATATTTGACCTACAAATATGCTTTAACCACTCTGAAGTAAGTTGTAACCCGAAAACAAAGTTTTGTGAGACATCTCTTAGCTATTCACTTGACGCTTATACTTCATCTTTTAATAAGTTATCCTCTGAAAGTGAATTTTCTAACGTTGCAACTATCATAAATAAGAAAGAAAATGCTGTGAACTTCTATATAAGTTCATAGTGGCATTTTAGTTCATACAGAATTTTAAACATTGTGATCCAAACACCGTGCTTGGTCTCTCGCTCTCTTTTCTCCTGAAGGCAGATTGTCGAAAAATTTAAGTTTTTATGCGTGTTTCTGTACTCTGTGTGTTACTCTTCTTTAATTTTAAACATTCTTCATTACATAGCTTCAGCTACTCGAAGGGACTACTTCTGCCCGATGACGATGAATGTCGAAATATCGCTGTGAGTCTTTTTTGTGTGTGTTTTTATGTTTTTCTCTTTCCTTGGTGATTTATATATATATATAATATATATATATATATATATATGGATTAATTTACCACAATGAAAACAATTTTTTAAAAACAATGCTCTAAGGCCTTTCGTTAACACATCTTCGGAGAGCAAGTGAACTAAAAAAACAATAAATACTTGTTAACTTGGCTGATTGAAATTTCCAAAATTGATGGCAACCCTGAATGTGTTTAATAATGAAGTCTTCATCTGTTTAATTATCCCGTTAATCAAAACTTCATCTAATTTGTATAGTCCTAGGCTATTGTTCATCAACCTCTCATAAAAGTTCTTTATGAGGGCACTTTCTACGATATTTCTTCTTCTTTCTGAAGATACGTATATTAATTCATTTGCTTCATTCCAATTAATCACATGATTACTGTCTCTTATGTGAATGAACAAGGCACTCTTTTCGTCCTCTCTTCTGATGGAGTATTTGTGCTGTTTTATCCTTGTAAGAAGACCTTTGCTCGTCTGTCCAATGTAAGACATTTCACAGTCAGTACATGGTATCCTGTATACACATAGTAATCATGTGATTAATTGGAATGAAGCAAATGAATTAATATACGTATCTTCAGAAAGAAGAAGAAATATCGTAGAAAGTGCCCTCATAAAGAACTTTTATGAGAGGTTGATGAACAATAGCCTAGGACTATACAAATTAGATGAAGTTTTGATTAACGGGATAATTAAACAGATGAAGACTTCATTATTAAACACATTCAGGGTTGCCATCAATTTTGGAAATTTCAATCAGCCAAGTTAACAAGTATTTATTGTTTTTTTAGTTCACTTGCTCTCCGAAGATGTGTTAACGAAAGGCCTTAGAGCATTGTTTTTAAAAAAATTGTTTTCATTGTGGTAAATTAATCCATCTATTATATCAAGTGTTATTTTGATTATTAATCATATATATATATATATATAATATATCTATATATATATATATATATATACATATATATTTATATATGCTTAAAATAAACTGTGACACATAGACTGTATATATATATATATAACAAATTCCATAGTAAACATGTAAAACAATGATAAATTTCAACGTTTTACAACAGTAGGACATTTAAAAAGTAGCATTTTTTTATCTTTTTGTTGTTGCAAAAAACACTTTTTTCACTCAAAATAATTGGTTCTCGTCATAGTCAGACTGAAATGAAATATGATAACAATACATGAACTGAGAACTGATTCAGTTGATAAAAAGTTCAGCCGAAAGGTCTTGATTACTATTTCTGAAAGGTTTAACTGTGGTTAACAAGCTGATATATATATATATATATATATCCACTTAAAATTCGAAAAAACGATCCAAACTGGACGCAAATCAGTTCACAAACGAAGAAAAGCAACACACAGAGAAAGAGACACACTTACAAACTCAAATTTTCGGATGATCCGTCTTCAGGAGAAAATTTGAGTTTGTAAGTGTGTCTCTTTCTCTGTGTGTTGCTTTTCTTCGTTTGTGAACTGATATATATATATATAGTTATTTATTAGAAAACAATAGTGTATTATAATATACGTTATATAAAAATATCGGATATTATTGGGCCACTATAGATAAAGCACTATTTCAGTATTATTAAAATATATTCAAAATTGTTTTGAAAAATATGAAAAGATATGTAAATTTGAAATTGATATAAATACCGTTGTCAAATAAAGTGATCTGCAATGTAATGAAAGTTAAAGTTGTGACGTGGTCCTGGGGTAACCCAAATGAGGGAGCGTAGAAATGAACTGTTGGGACTTTGATTGAGGAATAGAAGTAAGAAAGAGCTGAGAGCTAAGCGCCTTGGAGACGGACTGGCAACACTTAGCAACCCGGCAAATAGCCTGCAGACAATCTGATGGGGGCAGAATGTGGGCCACCTGCAAATGTGCAAGCACATCCTTCAAGGGCCATATCGACTCAAGTATGTCAGACTCTGTGCTAGTGCTATGCTCATCCTGACACCCTTCTCTTTGAAAATAACTCTCACACCTTAAGTGTAGTTGCTCTACTCTTCATTGGCTGATCAACATTTCGAGCCCTTGACACACTTTTACCAGACCATCGCCTTCTATCTTCTTGTATTACTAATGGCAATTTCAATGTTGAATACACTGGTTCTCATTACATTATCTTTAGTTAAACACCATTCACCGTAGTTGCAATGTAGATTGATTACTCATACCTCTGTAATTTGACTCCCACATTGTTAATGAATACTAAATAAAAAAAAAAATCAACTTTTGCTCCTTAAATAGCACAAAAAGTATAAAACCTCTCCATGACTGTTAGTGCACTACTGTATACTACGGTTATAATATTTTTAAGGGGGATCAGATTAGTTCAATGGCAACGTACTCACCTCTGGACTGGTAAATCCGGGGTTCAATACTTACTCTGGCCCTCTCGAGATCAAATTTTTTCACGATCACTATACTTTACTTATAGGAAAGTAAATTTCAATAAAATGGTAATATATTGACTTTTGATTGAATATAAAAGCTTCTGAGGAGACGAAATTCATTATATTGTTAACCAGTTTGATATTATTTTTACTTGCAGTAAATTAAAGTGAAATCAGCTTCAGATTTTTTTACGTTTACCTGCTTGTGATGGATGATTTTCTAATAAAAGTGTTGTAATCAGTCTACATGTTGTATGCTTTGGGAGTTTCATGAAGCCACCGGTACAATTATGATAAATAACTCGTGAAGTCGACATATGTGGTCGAAATGTTAGCCGATGTCAATGCATTGCTGGTTTACTCAAGCAACTGGTAAGCAGCTCCAGTGAACACTGTTTCACTCGGCACTCGCAGGAACTTTAATCTACCCTCCTAGAATCAATTTAAAGAACGAAAACAAAGCATTATTGATGCCAAGCACGAATCTAAACGCTTCCGTCAATCCGTCACAGTTATTTTATTGTAAATCAATAATTCGAACTAATTTGAAACCTTTTAAATTTAATATGATTGTTCAGAGATAAGAATATTAAAAGGGAGAATGTATCCCTGGAGAATTCGCCTGTTATTTACTAAAGGTATTATTTCTGATAGTTATTACATATATCTAAAGGTGAATATTGACTATTGATATTACTTCTGACAGTTCTGAGGTAGAATGGATAAACCAACAAAAGTCTCCACACAAATGAAGTTTTATTCAACGCGTTTCGAACACTTTGTGTTCATCATCAGGAAGACACCAGGATGTGGTACTGACGGGTTGGTCCAGTGAAAACAACTCACTCAGTTGTTTTCACTGGACCAACCCGTCAGACCACATCCTTGGTGTCTTTCTGATGATGAACACAAAGTGTTCGAAACGCGTTGAATAAAACTTCATTTGTGTGGAGACTTTTGTTGGTTTATCCAATTTACCTCAGAATGAGTAAATACCACACAATTACGGATTGCACAAATAATGATTTCTGACAGTTATTACATATGTCTGTGTAGTAACGAAACTAGTGAACAGAAGTTGCGGGTCGTTTTGTAAATTGATTTGTATATATGTTCAGGCCGACTCCTTTAATTCTTAAATCATTCAAACTCAAAATCAAATAACTGCATTACAGCTTAGTTATTAGTTTATTAAATTTTATCTGAATTTTTCACAAAATTTGTGAAAATAATCTATTTTTTCTTTAAATTACCAGTTCATAGCAGTAAATTTAAACCAGACATTACATTATCAGTTCATAAACAAACTGAATTAAAAATGACATTACCTTAAAATTGTCTCTATTACAAATAGACTTACGTCAATTAATTTATTTATGTTCTAATTAATTGAACAATTAAATGAAGTTATTTTTGTTAAATTTCAGGTCTTTTCCATCTGCCTAATGTTAACTAAACTACTTTCCACATAAATACTTAAACTCTAATATTTAATGTTAAATAAAACATTTTCAAAGATTTCTAATAATTAAAACATAACAATAATGGTTTCTTTTTACTTTATTATAAGTAAAGTTTCTTTTTTTCAGTGATGCTGAAAAAATTGATCTTAAGATTTTGACGGAATTATATATTTTGAGGTCTCAGAAGTCGTTTTATGAGGTTTTTACGATGATGTGTGTATATGTGTGTTTGTGTGTGTGTGTGTGTGTGTGTGTGTGTGTGTGTGTGTGTGTTTGTGTATGTGTGTGCGTGTGTATATGTGGATGGGTGGGTGGGTGGGTGAGTATGCACCCAAACATCTATAGCAATGTAACCAAATTCCTTGATTCACTACTATTTTGATAACTGACGTACATCCACTGCACAGTCGTGGCAGTTCCCTAACTTGTAGTGAGTTCTAAAATTCATTTCTTTTGTTTGTCAATTTCTGCACATAGATAATTTATCTATTATTTTAGCTGTCTAGAGTGAGAGGAATTAATTAGTGATTAAATAATTTCTTCACACACGAACACGTTGTCGGTGAGCCAGCCAAAAAAATAAACGTTCACATGAACTGATATCAAGGACTAGCAAATTATAAAGTGTTCCACATGTGTGAAACAGTATTTTATCTATAACAAAACTAAACGCAGAAAGTAGAAAAAAATGGAACCAGGCTGTGACAAATTTAACTCCGGAGGCTGCTTTTATCGCAAGAGATATTTTTTGCATTTCATATAGAAAACCGATATTAGCACATTACGGAGGGACTGATTTTAGAACCTCGTTAATTATCTCGAGCGGAAATACGGAATCTCCTAACTGTTGAGCTATAATAACAATTGTCTGTATATTCATAATATGAATTGTGAGTGATGAACATAGTAGTGCGTATAAAAATGTTGGTCTACGTTATGATTAGAATGTACGTTAGGAAAAGAATGTACTGACTGAACTGGGCTGCGTGGAGGAAGCGACGGCTACGGAGCGCAGACGGGCCAGCAGAGGAGCAGTGCCCCGCCGAAGTCTAGGCCCGGCGACGAGCTCTGGCACCGAGGCCTCGTCTCGCACCTCCGTGTACGTTCTCGGCATCTCCTGGCCTTGTTCTCAATCCTCTTACCAGTCACACCATCATTGATTTGGAAATCTTCAGGTCATGGTTAGCAGTGCCTCAATCTCCAGTCAAGTCTGTAATGTTGACAATTAGATTAAATCGACAAATATAATTCATTCTGAAATTAACTTATAAACTAAATTAAACGTTTAAGTACTTATTATTTTCAATTATTTGATGATAAATATTATTAATTCACCTCTAAAGAAAAATTAATATATTTTTTTTTTATTTATTAACGGAAGGGTGTTTGAATGTCGTATCATTCGGGTACTCCCCCCCCCCCCCCACACCCCAAGTATGGAGTTTTTCATTTCGTCCGCGGATCGTAAAGCTACGGAAATATTGAAGTGCACCATAATTGTATAGAACACAACAGGTGTATAGAAGTTTAAACCAGTAACGAATAATTATATAAACTGTTAGGTCGTACTCAATAGCGACGTAATCGTATATGGTGGATAGAAGATCGTACTCATTAGTGATGTCATCATATAAACTATGTATATAGGTCATACTCAATAGCGACATAATCGTATAAGCTGGATAGAAGATCGTACTCAGTAGTGATATCATCATATGAACCATGTATATAGTTCATACTCAATAGCGACATAATCGTATATGGTGGATAGAAGATCGTACTCATTAGTGATGTCATCATATGAACCATGTATATAGTTCATACTCAATAGCGACATAATCGTATATGGTGGATAGAAGATTGTACTCAGCAGTAATTCCATCATATAAACTATGTATATAGGTTTATATGATGAAGCTCATTATAGATAATAATTAGATATTTTTTTTATCAAGGCCTGGTTGTGTTAAATGCTTCTCAATAAAACACCTTCTCAAACTTGTTGTCTATATTTGCAGACAACTTCAGGGCTACATCAATACAGAATTAAAAAATAATTAATCTATATAAAGAAATCTAAGTTATTTTTTTCATGTTATTGTAATTAATTCTGTGTTGATGGAGCCCTGGAGATGTCTGCAAATATGTACAAAGCATTGGCTTAAAGATGTCTGATTGAGAAATGTTTGAAACTGGACCTATGTTTTCCAAAAATAGTATGTACTCGTATATATATATATATATATATCTGATAAACGAAAAACGATCAGGGAGTACAGATTACACTTAAAATAGACTGTGGAACATAGACAGAAACATAACAAACACTCATTTTTCAATTTTTTCTGTGATCATAGTATCACATTTTATTTTAAGTATATATAGCAAGTCTATGTACCAGTGCGCTTGGTTTCCCTCTCTTATCTCTACTGAAGACGGTTTAAACCAAAAATTAGAGACTTTAAGTGTGTACTTTTAATTTCTCTATGTTTCTCTATCAACATTGAACTATATATATATATATATATATATGTATATATAAATTAAAACTGTACCTAAAGATAATTAAGTAAACACAAAAATAAACAAAAGAAAACAGTGACAAATACTCACTTCAATTATACATCCTAATTATATTCAATTATATTTCAAGATATACTTCATCATTTAATGCCATTAACGTCTCTTCCTGATAACTATATACGAGTATCTTGAAATATTGAAGTGAGTTATTGACACATGCACACACATGCACCACACACACAAACAAAACAGACTTACGGGCACTATATATATATATATATATATATAATATATATATATATATTTTTAAAATTTATTTAATTTACTTTGGGAATTTTTTTAGTAATTAGAAAATTACAAAAAATTGTTGGAAGGATTTTAAAAAAGTATAATAATTATAAATAATAATATATAATTATATATATTATATATTAAATATATAAATGGTATTTATATTAATTTTGGTAGCAGTCCCTACTGCTATTTTTGGTGAAAATAACACCAAACTTAACTACTGCTCTTCAGGAAAATATTCTCATCTTTAACTTAAGAAAAAGAATCTCCTCTGTCTTCATTTTTCTTAAGTAAACGAGAAAATTCACCCAAGAAGTTATTCATGTCCTGAAGATGATCATTCGAAATTTGTCGACTGTAAGAAATATTCTATAATCTGTAGACAAAGTGACAAGACTGTTATTAAGGCAAAAAGCTTGTTAAGAAAGGAATCAACTAAGTTTGGAGTTATTTTCAATAATATATATATGTCAGGAAACTACTCACAAAGTAAATTTAATAAGAAATTCTCTGAGACCTTCCATGTAACATTTTAGAAGACAGAACATGTAAAAGGAAAAACAAAGAGGTAACAGGTAAGTTACTTGGGTCGAAAATGAGAATATTGGCAGCCCTTATGAAATTTATCAATCAGAAATTAAAGGAATTTTCTATAGACTAAAATGTTTAATTTTTCACGTCTATCTCTTATGTAATTCTTTTTTGAAAGTATTTACTTAAGGAACTCAGAGTATTTTTTTTTATTAAATTTACTTTATGGTGACACAGGTGATTATTTATATCACGCATTATTTTGACTATATCATATAAATATAAACTAACCAAGACAAACGAAGTGAACGTGTCAACTAGTGAATAACTACTGGCTATTGGAGGTCATTATCCCTGTGTTAATAGTTAAAAGAATTTAATAAACTATATACTAGGCGACCGGTCTTCCGGATTGTTTAATATTAGAGCTAGTTTGTACCTATCATTTGCATGAAATATGCACACGACCTTCCGACTTTTACTTCAGAACTCGAAACTGCTCTGCTATCATTTTCTTTCCACCGGCCTAAAATAAACCACTCGACTCTTTTCGATGTGTTTATATTAGAACTGTATGATTCAAACTGCCATTATATACAAAGTCTTTGTTTTGACCTACTTCAGTAGAGTAATACATATAAACTCAATAAAAATAAATTATGCTTCTTTTCATTTTATTATCATATTATTATTATTATTATTATTATTATTTGAGGGTAATTATAGCACTGAGTGTTAAAAAAAAACTATTGTACTTCCCCTCTTCTGTACTAAAGTACCCCAGCAGTTTGCTTCAACGCCTTAAAGAAGCTCAGCTCTATTATGGGTCCAGCGGTAAAAAGTTTTTCTATGGTTTAGTTGAGTCTCCTGAAGCACCTACCTTCCTCTAACGGTGTTTCTTACTCTTTTTTGCAGAATCTGCACAAACCATAATTTATAATGCCCATTCAGACTCCTTACGTTTCGGGAGAAAGTGACTTCCTTTTTCCTTCTTTGGGACAGTCTTCTTCTGGTCTTTAGGTGCACTTGTGGGAGGTTGGCCGGCACTAGTTAGCCCTTTTAGACCCTCTGCGCATCGGGAAGATGCTCTCCGGACTGCCTTCTCCTTAATATTATACAGGGGAAAATTCCTTAAGCTCTATCGGTGGTATTTTGTCCGCTCTGGCAGAGAACCACATACCGGAGTAAGGCTATTTACTCAAGAGGGTCGCCTGGTACCCTTGAGGCTCCGTTCATAATATATTAACCCCTGTATCATCTATCCTTTGGCACGGATCGCATAACGCCTTGGATTGGGGCTGATATAAGAGGAGAGGATTTGGGGAGTTGGAAGGATTGTGAAACAAAGGCGGTCAGGCCCAGCCCCTGATCACCTTCTCCTCTTCTTTCGTTTGTCCCTGCATATAGCAGGTTAACAGGGTAGCCTCGTGAAGGCCGAAAGTCGGAGTTGAGTGCCAGAGGCTATTACAGACGCTTGATCACTCCATTACTACCCCTTTATTGCCATTACTGATGTATAATAATTCAGCTGAAGTGAATGAGTTACTTGTGGTAATTACATTTGATGAAAAAATAATCCAATTCTCCCTATATCCATTAATTAAAACTCTATTAAAACCCAAAATATTTTATAAACTTTTTTCACATGGTAGGATCAACAAATTATCTTGTTCCAATTACCCCAGTTATTTTGACAATTTGATATAAGTGCATAACACATAAAACAGAATTACTAGCAATTTTATCACAGAATTAGTTTTGTAATCATTTTTGGCTTTATAGTTGATAGTTTGATTCTCAAGTTAGCCCCAGCATTAAGTCTACTTAGGTATTTGGTTGTTATGGCAGTTTAAAGGAAAAATCAAGTAGGTAGTGAGAAATGACAGCAATGTCTGAAATGCTACTTTTTCAATAGAGGGAAATTCGGGAATCAGATAGTCCCAAAAACTGACTAGTGATTCATTCTAAATATGAATAAAATTTTGACCACTTTGACTTATGGGTATATGTAGATATAAACATTATTTCACGATTCATATGGTTTCATGATTCACAATAAATATAGAATAAATCCATACCCCCAAAAAAAAATTTTAGAAGAATGTTTTTACTGAATGTTTTTCACGGAACCCCAGATAGTCCGTTAAGGAACCCCTGTGTTCCGCGGAACCCACTTTGGGAACCTCTGGTGTAAGCTAAATGGAAATTTAAAACTTAACAACATACACAAAGGAGAAATACAACTTAAACACGTAAATAATATCCGACCAGTCTTTAGAAACACGAGAAAAAGCAGCTGGATTTTTCACCAGGCATTCCGGATGATACAAAAAAAGTCCTAATTGGAAGTTGGAAAGTTGCCACATTTATTGAGTAAACCTCTAAGTCGCCTGTTTTTTCTTGTTTAAGTCACTTTTTTATTCATCTAAGGCTAATAAAAATAAATAAATACCCTTATTATTAGCCTTAGATGATTAAAAAAGTGGCTTAAAAAACAGGCAACTTAGAGGCTTACCTCAATAAATATGTCAACTTTCCAACTTCCAATTACGACTTTTTTGGTATCATCCGGAATGGCTGGTGAAAAAACCCGCAGCTTTTTCTCGTGTTACTAAAGACTGGTTGGATATTTTTGAAACTGGCATGAAAGCACAACTTGTTTACCTGCAGTTCATGATGAGACCTGCCCACCCTAGAGTCTCAGTTGGTCCACTTGAACAAATTGATGATTATCAGTCATGATCAAGAAGGCCGTGTGATAGCATGTTCCAGTGCCACATCACAATCTTTTGAATAAATTGCATATTTCAACGACGGTTAGGCATTTCAAGAACATGTTTTAAAATATTACTTTTTAAAAACAAATCACTAAACATTACATCTGTAACTATACACAACCTGGGGGTTACACTATAAAGCAGATTATTAAAGAATCTCAGCATAAAGTTTTTCTATTATGAAAACAACGAGTTCTAAACACAAAGTGATATTCTTCGGATTCAACTGCTTATAGTGGAACACCACTTCTGCCTCCCTGAGTCTCTCTTCTTATTATAAAGTAAAGAAGCCAAAAAGAGAAACAATACGAATTATAACTTTTTTTTTGTTTTGATAAAAAAAAATTTTCCTCCAACTATCAATAATAATCAAAACTCGATTTAATCGTCCACTTTTACTTTCATTTAAAAGAGTGATTGTTCTTCATGGCAAAAATTAAAAAACTTTTCAAAATAAATAAATTTTCAAAGGAGTTTTGTTATAATTGAGACGGGTATAATAAACGAAATCCAATAAAACAATTTTAATATTGATATTAACTTAGATTCAAATTGATTATACTAAAGAGAGAAACAGTTAATGCGAAATAGCAAATACCAAAGCATTTTGGTAGTGCTGTCCTAAAAAATTCATTTTTTATTAGGAAAATGAAAATCATTTGGCATCTTATAAAAACAAACCACATTTGTTTTATTACAAATATAGATGGCAAAAAGTATTCAAGAGTGGGTGTTTCACTGAATGAAATATGAGTTAATAAAGTAGTGAAAATAAAGTGCGAAAGACTGTGATATCGATGAGAAACATGTTTATAACTAACAAATGGAACTGCGTATTCAAACAATTGAACAATTTCAGGCACAATTCCAAAACTTAAATGATAATTACAGTAAGCAATGCTATGTTCATGAAAATAATATTTAGAGTTTGTAATAAATTTGCAGTTCTGAGAGGTATTTAGCGTGTTTTTTTTCATTTGTTTCTTCTATAAGTGTTGTCCTGCAAGAGGATTCATTACAATCAGGAACAAATTTACAATTGTGCAACAATGTTATCAGGTGACTTAAGGAGAGCCAACAGCTCCTTGCGTTGTTTCGAATTGACATTAATAATATCAAATGCCAGTATATAAAGTAAACAATAATGATTACAATAGCAGAAGAATCACTAAGTCTCCACACAAACGATTTTATTAAATGTCAACACTTTGCGAATACTTAGTCTTCATCCTCAAGTTAAATCTACAATAAAAAAAAATGAAATTCAATGAAGAAAAACATTTAAAGAATTGAATTGAATAGAAAAAAGTTTGTCTGTATTTAATGTCACATTTTCCATTAAATGTTTTATATTTTAGATGTAACGTGACGATGAAGTGTAAGTGTTCGAAACGCATCAACGTTGGATAAAATCTTTTGTGTGACAATTTAGTGGTCTTTCCCTTACGTAATCATGAGTAAATACCAGACAGTAAATGATTGCATGAATCATGACAATTTTAATTGTAATTTTAATATTTTCCTATATCAGTTACTAGAGTTCGCGTCAACGATTACTTCTGAATAAACTTTTTTTTTTACAGTATAACCAAGTAGAATATTAATTGAAAGGAAAATACGGTAACTAAGGCATCTTTTACTGAAGATGAAAGATTTTTGAAGAAAATGATTGGATATGACGGTGTTACATAAATATTAATCACCTAAGCGGTGGGTCTAGATGACCTTGGAAAAACTAGGCCTTAAACTGTGCAACTTCTTTTTGTTCCTTTTTAATGTAGTTTGTTCTCAGGAAAATTGAAGCTGCACCTGTCCAAGTGGTTTAAACGTTTTCACTCAAGAAATAATAAACTTTTAATTAAACGGTTTAATATTATGGGTGTTAGTCCATTAATAAACAGCAATGAGGAATATTAAGTATTGAATCAAAGTTCAGGCCATACTTTTTTGAATAACATTAAATTTATACAACTATATCTGTTAAGAAAAGGAAAATTCGCACATTAATATCATAGAGTACTTTCTTATTCCACACAACTAAGTGATAAAATAGTATGATATAGTAATAGAAATCATAATACTATAGTTATACTATGGTTATAGTAATAACAATAGTATGACATGGTTATAACAATAACAATAGTAGGCAACTAAAATAACAATGGAATAGTATGGTTATAGAAATAACAATAGTATGACTGTAGTCATAGTCATAACAATAGTGTGGTCTGTTTATTGTAATAACAATAGTATGTATAGATATGACAATAATAGTAGACTACTAAAACAACAGTAGTATGACCTAGTATTCAATTTGTTGTAAAATATCATATTACCCCTTTAAAGTAATTGCAAAGGTTTTTTCATGTTCATATATTCTTACCTTTGTACGTTTCGTTTAATTGTTTTTCTAGTAACTACTAGATTTCAGTCTAATTTTTCTTACATAGTTAATTTTTAACTATGTACATTGATAATGTACATGATATACTTATTATTTTTGTTTTATATGTGAGTTTTTATATATATGGTAAATTCTTATTTTACCATATATTGTTTTGTAAGCTTGTGAAAAAAGATTTTGAATAAAAATCAAAACGAAAGTAGCGCCATCTACATATAAGTGCATTGTTTCAACAAAACATGAAAGTCTGATGAAGACAGAACTCACATATGACCTATCGATTGGGCCATAGTAAAAATACCTAACTCTTTTAAAATACTCCTAAGTTGAAAAAGATTATATTTTTTTGTTTTATTTAATCGCACATAGAAATACCGCATTTTTTTTTATAAATGTTGCTTTCAGATTCAAACTTACAATCAAAAACATAATTTGATTAAATAGATTAAGGTGATATCTGTAGACAAGTTGCAATATCGTATACAGGTATATTGACAAAAGGAGACTTACAACCAGAAATCGTATATATTTTTTTCTGTATTAATTTCTTTTACTATATATATGTTGTTATTTCTTTCTTGATCACTCTGTTAATAAAAACGCAGCATTTGTATTTATTTTTCAAGGTATTGGACAGATTTTGAAAAAGAGATAAAGGAGTTTATTCAAAATTGATCAAAACCCTCAAAAAGAAAATATATATAAATATATTATATATATATAATTCATTAAACGAAATACAATCCAAATGGAACAATACGAGTTCGAGATTAACAAAGAGGAACACACAAAGTAGGGAAACCCTTACGACTCAAATTTTCGGGGAATCCTCTTTCAGCAGAAAAGAAATGGAGACCAAGGGTCCCCATTCAAAGAAAGAAAAATTCAAAGAAAGGGTGCCGGGTTGGTTCTTGCCGTTGGTTACAACGTGCTTGGTCTCCCATTCTTTTTCTTGAAAGGATTATCCGAAAATTTGAGTCTTAAGTGTGTTTCCTAATTTTGTTGTTGCTTTTTTAATATCGAATGTATATATATATAGTAATTATATTAACAGTAATACATACAGCTACAAAGAAATAAATTTTACTTTAATTTTAAGACTCAATACACCTGAACAAATTGAGTTTAAGTTTAGCTCTATCGTTTGACATGTAGTCAAAGGAGGTTTCTTCTTTTTTAATAAATAACATTTCAAGTGCATTTCTTCTTTGTTGATCTTGTTTTTTAATTATAATAATTTTCTTACTGAAATTTAACGTATGCTTTTCATTCCATGCATTATGGTAATGTTGTGTCACTTTAATGCGTTCTAGTTAAGTAACTAAAATGTGCTGATATATTCTGTCTTTCAAAGTTGACTTGTCTCTCCATGGTATTTTTATTAAAATCATTAAATTTGATAGCGTAAATAAAATTGTTTTTTAAATAGTCTGGTATTATATATACTCTACAGGATGCTATCATTGCAATGTTTGATAAGCACAAAGATCCTTGTTTTTAAAAACTGATGACAAATTCAAAGAAACACGTCGGGCTAAGTGCCAGAGGACTAACAAAGTTTGTATCTAAACAGCGTGACTGAGTCGATAAGATGATGGGGACAAGTGTTGAATAGATTCTAGAATGATCCTGCTGGAAATAGTTCAAGGAAAAATAAAAACATTGTGTACCAGTCTGTCCATGGTTCAGGAAACAATCAGTATGTGAGTCAGTGACATTGAATATTTAACTCTAACAGAAAAGTAACGAACAAACTGTTGTCACATTTTAATTACCTTCGTTAACTTTTAATAAACCGGACCATTGCATAGCGTTGACGTTTGCCTAAAAATACCTTATTTAGCTAATCAGAACAATAAGCTACTTCAATTCGTTGTTTTAGTGACCATGTTTTATCCTAAAAGATAAATAGAGACCTGCTCTATTCAAGATAGACATGTCCTAATCGGAAAAAACATACTTTAATAATTCACCATTAACTTCAATAATTCAGTAGGGTCTATATAATACCAAACTATTTACAAAACAATTTTATTTACGCTATTAATATAAAGATTTTTATAAGACCTGCTAAGGAGAGAAAAGTTGAGTTTTGATCAAATGGCATAATATATATATATATATATATATATATAACAAGATTTCACAATAAATCTTCGGCTTTTACAACTTTCAAACTAAGCTGTTCCAGTCACCTGACAGTCTTACGAATAGAAGGTGGTGATTCCCAAATAAGCTGTCCAAAGGGCATTGAGTCACTTTTTTTAAACACTTTAATAAATATTAACAGTTTTAATAAAACTGAAAGACTAACATCACAGGTAAATATTTTAACATAACTTACGACACCATTGGATTTACTAACTTGTTTGGACCTGTTAACATTTATTTATAATCATTAGTTTAATTCTAAATTGTTTAAACTGTTTAATTGTTTTAAAATTTTCAAATTTTGTAAAATGTAAGACTAAAAATTTCCAACTTGACGATGACTATGCGTAGTCGAAAGCTTGTATTTATCTAATGGTCTAGTAAGTTACGTTAAATTCTTTACCTGTGATGTTAATCTTTCAGTTTTATTAAAACTGTTGATATTTATTAAAATGTTTCAAAAAAAAAAGTGTCTCAATGTCCTTTGGACAACTTATTTAGGAATTACCATCTTCTATTCGTAAGACTGTCAGGAGACTGGAACAGCTTAGTTTGAAAGTCGTAAAAGCCGAGGCTGCGGTACATTTCAACAATATATATAATCCTTCATTTACTTTAATATTCTTAATCTATTTATTCTCTATTAGTCCAGTTATACCGTTGACCTTTCAACTCTTTTATTCTAACCGCTTGTTTCTTGTTCATTATTGACCTTTGACCTTCTCTTTATATTAACCTGTACTAATCCTTTTAATCTATTAATAGCAATGACTAAGCATGAGTCATCGATTTAATTTAACATGTCACTTGGTCAACTCCTTTTCCAGTTGAACCCTGTTAGCAGGAGGTTAGTTCACAGGCTCGAATCTCTCATTCTTAAGATCGTGAATGCCAAGACTGCGGTTAATTTTAATGATACCTGTTTAAAAGAGGATCTGCTGCCTCTTTATACATATATATATATATATATAGTGTCTGTGTGTGACTGGTCAATTAAATGTAAACATCCACGCTCCTGTCTGTATTTTGTACAATAAGATAGCCGATTTTATCCAGTTGACTATTTATAATTTATTTACCATTCTTTTATAAACATTTTTCAATTTGGAAAACACTACAGTTTTGATTGTAGTAGGGATTGCTGTTAGCCTGAAATTCTTTTGAGATCATGGAATTCAGCAATAGTCTAAGTAATATTGTGTAAGAAGAAGAACTGTTCGAGTCGATAGAAGCATTGATTCCTTCATAAAGCTTAATAAATGACAAAAAAAAGTGAACTTGTTTGGTCTGGGTGGGGGTTTTTTTTTTACTGTTTTGGCGGTAAAATGGTTTAATGAAGCAGTGGGGAATTGTATGGCAAAGGTGTGAGGCGCCCGCTGGGCGTGTCTGTTACGTGGCCTGTGCTAAATGCCATTGTCTGCCCCTGAACTTGACTCTCTTGGCGCTGTCCACTCCTAGTGCAACCCGTGTGGTTCTCGTCGGAATTACAAGCATCGCTTCATCCTGAGCCTTCATTTCAATAACAAACATAACGTGTTTGTCATCTAATAGTGACGTCACTTCATCTGGTCTCCTTTACTTTTCTAGTTGTTGATGTAAAACAGACCTTGAACAATCTAACGTCATTCTGTAAATTAACCATTTTTCGCAAGGCTATTAAATTATTCAAAATTTTACAGAAATATCATGACTACTAATACAGGAGAGGTATCTTAGTAATAATATACAAAAAAGAAACCAAACAAAAAAAACTAAACAAAACCCCTTAATTCGTTTATCATAACCACTGAATTGTGTTTTATGGGTCAACAGCCGAACCTTTTTTTATGTAGGTATTTAGTTTCGGGTGGGGTCCTAAGGGGCCTTTTCAATTCAGTATATGGACTAGCCCAAAAGTACTATTAATATTAATTGCATAATACTTGCTATAATGCATAACATAATTAGCATTACACCGTGATTAGCATAGTACATATAATAATATAATATATTATAATAATAATATGGTCATTAGTTGTGCAATCCGTAATTGTGTGTGTTCTTATTGTTTTCACTGGACCAACCCTTCAGCACCACATCCTTGGTGTCTTCCTGATGATGAACACAAAGGGTTCGAAACGCGTTGTTGCTGTTGAATAAAACTTCATTTGTGTGGAGACTTTTGTTTGATTATCCATTTTACCTCAGAATAATATAGTATTATAGTGTGCGACTTAATTGCATACACGTACTATAGTGCATAACGTAATTAGCATTACGTCTTGATTAGCATAGTACATATAATATATTATAATAATAATATAGTCATTAGTTGTTCAATTTGTTTGTTGTGTAAATCTTGTGTTTTACGAAAACCTAGACCTTTGGGCTCCGTATAAAAATTGTGTTCAAAATGGCCCTGTAATAAAATTGTCAAATTGTGGTTTTCTTACAGTCTTAATATTCCTATTGGTCAGACATATGAAAGAAAAATGATCTTATGATTAGGTAAAAATAAGGAGTTACAGATATTGAGTAAATTGTGTTTGGATTGGGGCTTAAGAAAATTTGTTGAAAGGGTTTTTTGTTTAATTTTAATTCAGAATGTAATGATCTTATGATTATAAAAATAGGATTTAAAATATTAAAAGTTGAATGTTTTAATTGAAAGACCCTTTGAAGGGAATTTTTTTGAAAAATTTTTTATCAAATTATTTATCTCATTTATTATTGAATTAGGAAACTGTATATGTTTTTATATTTTAATATAAATATCTAAACAGGATTTAACAATTTAAAAAAGGAAAATCCCTTTAAAACCACATTAAGAAACAAAAGAAAACAAACTTTTATTCATTTATTTCTTGAATTAAATGAAATGTTTAAATTTTCATAGATTAATTACCCTAAGGATAAATGGTACAATCGTCCACCCTACAAAGAACTAATTCATTAATAGTTTAAATCAAATCTAAGTATTTTAAAGACATTCCATTACCGTTTTCCCTCATGAATGGAATCCATTAAACGCAAATGAATTTCCACAAGTGGGGTTTGTTTGGTTCCGAAGATGAATAAAACTCAAGTGATTCCCCAGTTGGGTTTTTCCAAGAATTGGCAGAATGAACATCTAGCTTTTTTTAAATTATTCAATTATCATTCCTTTACTTCCTCTGGATTTTTTTGCTCTTTAAATTTCCTCTTATTATACCTGTCCTTTCAATATCTACTTCTAGTCATGCATATTCTAGACTAATGTCATTAAACACTTCAGTTTAGCTAAATAAATATCTTACAAATATGGAAACACTCATACAAGCCATATTGTCAGAATAATTCAATAATTATAGGACTAACATACGACTAAAATGTATAATAAATTATTATTTTTATTATGTTCTATGATTATTAACTTTAAAACATATATATGAACTATATTCACAAAAAGAACGCACATAAATGAAACAGTAACTCACTTCAACGACTTGAGTCATAGCCAGTTTAGAACTGAAAAATAATTACGAAAAATGAAAAATAATTATTTCATTTTATTTTATTATTTTATTTTATCATACCTCAGTACATACTTTTATTTATGCATCAATTCCTCTAAATTTTTTCTTTTTTTTATTATTTTTTCATATTTCCTAATTTAATCTCTATATATAAAGTTCGTGAGTTTGTTTGTTTGTTTTTTGTTTGTTCAAGCCATTTTCCGTAGAAATAGAGACCTGAAATTAAATATATATTACTTATTACCTGAATAATGTTAAATAAAAGAAAATTGTCACTATATTCCCAAAATTGAAGCCAGGGTAGCAACTTTCTTGCGTGTTCGCCGATGACAGAAGCACAAATGAATCAAAAAAACGTTTTGAATTCAAAATTTGAATAATAAATTTACAAAGTAAAGACATTGATCCAGGGTAGCCAGTCGCTTGCGTGCTCGCTGATGATAGTAGTGAAAATGTATTACATATAAATGTAACAAAAAAAAATTAAAATTTACTACATGCTAATTTAAAACACTGGTAATAAAATTAAGGGATGGAGCCAGAGTAGCCCAGAGGCTTGCGTGCTCGCTGATGACAGTACTGAAAATGTATTGTAAATAAATGTAACAAATATATAATAAACTACTACATTAGAGGTTAAAAAGGAATAATTTTAGAAACAAACTTGAACACAAATGTCAGATAAAATACTAACATTCTGAGGTAATAATTATAAAGAAACATTCCTTTCATTAATTTTATTTAAGTTGGGCAAATAAACTGAATATTTCAATTTACAAGTTTTGTTTGTTTTAAATATATTTGATTGTGTATATGAACTTGAATTGATGTTTTATTTATTTATATGATAAAATAAATGATCTTTTTAACTTTTAAATGATTTTTATTTTGCTAAATATAGTTACTGTGTGTATATCTTGAATCATGTTAAGAATACTATATCAAAAGCTTGGGCGACATAAGAATCTGTTCCCTGTCTTAATAACAAGAAACAGCAATTAAAATTATCACTGTCAATCATGTTCAGTGAATTAATTTCAATAGGTTTTGCTATAATTTCTGAGAGACACAAAGGGTCAAGGGTGGTCTAGTTTAACTATAAATTGATTCATGCCTGCCTTATTCTCTGTGACAGGCGTGCATGTGGCAGCATTGTTGCTGTCCAACCGTCGCTTCGCAGGTGCGCTTGGTGTCACTATCTGTACTCTCCTCATAATGGTTCAACCAAAAGTCAGAGACTGTAAGTTGTTCGTCTTTTTACTCTTTATCTGTAGTTGACTATGAAACGAATATATACATATATATATATTTACAATAATTTGTGACGCACAGAAAGAAACGTAACAAAGACTCACTTTTCAATATTTCGACCGATATGTCGGTCGTCCTCAGGAGAAGAGTGAATTCCCAAAGGAACAACAGTCAACACTGTCGAGTTAATAATAATAATGTCCATTATAATTATAATTATAATTGATGGATTATAATTAAAAAAGATTAATGGGGATTCTGTCAGTTTTGCTTTCCAATAGCAATGAGAGTTTTATTGGAAGTGGAAATTGGAACTGATCGCATCTCGATTCATCTTTTTTAGTTATAATATACATATATATATATATATATATATATATATATTATATATACGTTTATCAGTATATATATATATATACTGATAAACGTATCGACAGAGAAGTAAAAAACAAAACAAATGTTTATATGTTGTATAAGCGATGAAATTTAATCAAGAATGAGCCAGTTCTTCAGGAACAAAATAAACTTTTCAATTCCGATGTTTCTTTTTTATTTAAAACCATATTTATAGGCAGAAGTATGAAATTTTGAAACAGAAAACTTAACTATCAAGTTAGATTTTTTTTTTCAAAAAGTAATTTGTGATTAAACATCAAATTTCTGGTTTGTATGCGATCTATATAGAATGATTCACCTCTCCTCATATTTCCTTTTTATGTTATACTGATGATGAACTGTGTTTAAAAATATCGTTTGCTAGAAGTTTTTGTTTTATAACTACTAAATTATATATTTTAATTATTTGCCTTTTATAAGTAAGAATGAATATGAAATATTGATGAATACTACATGAATATGTTGTAGACTACATGAGGAATGGTTTGAGGATGAGCAAGGTGACATTGTGCCATATGGCTGCCAAGGGTCGACAGAGCACTGATAGGCATTCAGGACAGCGTGCCGCGAGGATGTGCCAGCCTTGGACCACCGCTGCATGAAAATCACTTTCGCTCTACTACTCGCGACCCCTTGTCGTCACTCCATGGGTGGTAATAGCGTCATTAAAAATTACCTTTCCTTACCTTAGAGCTAAAAATTAAAATAATTTATGATATTAATTTGCGTTTATAAATGCCAAATTAGTGCTAAAATAGAAAAGGTACGTAATATAAACAAACTATATTCTTCACAACGATATAAACAATAATATAAACAAGTTATTGGTCACTACAATATCTTATTCGGGAAGCTCGCTTGCCTTTGTCTCTTCCGTCGGTTTGAATCCCTTTACCCTTCATTGTTTCTATTGTCTATTATTCGTATGGCCGATTTGTTACTTCTATTGCTTGGTCACTAAGGTCACTTGCATCAGTCATAGAGTCTAGGTTCAAATCCCATAATCCTTGAATGTTTGTGTTGCTTAAATTTTCTACAACTGACGTAAGATATCTAGGGCATTGTATGATATTAAGGTTACTTGCATGGGTCACAGAATCGTAGGTTCGAATCCCTTATAACCCAGACTTATTTTTTACTTTACTATAACTAAAGTTATAGTGATCGTGAAAAACTTCGATCTCGAGATTTTGACGGTATTACATGTTCTGAGGTCCCAGAAGTTGTTTTATGAGGTTTTTTTTGATGATGTCTGTGTGTGTGTAGGTCGGTGAGTATGTATCCAAAGTATGTGGACACGCTACGGTCCAGAATCATTGAGGATCAAATTGTCACTTCACACAAAAATGGGGCTCATAGTGTAAATTGTTTGAAAGCAATTTTGGATGACGGGAAAATCACTTTTTTTTGGCCAAAAACCTGTTTTTAGACAACATTTGTTTTCTCATAAACTACTAATTCTAGAGTCTTGTAATTCAGAAATTATCTTTAAGGCTAAAAAGGCAATAAAAGAAAAATATTCTCAGATATTTAAAACAACAGAAAATATTTTTTATCAATATAATGTAAATTCTGACTTAAAAAGCTTGTGAGAGCAATACAAACCATACCGTTTGACAGATCAAAATGAAAGAATACCTAGAAAATGAACATTATGTGGAAAATTTTTTTTTTACAAATGACATTCAACAAACGGGAGTTACAGTTCATTTTGTGTTTTATACATGGCTCATTAAAAAACCATGAAATTTAGACAAAAAAAATTGAAGAAAAAATAAACAATTTATAACAAAAATTCACGTAATTTCAATTACGACAAAGAGCAATAACGCTATAAAAACTGATTGTTTATCCTAGAGTAACGAATCACCTGCTATATTTGTTGGATTTATTGATATTTATTTGCATTGTTTACAATGACTTTGAAATTTTTTGAGTGAATCCACTGAGATAAAATTGATATCTTTAATCGAAAAATTTATTCAAGTAATTAAATAATTTATTGACTTATATGAAATATAAAAGGTGACTTATACATGTTAAAAATCACCCCAATGAATATACGAGTAAATTTCTGTTGCTTCCGATGATATGATGGATATATTCACAAAATGCTCTAATCAATCTATATATTGTACTATTGAACAAAACTAAATGTCAGTTTTAATTATTTTGTGTGTGTGTGAATTATAGTATCTTGCGGTAATATTGAAGTGTGTGGAATTGACTCTTTCATCAAGAAAGATGAGTTATGTTTGTTGAAAAATATCCACTTTTTCCACTACTCTAGTCGACTAGTTCATATTTAAAAAATGTGAACCTCCCAGCTAAAAATGCTTTAAATTATACTGAATAGCTGGCTTTGACTTTGATTTGAGTATGTTAAACTGCCTAATTATTAACATATTTGTTCTCAATAAAAATTTACAGCAACCTTATAATAGAGTACAGCAAGCAGGAAAAAGATAACACTCGCTCAGAGTGAATTGGTATATATGAATTTTGACAAATGGAAAGAAAAGTGATTTTTATTTACTAAGAAGCTATAAAATTTCCAGTATAATAATTCTATAACATTCAAAACTGTAAAGCATAATTCAAAATTGAAAACATTCTTTGGAATAGTTATTTAGTATATATATATATATATATATATATATTGGTATAAATAGGCAGCAGATCCTCTTTTAAACAAGTATCATTAAAATTAACCGCAGTCTCGGCATTCACGACCTTTGACCTTCTCTTTTTATTAACCTGTACTATCCTTTTAATCTATTTATAGCAATGACTAAGCATGAGTAATCGATTTTAATTTAACATGTCACTTGGCCAACCCCTTTTCCAGTTGAACCCTGTTAGCAGGAGGTTAGTTCGTAGGATCAAATCTCTCAGTCTTAAGATCGTGAATGCCGAGACTGCGGTTAATTTTAATGATATATATATATATAGGGCTACCTGGTCGGTTGCTTGCTTTTACGTCTACAGTGTGCTTGGTCTCCCACTCTGTTTTCCTTCTCAAGACGGATTGCCCAAAAATTTGAGTTTGTAAGTGTGTTTCTTTACTATGTGTGCTCTTCTTGATTTTGAATTGGTTTTGTGTCTAGTTTGGATCGTCTTTCCGTTTATGTAGTAAATATATATATATAACAAGATTTCACATAAACACTTGTAATAACGTGTTTGACGTTATTTAACCCGCTTTAAGAGGGTTGACAGCTAGGATAATTTTTTACTCTTTCTTACTGTACTCCTTTGTTTCCCCAAACATTCCTCTCTGGGAATTTATCCTTTCCTGCGCTTTCACCCTTTTAAAATATCACTCTTCCCTCCCAACTTTTCTCAACCCCTCACCAGATGTTTCTGCATATAGTATTTCAGTTCGGTTTTTGACTCTGACGAAGACCGCTTGTTACGGTTGAAAGATCTTAGATTTTTTCACCATTCCATATTGTGGTTTCATCATTGATTATATATATATATATATATATATATTATATATATATATATATATATGTTAATGAAAGTACACAAAGATGGACAACCGTCATTTGTCAGTTGGTGAAGTGACTCCCTCATAGAGGCTGAGTGGAGACTCTTACTTGCCTTTATTATATGTATATTATATATGAGGCAGGAGTCGCCGCCCTGCCTTCCTCCGGGACTCTCCATCTCCTGATGACGATGATCGTCGAAAAATAGAAGTGAGTTATTTCTTTGTGTATCTGTGTTCTACCTTCGTTTTAATTCGATTATATATATATACACTTAACACATAGAAAAGAACATAGAAAGACACTACAGAACTCACTTCGATATTTCGACATCCGTCGTCATCGGGAAGAAGTGCGAAGTACTCGCGTTGAGAAGCAAACTGCTACTCAATATATATAATATATATATATATAATCGAATTAATCAAGGAGTGATATGGACGATTGTAAGACCTATATATATGTTTTTTATGAATACAGCATTTATTCAAGCATTGTAATTTGAATAAATTACAATGCGGTGAAAAGTAAAAGTACTAGGTGGGATTCTTTTGGTATTGACTTGTGATTGAGATGGGTCGGTAGCAGGTCAGTTGATGGTCCCGCCCAGAACTACAAAGTCCGTAGTGGGGAGCTGAAGAGTCCCTCAGTGCTCTTCACGTCTGCTGTCTAATCCAACACACCTGTCTCTGTGACGACCTCAACATCGCCGCCTTGCCTCCACCTCCACGACAAGTAACTCACCACCAATTTATACTACAGTATCCAAGCCTCTCTCTCTTACACATAGTATATACTATAGTAGGCATCATCAAATCTATCGTACAGCCATATTCATAGTTAACACATATATTCATTGGCTGTTCAATCAGTCACTATGTGTTATTGCTCCTCCTTTGAATTTATATACATAGTATCCACATAAATTAACTTTACCATGAAAACAATCCAATTCAAAAAATTAGTATTCTTCTTCAGGTTTAATTAAATAAATTTGTTTTCAACTCTAACAACTCATTAAATAATCAAATTATCTAATTGATGAATATAATAATTAAATATTATTACATTAATCAATTGAAAGTTATAATCGGAGTTTTAAATAAGTTGTAATTATGTTACTTTCACAGTACTTGTTTGAAACCAGTCGTTTTGACATAAAACTTATTTATGCAAAGTTTTAATCTATAATTCACAATAAAGTTATAATTTTTAACACTTTAAAATGAAATTAAAAAATTAAATATTTAATGTAGATATTTCAGTTAAAATAAAAATTATAACATGCTAACAATCATTATATAATCATACTATCTGCTTTATAAACCTAATTTTCAAAATAATTAAATTTTTTCAGTTTCAATAGTAATTCTGGAGTTTAATAAGTTATTGCGGTAACACTATGTGTTTGAAACTCCTTCTTTTGGTTACAAAATTAATTTATATAAAGGTTTTTTTTCTATAATTTGTCATATAGATTATATTTAATACAAAACAGGTCTTTTCATAGAAATTACATTAAAAGTGCACCAGCCAATCAGTATACATTATATTCTAACAAACGTTAGTATTCGTAAAGAAAACAAACGATGTCGGTGCTTTTCGCTCTCTTTATCTCTCATCGAGAGCTCCTTTTCCTCTATCGTTCAGCTCATTAAATTTACTCAAGGGTGTCGCCTGGTACCCTTGAGGCTTCGTTCGTAATACAGTAACCCCTGTATCATCCATCCTTCGGCACGGATCGCATAACGCCTTGGATTGGGGCTGAATAAGAGGAGAGGATTTGAGAAGTTGGAAGGATTGTGAAACAAAGGCGGTGAGGCCCAGCCCCTGGCCACCTTCTCCTCCTCTTCGTTTGTCCCTGCATATAGCAGGTAGCCGAAAGTCGGAGTTGAGCGCCAGAGGCTATTAGAATCGCATATCACTCCATTACTACTCCTAATAATATATGCATTTTTATTTAAAAATTTCAAGTATAAATACATGAAAGTATTAATATATTTGAGGTATATATCTTTGTGTAAACGAAAGTCAGAATGATAACATAGAAAACATTAGAAAAACTCACCATGATATTTCGACGAATCGTCATCACTAGAGGAGATGCGACCCCTTTGAGAAGCGAAGCCACACTCATATATATATATATATATAATATATACATATATGCAACACAAAAAGGATAAATTGGGATGTTCAGTTTCTTCCTCTTCCAATCAAACTCTCATTACTGTTTTGCATATATACATATAATATATATATATATATATATTAAATATTAAAAATAACATCAAACTTTGCTGTTGCCTTTTTCTTAACAAGCATTTCAATTTTCTTCAAAAATAATACCGTTACTTCTTCAACAGAATAAAGTTTATTTCCTATAGTGGACTCCCCACTGACTTTGCTTTCTTATATAAACCTGAAAATTAACCCAAGAAGTTATTCATGTCCTGAAGGAGAATTATGAATATGTTAAATTTGTCGACTATAAGAAATATACTTTACTCTGTAGACTTATTAAATATGATTTAGGTTTATTTATATAATTAAAGTTATAAATTTTGAATAATACATGATTGGAATTTATTTTTAAAAAGCTCATAATTTCAAAATCTAAAAATACAAACATAAATATCATGGAACATTTTTTCCTCTGAACGATAGAGGAAAAGGAGCTCTCGATGTGAGATAAAGTGAGAATAAAAAAAAGGAAAAAGGAGAAAAAGGAGAAAAAGGACATAAAGTGAGCGAAAAACACCGACATCGTATTAAAATAAAACAAAAAATCAGCTAAAATTAAATTAAAACTAATTTGTTTCAAAATTAACATATAATAAAAAAAAACTTACAATGGAAATTAGAATGAAAATCTGACGATTATTGTATAATAGAGGAAAAAATATTTGATAATGCTAGTCTCATGGCATTTCGAGTTGGTCTGTATCCTAAATTATGCTATGAATACTACATTTTTTAATTCATTTTAGTAAACTTTATCATTTTTAAAGTGAGATGTATTATTATTGGTAGGTATTTTTCAATTCAATAATTTTTAGTACAGATTATATGGGGCAGTATATTGATTTTTTTAAGGCATTAAATTGATAAATTTTTGGAATAGTTAATATTTGTAATGAACTAAATGAAAGTTGTCTTAACTTTATTTGTAATCTACAATTATACTTGCTCTGCTGGTTTAGTGTCTCAGGTGGCCGGTAGGGGCGCATTGCGTAACTATAGCTCAACTATATGAAAAAGAATATGTTCAAAATAATAAAATCAATTACATCAACACATATGAGAACGTATTCATTTTTATTTAATAAGCAATTAAAACTATGTAAATACCAGACACAGCTTGTTATGAACTTGAGTTCTTAAGGCAATTTTAGCAAAATACGAATGAAGTTATATAAAATAAATAAAAACTAATTAATTAGATAACCACCTATGTATATAAATATATATACAATGATCAAACCATAATATGAAATTGGAAAAAAGACTAAGATATTTCAACCACAACAAGCAGTCTTCTTCAGAGTCAAAAACCCAACAGGTCAAAAACCCTCATTTGAGTTTTTGACTCTGACAAGACCGCTTGTTGTGGTTGAAAGATCTTAGCCTTTTTTTACCATTTCATATTGTGGTTTGATTTTTGATTGTTATTTCACGTGTTTATGTGAAATCTTGTTTTATATATATATATATCTTCCACCCAAAAAAAATAAACAATCAACTTAAAAAAAAACCATAAATATTACTGGAACATTAATGTTCATAATATATCACACTATATAATTCTATATAGAAAATATATAGTACGGTATAGACTCACTATAAAACAGTGTTTTATTATCAATTTTTCGTAAACTAAATTAAAATAACTTACCTATTCCACGAAGAAGACTATAATATTAATATTATAGTATTATAAAATTATTATTAATTATTAATTATTATTATAATAATATTATAATATTAATATTAATATTAATAATATTATAATAATGGCGTAGGAACTAGAAGTTCATGCTGACAATAAGTCAATTACAATAACCAGTTATGAAAGAACGTCATCGCAGATGTTCCTTTATCATGCTTTCAACATCGCAGAGAAATTATGAGTGATCAGAGGTTATCGTACAAGAAGCCCTGCTTAGGTAGCATTCTGAAGATGGCCAAACTAGTTGCAGATCCATGAACGGCAGACTCTTATTTGACCCTAGGTCTTCATATGATGTTCTTGTAGTCGGCTACCAGATGACCTAATTTAATTAAGTTCACCTTGTTAATTTCATTATTCGGAGAGTGCAGCTGGACAGAGTGCACCTGTCATTCTATTGCAAAAGGCTCCACAATGGGAGAAAACTTTAGACCTCTTCTTCAGCAAAAAACTAACGTAGATCCAGCAGCATAGGACAGACTTAGAGTTACAGTCTCTCTGACTCGTTTCCATCGTAATTTTTAACTACAAACACACCAATATGACAGTGTGGTCATTCAGTGTGTACCTTCTCTCGATTCATCTTTCCTTGTTTATCTTATTAATCTCAGCATCCAAAAGATTTGACCTGACGCAGTGACTCCGGTACTTACTACTGTCAACTCTGCTCCTTTCAGAGAATATTACAGTGCACACGTCTTTAGCACATGTTACGCTGTCTTGTGAAAAATTTAGCGGTTTCATAGGCTTAAAAACCTTTTTACTTAAAATCCGTTTTTCATTCACTTTTATTGCCATCAAAAGCTTTTACACTCTAAAATAATTCCAAAATATAGAAATAATTTATATTAGAAATAGGTAAAACCGTCATACCTCGTAAGATGATCATAGAGACATTGGAGCGCTTTCGGACGTTGTCCATCTTCGATCGCAACAAACCTACTCGAAGATGGACAACGTCCGAAAGCGCTCCAACGACTCCATGATCATCTTACGAGGTATAACGGTTTTACCTATTTCTAATATAAATCATACTAACCTCAGTGGTATTAACAATATGCATTTATAGAAATAATTTTACTAATTCAATTTCAGATTAATAAATATCATAATTTACTATTAACCCTAGTTTAAATTCCAATAATGCATATACTATCTTTTATATTTTTCCCATGTCAGGTTGGAATTGTATGATTATATTATTTATTACTATGCTATAATAAGTAAATATTGAATAATAAATAAAGCTCAGAATCTGTAATGGCTGCGGCCGATTGGCAAGCACGGGGGTTAATAGCTCAAATGCTACTTGCCGGCGTTGTTGATTAAAAAGAGATATACATAAATCACACATGGATCATAATGGTGGGTTCCCCCTGTATTACTTAACACGTCGGCTTCATATTTTACTCCTATGATGTATAAAACGCTCATTTCTCCTTATCACTTTTTTTTTAGTCTTTTATTTAGTGATTAATATTTCTTTGTGACCTTGAATTCAATATAGCCTTGTTATGCAAGTCTGATACTTTGCATTTTTCGATCTCTTGCTATCAACTAATTTTTAAGCATGTTTTATATCATTCTAGTTGTATAACATTGTTACATTGAACTTTAAGCTAGTTAGAAATTATAGCTAGCGTCTTCATATGAAGTTGTATAATACAGTGGTACTTTGGTGTTCGAACGTATTTGAACTCGTACAAATCAGAGTTCCAACAAAGATATCGAGAAAACTATACCCCAGAATTTCATAATAAGTTTGGAATTCGAACAGTCGTTCAAACTCGACTGCGGCCGAATATAGGCAAGCATAGTTTTTATGCAACCTATTATATTTAAAAACCTACAATATTTAAAAATAATGACACCTTTATATGATCTAACTGAATGTATTATGATATTTCCTAATATGTATTTCTCATGGGAAAATTCCTTTTTGAACTAATAGGATATCTATCAAAAATATAGAACAACTTATAGTTGACAATCAAGTAAGCATTGTGTTAGAATTAGTTTCCAACACTTAGAGTTCATCTTCTTTATATATTTGGTTGTAATGATATGATGAAATAGCTTCTCACTTCAAGCAGATACATTGATGCAGAACACTACAAGTTCGAAACCAGCTGTTTTATACTAAAACTTTGTTAAAATGTCGACTCTTTTATAGTTCTTAAGTATATTTTATAGTAGTAAGTTTGTTTTGAAAAACTCCACTTTATAAGGGTTAAAGTAAAACTTTAGCTCCACAAATAATAAGCATTAGCAATGTTTTTAGCTATCCTTGTGACCTTCCTCACATTATAGCTTTCATGAAATTCTCATTGTGATATAAAAAGAAATAATCCATTATAGCACGACTCATGCTAAAGTATATGATTTATTCTAAACATATGTTTAATTGCAAGTTTTTTGCACCACCCTTAAAAAGGCTTGACACTTTATTGGATTTACAAGGAGCTTATGGTCTCATTTCCTTGAAAGCTAACATTGTGTCACCCATCAAACGATGAGCAACACCCAATGTTGCTTAATTTTGGTGAACAAAAACCAAAAAAAAAAGTTAACTCAACATGACTATATCCGTTGGTATAATGCTGTTTTGGAATGGGCTCACTGTTGGGTAAAATATTTTGGTATCTTTATTATGCGTGAAAGTCGTTAATAGCACTGAAGTCTACATTAAACCATGAGCAACACCCAATGTTAGATCTTTAAATCAAATAGTTTGATTAAAACAAAGTTATTACAAGATGATAGCTTGAAAATAGTTATTTTGATAGCTGCTATAATAATTTTCACATCTTCAAGTGTTGAAGAAGAAAGTAGTCAGACTTGCTTGACAAGTATATTAGGGAATTCAAGGTCACAATGAAATATTTCCCTCTGTAGTAAAGTGAGAATGAGCTGAAAAGCTTACTGTTGGCATTGTATATATCGCAGAGAGGTACTTCGAGGGTACTCTAATGTGCGACCATATTCTACCCACAATTGAGTAGATTCGAGTCTCAACCAAAGCCATTTCCGAAACATGGCCATAAGTCAACATAGGGTTTCCAACACCACTTGATGGTATGGTGCCACATCAACCGTGGCATTTCAGAAGTACTATCCGTACAAATGTTTGTTTCATGTTTGTGAATACTAGTGAAAATCGCACATAGATCAGACTTTGACAAGTATATGACGCTGTATCAGGTCAATGTTCGACTCAGAAGAAATCGTTTTACACCTCTCATGATTAAAGTGACCGATGATGAGTCTCTTCTGCTATTCCAAGTGCTTCATCACCAAGCTTACACCAAGTTGTATAGTATCGTGTATGCAGGATTCGAGGTGTACTCGTAATGTGCAGTCATATTCTAACCACAATGTGAGTAACACTTCAAGAGTCATTTACAAATAGCTTTCTTTTCTTACGAATTTTTGTTGATTTTTTAGTGCGCGCATAAGTACACGGTACATAGGGTTTCCAACCGCCACTTGATGGTATGGTGCCACATCAACCGTGGCATTTCAGAAGTACTATCCGTACAAATGTTTGTTTCATGTTTGTGAATACTATAAAATCGCACGTTGATGAGATTGAACAGTATAGTGGACGCTGTATCAGGTCAATGTTCGCCTCAGTAAAGAAATCGGTTGTACAGACCTCATCTGATTTCATGTGTTTTCATGTGATCGATGATGGTTTCTTCTGCTATTCCAAATGCCTCATCACCAAGCTTACTGTAAGTGTGTGTGTATGCAGGAGTGAGTGTTCGTTTTTCAGTTCTTTTAAGAAAATGTGGTAACACTCAAGAGCATTTACGAATATCTTTCTTTTCTTTTACTAATTTTTGTTGATTTTTTAGTGCGCGCGTGTGTACACGAGTATATATATATATATATATTCACTGATAAAACGAAATACGATCCAAACTGGACACAATGCGAGTTCGAGATTAACAAAGAGCAACACACAAAGTAGGGAAACACACTTACAGACTCAAATTTTCGGGTAATCCGTCTTCAGGAGAAAAGAGAATGGGAGACCAAGCACGTTGTAGGCGCAACGGCACTACTTCCGTCGCCTAACTGTTGGTCTCCTTCTCTTTTCTCCTGAAGACGGATTACCCGAAAATTTGAGTCTGTAAGTGCGTTTCCCTACTTTGTGTGTTGCTCTTTGTTAATCTCGAACTCGTATATATATATATATATATATATATATTTCATTAAAGAGTATGCCGATATTCATTTTTGTTCGTTTTCTATTTAATTTCTCAAGTTTTCTAAGCTTAGTTTTTAACTCTTCAGGTAAATTGAACACCAACTCTCCAAATGATTTATTATTGAGCTCCATAGTGGTAATCTAATAATAGGTTAGGTTTATAGTGTATTATTGGATTACTACTATGGAGCTCAAGAATAAATCATTCGAAGAGTTGAATGATTTATTCTTGAGCTCCATAGTAGTAATCCAATAATACACTATAAACCTAACCTATTATTAGATTACCACTATGGAGCTCAATAATAAATCATTTGGAGAGTTGGTGTTCAATTTACCTGAAGAGTTAAAAACCAAGCTTAGAAAACTTGAGAAATTAAATAGAAAACGAACAAAAATAAATATCGGCATACTCTTTAATAAAACGTGTCTAAATGAAGGTCTGCTCCCAAAATATACTTATATATATATATATATGATTTATCAAGAACCTGTGTAAGTATGAGTGTGTGGTGTTTTATATATATATGATTAAACCATTTTTTCACTCTGACTCTAACTCTGACTGCTTGTTACGGTTAAATTTCTAAGAAAGATCTTAGTCTTCTTTCCCATTTCATATTGTGGTTTGATCATATATATATATATAATAACACCACACACTCATACTTACATAGGTTGATGATAAATCATATAGACATATATATATAGAGTCAAAAACCCAACTGGTTTATCCATGTGGTTTATCTTTTTTCCCGTTTCATATTGTAGTTTGATCATTGACTGTTATTTCACGTGTTTATGTAAAATATTGTTATATATATATATATATATATGAACTTTAACACATAGGAAAGAACACAGAAAAGTCACTAAAGAACTCACTTCGATAATTTCGACATCCGTCGTCATCAGGAAGAAGTCCGAGGTGTTCGCGTTGAGAAGCAAACTGCTACACTATACTACATATATAGGGGGTTTATCTGGCATCCGGTTCATTGCAATTTTATATGTGAATGTTATCATTCCATTCTTTTATTTTTAACCTCAACCAAATTTTTAAATTATTTCAAAAATATATATTAGCCTTGAAAAGCAAATAATTTTAACCTTATAAAGTTTAACTGATAAAAAATACAAATAACATATAACTTCTTAGCCTAAATGAAAAAAAGGCATTAAAATGCACAGTATTAGACAAATGTTTGTATCATAGAAAAGGGTGCGGTCCCAATATAGTTCTGGACGCAGTAAATATACTAAGTTGATTGATGATGCTCTCAGAGCTACACGTCAAATATGATTTGAAGCGATTATTGTTGGCTGAGGTATTTGCTGAGTTTTTAATAGTGTGGTTGATACAAACTTCATAAAATGCGCGGGAGTCAGAAGGCGTGTCTTCTACCTGCTTCTCTGTCAAAACAGACCACTTCTAATTATCATATCATGCTCCACTCTTGTGGTTAGTTTATTTTGAATCAGGTGCAAGTTTGTAAAAAAACAGCCATCTCTTTCCAATCGCAATTTTTTTTTTATACTTTGCCATCCCAAAAAAAAAAAGTCCTCGTATAAAACTAAATAATCCGTTGAACTTTGCATATTTAGTTTGTTAACCTTCTACTAAGCTCATCTCCCTGAGTTAGAACGAGATTTCTGCTCTGGTATGCCAAGAAATATATTTCTTTTTGTGTCTGAAGGAAATAACAACAAAAACATTTATAAGATCAAATAATTCTTTTATATGTCTCAATTGAATACCCTCGTATAAATAATATTCTTCAGTATTCAACAATCCCATCTTTCATTAAATTTCCAACTTCAATGGTAAAATATTCACTTAGACATACTTTTCTAATAACTCAGTGACCAGTAATCTTGATATTACAGTGGCTTACGATTGGTGAAAAGATATGAGCGCGTCATCCCTTGGAGAGGATGTTAAGCCGACGGTCCCGAGCCTGTACTGTGTCAAGTACTCGTTAACAAACCATTACTTTAAATACACTTCAGTTACGCAAACATTTGGGTCCCTCAATATAGAATCATTATGGATACACCATATTTACTTGAGGAATCAACATCAAAGTCGTAGTCTTCTAGCATATCCTCAATATCAAAAAAAGAAAAAAAAACTTTCTTACGGCTTTCAAAAGAAAGTCTTAATTTTCAACTAAACAAATGCTACAGACATGTACGTATGGGCTTCACACTGAGAGAAGCACATTTAAGTTGGTAAGAGAAGGTAATGAATGACCTTGAACTGTTAAGTACACTGTATGCTTTAGTATGCAACAAAATCATTAGACCATCATACATTAATAATAAAACCATGATTAATTAAGATTACCATCAATTATAATAATATTATTAGTAATAACATTTATTTTGAATCTTTAATATAATTAAATTACCACCTTTTTTAAATGATAAACAAAATTTCTTAAAGAAACTTGCCTTATACGTTACCAAAAAATATATACTTACATTTTTATAAACACATACATTTTATGCTTTAGTCATTCTAATGCGTATCATAGTCGAAACATACATATTCTACCTAGTTCACCCACCGTAATGTTATAAAAGCATTCACACATTGCTATGGAGTCCTTCAATTCTGTTCGATCATCATTCATATTGATGACATTAATGTTGATAGAGTCCTTTTGGATGAAGAAGGAATTGACATCGCATTCTGTCAATCATTCATTAGTTAAGAAAACTGCCGTATAAAAATAATGATCATTCATATTGATAAGATACATATTAGTAGAATGTATCACATTCTTATAATAAAATTGACACTTCACATTGATAACATACTCGTACATACTGGAATAACACATATTCTTATAATAAAATTGACACTTCACATTGAAAACATACATACTGGAAGAACACATATTCTTATAATAAAATTGACACTTCACATTGAAAACATACATACTGGAAGAACACATATTCTTATAATAAAATTGACACTTCACTTTGAAAACATACATACTGGAAGAACACATATTATTATAATAAAATTGACACTTCACATTGATAACATACATACTGGAATAACACATATTATTATAATAAAATTGACACTTCACATTGATAACATACATACTGGAAGAACACATATTATTATAATAAAATTGACACTTCACATTGATAACATACATACTGGAAGAACACATATTATTATAATAAAATTGACACTTCACATTGATAACATACATACTGGAAGAACACATATTATTATAATAAAATTGACTGATTCACATATTGATAGAGGAAACATACTGGATAGTAACATATTCGTAGTTAGATAATGCTAATTATGAGTTGACACTGTTATATGATAGATCATACATACTGGCAGAACACGAGTGAGTTAGCTACTTAATAAAATTGACACTTCACATTGATAAGATACATAGTCATAAAAAAATATACATATAATAAAATGGTTGTTAATGTTAAGAGGAAATATATTAATAGTTGACATATTCGTAGTTTAGATAATGCTAATTATCAGTGAAGTGTAGATCTCATTGTAGAATACGAGTGAGTTAGCGCACTTAATGAAGCACTCTCATTTCTCATGCATGTCTAATTTTTGTAATAAAATAAATGGTTTGGCAGATTGAAATTCCTGCCCTTATTTATTTCTTGTTTTTTATACATCTACTTCTTTCTTTGGAATACCTAAGTAACAAAGGCCGTTTCTGAAGACTGACGGGCTTTTATTAAACAAAAAAAAAATGCTATTAGTTCTGATGCATCTAAAGGCCTAAGGGTAAAACATTTTTCCTTTTCAATTAGCAAAGCTGGTTAGGTATGTGCGCGTGCGCATCCTGTCTTACATATGTGGTGTACTTGAAGGAAAACGGGATCAAATTCTAAGAAGGAGGAGCTTTCAGATGACCTTGAGGAAAGTCAATACTCCTGGAAAAGAAAACAAAACAAGTTTTCGGAACCGCCTCGATATTCTTGTTTCTCTAATCGAGAAATTCGATTATGGTTTTATTTTGTATCATGTGTGTGTGTGTGTTGGATGGAGAGAAGAGCATTGACCTGTTTGCTTATGTGAGGAGGGGACTCATTGGTTGTGTGGGCTGGCTCAGGACAATAAGTAAAAAAAAGGAGTTGTAATCACCAGTCAGGAGTTAACTAACTTTAGATTGTACCATTTCTGCGGCCTAAATACCCGGGGCCTCCTAGTGGCGTAGCAATTTAATTTGAATGCAAAATGATCTTTAGCGAACTAACCTCTACAGTAGTAATGTTACTTTCAAATTCAGTGACAAGCGTTTTCATTATTTCATTCCATTTTCATACTTATATATATATATATATATATATATATATATATCAATGATCAAACCACATTATTAAATAGGAAAACAAGACTAAGATCTTTCTTAGTATTTAATGAAAGAACTGAACCTGAAGAACTGACCGAGTCCCGATAAACTTAAGTTTTGTATATACATATATATGTATAACAAGATTTTACAATAAACTCAAGGAAGGTAATTGTGTTTATTGTAAAAGCTAGAAACACCGCTGTAGGATCTCCAATGGTTCCCCTGTTCATTTCTGACCCAGCCCGTCACTTCACCATTAACCCTACTATAGTGTATGGATAGCGCAGGCTCCGGTTCAAAAATGAACATCTAAACCTCAGTAAAATATTCAATTTAGAGCAATATAGTTATCTGAGAGTCTTTGTGGTTATCTTTAGGCCGTAAAGTTTGTGTGGTTTTTCTTCAGTTTGTAGAATGAAGATGGGCATATATATGACTAAATACTAGAGGCCGGGATAACTCAGTAGCCTGCGTTCTCGCCTCTAGACTGCTAGATCTGGGTTTCAATTTCACTCTAAACCTCGATTTTTTTCACTCAGAAGGTGAAAAAGTTTGAGCACGTCGTCCCTGGGAGAGGGACTTTAAGCCAATGATTCCGAGCTTGCACGATGTCACATACTCGTTAAAAATCCCTACTCTAAATACACTTGAGTTTAATGTTAGAACTCTTAATGTAGAATAGGGAGATACAATACTCCCTTGAGGGATAAGTGTCAGAGGTGCAGATATGTAGCTTTCCAGTACTCAGTTTTACCATAAAAAAAAAAAAAATAATAGCTAAATACCGTCGCATATTTGAAGAATTTGACTTGAACTAGTTTATTATTTTATGTTATCCTCTTACAATTGGATAAAAATAAAAACCAGGTTATTACAGTACTATGCCAATCATGTAAAGACGTTCAACTAGAAGGACTCGAGTAAGGATAAAAGTTAATTTCTGAAACAATAGTAGATTATTTTTGAAGTTGAATAACCCGGCTCAAAGGAGCCTTCTTTAATGGGGCTGTTGTTCAGTTTCAGGGTCTCCAGTCTATTGCCTCGTTACGCATCTTGCATATAAACCCGACTATTATGAAAACTCTTCCAAGGCCCAATATTGTTTCTTTTGATGATTGAAAACAATCAATAGTTTAAAATTACATAGTGATAACCGCCAACAACTATTAATTTATAGTTATAGTGGTATTCCTGTGACTATACCCACTACGACATATGGCTTTGAATTATGCCAAGAAACAAAGCACCGTCATATTATTTTTTTTTGTAATTATTATAATTAATACGAGTATTATATTATTATTTTAATATTAATTATCAGGGTTACAAACTCTTCAATCCAAAATCCTTCATAGTTTTTTCTGTATACCAAACCAAAAAAATGATTATTACTTTAAACTCCTATTAATTCAGTAAGTAGCAACACAGTAGAAACTCGCTATATGAGTTTAATTCGTTCCCAAACCGAGCTCGTATTGTAATTCACTCGTATCACAAAGCAATTTTTTGATAAAATCTGTACATATAGATAGATAGAAAAGAAAACGATCCCCTTGCCGGGTTAAAAAAGTCAGCCCTTACGGTCTGTTTTTTTTTGATCAGATGTTTTGGTATAAGCACTAAGATCAGTGTCTAGAACTGTTTCCCCAGTTTCTTTCCCTTCACCAAATTGTTAAAGTATGCAGCGGGGTCAAAGCCTTGACTGTTCAGGTTCGGAAGTAACTGTCTGCAGCCTTCTAGCGCAGTACAGTCTCTGTGTGACTGCAGTTTCTTCTGCTTCCTCACATAGTCTACACCAGGGTTTCCCAAACTTTTTCAGGCTGGCGCCCCCTTGTCTTCTAGAATAGAGTGCCAGCACCCCCTTGTCTTCTAGAATAGCCTGCCAGCTCCCCCTACCCCATAAAAATGGAAAGATATGCCAAAAAGCCTATCAGAACTAACCTATCCTATTCAGGTTAATGAATATAATGGTTAATGAATATATTCAGGTTAATGAATATAAAAATGGTATTTTAAAAGGGTGAAAGCAGAGGAAAGGACTAATGTCCAGAAAGGGATGTTTGGGGAAAGAAAGAAGTACAGTGAGAAATAGTAAAAAACCATCCTCTAGCTGTCATGCAATCTACAGCCACAATCTATCTTTACAGAATTGAGATTGCGGTCTACTATTTAAATAGGTAACGATAATTTTATTCTTCTTATCTCGACCAAAAACTCATTTACTTCCGATCAAGGCTGACCTCTTAATCCATAGGACATACGTGAAAGAGCAGCTTATCTTTTTATTCCCTTTATTTTGACCGAAAACTCTCTTTTACTTTCGACCGGGGCTGACCCCTTAATCCTCAGGTAAAAGAGCGGCATATCTTTTGAAATTCTAATTTTTTCTAATTTCTAATTTTTATTACCTGTATGGTTTTTGATGGTTACCGCCAACAGTTTGTGACGACGATGTAAGTATTGTAGCAGCCAGCTGCTACATTAGCTACACTGTCGCCACCAACCATCTATTTTTTAGTTACCGCCCCCCAAACCGCCTATTTTTGCGTTACCGCCTCCCAACCGCCTATTTTTGCGTTACCGCCCCCCAATATCAAACCAACGCCCCCAGGGGGGCGGTACCGCCCACTTTGGGAAACGCTGGTCTACGCTCTGTCAGTCATCTTAAGGGGTCGACTTTTTTCAAGTGACTACCTTTCAGTAGGCTTACAACCAACCTCATCTGACTCCTTGGCAGCCTCAGTATGGTACATGTGAGTCGGGGGTTTCTCTCTGGTAGCAACCATTTAAAATGGGAACCATCACTGTAGGATCTCCCACGGTCCCACTGTTCATTTTTGACCCAGCCTGTCACTTCACCTTTAACCCTACCAGAGAATATGGGTAGTGCAGGCTCTGGTCCTATAAAAGGGGTCTGGCTATCTGACCAGATTGTATACATCGATCTTTTAAAGCCTTCGTCCTTGCATCTCTATACACAGGCAAGAAACGCAAATATATCTGCTTGGAGGATCGTAGGTAATCTGCCAAGCGGATTGATAAAGTACACTTAGGATACTTTCGGAAGCATCAGCGTCACTGTGTCCCTTCATAACCTAGCCATTGCTATACCAGGATAACTGTTTATTACAGCATCTACTTGATGGCTCTTTGTGAGTGTTACCCTGTATATCAACACTAAAGTTTCTATACAGTATAGTTTAAGTGACCTTCTATATCCATCAGAGAACATATCCAACGAAGGTATGCTAACCTCATTTATGATACTCTCGTGGCCCCCAATCGAGTGGTCTTTATCTATTGTTGGCTGCGTGCTGGTCACCATTCTCGTCATTGCTTTAATATGCAGGTGGAGTGGAGGGATATCAGTCACCACTTCCAAAGGTCATCCCGAGGAGATCCCCATAGCTGGAGTCTAATTACTACCGGGAAGGCGCCTGGTATCCCAGAGGCTCCATTATAGACACACACTTTCTGTGCCATGCATTCCTTCGGCACGGTAGTTCACCTAACACCTCGGGATTGGGAGTCAGAGCCCAGTTAGCCTTTAACTATTAGAAAAGTTATCAGGCTCCACCACGAGGTGGATTAATTCTCGCTCTGACCCTCGATCTTTTCATGTGTCCGTGTCACCGAGCCAAGGTTTCAAATGTTAATGAAATCACTAAAGAAATGCAGTTGAAAGAAGTTTCTACTCTAGTTTATAAAATAGATTGTCTTCACCTGATTCCTATGAACTATCATAACTACAATAGTTCAGCAAAGTCTATCTATTTTTGGTACATAGATCAGACCACAATGAATCATCAAATTCACTACCAGTGGGCCTCCTTGATGGATTAGATATGTCATGTATTGGATAAGTGATAGTGTCATGGGTTAAAAACTCGTAACATTGGTATTGAGCATGGATTAGATACGTCATATATTGGATAAGTTACAGTGTCATGGGTTAAAAACTCTTAACATTAGTATTGAGCATGGATTAGATATGTCATATATTGGATAAGTTACAGTGTCATGGGTTAAAAACTCTTAACATTAGTATTCAGAACGTTTATGTCACTTGAAATAGCGACAATGACAGAAGATGTCAATACTTCACAATATATATGTATTTCGAATATTCTTATCTTGATCATGGATTCATCAATAAAATTACTTACTTAATCACAGTTATTTCAGATCTCCAGTGCTTTATATATGTGACATGAAATGTCAGTAATTTTCAATGTAGTTAGTAGGAAATTTGATGATCCCAGTCTTAATTCATGAGTTGACAACTCTAATCCTTCGTTATTTGGACTCCCCAATGCTGTATATACACAACTTAAGATGACAATAGTTGCTGTAGATGTCGGTACATCTCTAGGTCATTAGTTGAAAGTTGGTTTATCTCGAATGTAATTTCATACTCAAAGCTCTTTGAGCTCCCCGGTGGCCGATGTATGTGATTGTCGATGGCAATAATGACAGTAGGTGTCAGTTATTTTTCACATCATTAGTTGTAGATGGCTTATCTTGATCGCAGTCATGGGTTAGATCTCATAGACTAGGCTTTTGAGCTCCCCAGTGGTCCATATGTCCAGTCTAATGCGACAATATTAATAGTAGATGTTGATACTCCTCAATCACTTATCTTGGGCATTAATATATTCCTCACAAACAGTAAAACATTATTATTAGTGCATTTTTAGTTTTTTTTATGAAGACTTTTGATAACAGAAAATAATATGCTGATTGAAGAAAGAAGCAACAAAGAAATGCAGCTGGTGACATGCAGAGGTAGGTGTATATCTCTGGAGTAGGTGGGATATTGGCCGGGACCCAGTTGGCTGGAGGAGGAGGCTAACGGTCGGTCATTGTCTCTCATTGACATTCTGATGAGTCACGCTTGGCGTCCAGTCACCGTCCGTATGTCTGTCTCTTCTCTTTGGAGCCTCCAGGCGTCTGACAGACGTCCAGACCAATGCTTACAACCTGCCTTGCAGTTACGAACTGAACAACTAAAAATAGTACACTGATATAGTGTACTAAAAATAGTACACTATTATACTCTTCAGTCATAAGTGTAAGAATTATTATGTAAATATATAGTACTACAAACATATACCGTCATAATATATTTCATCATAAAGTAACTAGAAAAACATAACAAAATATATCTCGAAAATCATGATACCTAAAATCTTATGCCCAGTACCTGCTTGTTTATAGTATGTATTTGAATAGATTACTACATATAACCGGTTATATGGAACCATAAAAAAACCATATTTTGAACTGATCTGTCACGTAGTGTAGACAGAATGTTTTCTGTGTGTACAAAGTTCATACAATTAGAAATACTGTATAGATATTTCCCTTCTGTCAATTATTTTCTTTTATCAACTAATTTATATCAAATATGCTACAAATAACTCGCGTGACTTCTACAAAACAATGACATTATAATATTAATAACAAAAAATGAAAATGTTCCAAAGCATGTCGATAGTTTTCTTGTCAAAGAAAACAGTTTAGCGATTGAAAGATCACAGACAATTTTCTATATTGCTATTGATATTATGGCGATTTACTAAATTTTGAAATCCCGTATAATTATTGCGTCTTATAAATGAATATAAGAATATTAGAACACATACATATGTTTTCGTTTCACAAGCAGACCACATCTCCTCTCTTGAAGATGAAGATTCGTATAAATATGGAAACAAGCTCTTTTATTGTTTGCCTAAAAGCTTACAATATAGTTATTTACAGATGCATAAGACTTATAACATAAGTTAGTACAACGGTTGCATTTAAAATGATTTAAATGTAATACGCATAATTTATTCTTTTCAACACTTGTTGTAGTGTGTTATAGTGTGGTATTTACTCATATTAGGGTTATTTCAAAAATTACGTTTCCACACAAAAAAAAGTTTAAATATGAAGACTAACAACGCGTTTCGAACACTTGATGTTCTTCTATTGAATGTTGTAATCCATTTCAAATAATTCACTCTGATGTTCTTAAAGCTCTCAGATTATATTTTTTTAGATGTAAATCTGAAGAAGAACACCAAGTGTTCGAAACGCGTTGTTACTTTTCATATTATTTTTTTTTTGTTTGGAGACATAATTTTTGAAACCCCCAATATTTATTCTTTCATAAAAAAATATACTGTTACATAGTTTACTTTTACTTTAGAGCTAAACATAATTTTAATGTTTAATTGCAATAATTAATTAATTTTAATAAATTAAAATAATTCCTATGTTTTAACACATACAAATTGTTAATAAAGATAACTATTATTAGTTGTGCAATCCGTAATTGTGTGCTATTTACTCATTCTGAGGTAAAATGGATAAACAAACAAAAGTCTCCACGCAAATGAAGTTTTATTCAACAACAACAACGCGTTTTGAACACTTTGTGTTCATCATCAGGTAGACACCAAGGATGTGGTGCTGAAAGGTTGCTGTCTTCCTGATGATGAACAAAAAGTGTTCGAAACGCGTTGTTGTTGTTGAATAAAACTTCATTTATGTGGAGACTTTTGTTTGTTTATCCATTTTACCTCAGAATTGATGTAAACAAATAAACATGTAGTAAGAAGTCCGACCGGTTTTGTAAATGGTGCATCTTAAATTAGGACTGATCATATTCGAATAGTCCTGGATGCATTTGCACTACGTCTACAACAACGACTCACGAGGTATTATTGATTTTTAATAATATGATTCTAGATGATACACAGTTATCATCGCAATAAAGCTCATGTCATCAATTTCAAATAGTTTAAAATAATGAAAGTAAATTAATGTGGTTGAAAAACAAAAAAAAAATTCGTTATGAAAGAAATATGTGTCACGATTGAAGTCCTGAAGTCCCATAGAAGAGACATGATTGAAAAGCGACTCTTAGGGATTCATTTAAGAAATGGCGAATGTTCATAGGATGACTAGAGTAGTATGAGAAGTTTGAAAGCTATCAGTCTAAGTTGCAATGCCAGTCCCCCCACAAGAGAATACACATAGGCCAAACACTGATCCTTTGTTGATACCACACAATGAATGTTCTACATTTTACCTAAATTTTTTGCCTACAGTTCAAAATTTTGCCAAACTTAAGTGCTTTTAGAGGGGAGATCTTTAACGAGTACCTGACAACGTCGTTCCAAGTGATGACGTCCTCAGACTTATTCACCTCCTCCGTGAAGAAATCAAAGCCAGCGTGGGTATTGAACCGCGGATATACCAGTATAGAGGGGAGCACGTAAGCCTTTGGGAGTACCCAGGCCTGCTTTAATGCTATTAATCCTTTATATCATAGTTTTTGATTTTCAAAATTTCTTGGAATTTTTTTCATAGTTTGTTTTAATAGGAATTTAAAACATAATAATGTTCATATAAAGTTTTTTTTATAAAATTTATGTTTTTAAGAATTTTTAATTTAATTTTTTTTATGTTTAATTTTTTTATATACTATTATTTTATGAGCTTCTACATCACATTAGGATAACATCACTTTCCAAATGAATAAACACAACTGTTATACCATTAGAGGTTGGAATGTTTGATAGCTGTCCATTAGTACACAAGTTTGAATACGTATCTAGTGGTAGCATGGATACCATATCATCCCACTGACCTCATTTGAGGACATTATTATTTTTAGCCATATATATCCTTTAAGAGTGAACAAACGGTTTCATAGTAAACCTCAAGTCATTTTTTGCATTATAAAGATTACTATATTTTAGTCCTCAGTTCTACCATTTACTATGCAGTAAAGTAGAGAAAAAATTAAAATGTTAATTTTTTTTGTACATTGTACGCATTTTTGTAACTAAAATAACGTACCTCTTAAAGGTTGTTTTCATTAGTAGCAATGTTGATCCTTACAAACTAGAATGTCAGTAAATGATGCAGATTTGTTAAACTATCCAAAAATTACCTCAAATGAGGACAGTGGGATATAATGGGTTAAACAAGAAGGTTTTGCGGGATTGGCATAATACACTATAGTTCATTTTGACTTATTTTATTGTTTTGAAGATAGGTTACTAAGAAAGACATGTCTGTCCAGAGAGATGGTGGTAGCTCTCGGCCTGTGGTGCCTCTTGGCGGTGGGCGCCCAGAGCTTCAGACGAGACGCCGTGGAGCGCGTCCCCCTGCCGCCCTGGCGAAGAGGCGCCCTGTCCCAACCCCGACCTTTCGGCTCCAGGCCTCTGCCTCTCAGGACGGCCGTCGAAAAGGTCCCCACTCTCCGTGAAAGGTAACCATTTTCTACCAAAACAAATTCATCTTCCTTACCATACGGCTACATTCCATGTTTTGCCATATTAAAGGCATACATAAAAATCAACCTAGATATAGGCACTCTAAGTACAACTCCCGTTTATACATTCCAGTATACACAAAAATAGTAACTGATGAACATCAACATGAAAACATTACTATATTTTACTTATAAATTTTCATAGAATTATAACTTTCGACACGGAATTTCTTACTAGACGGCTATATTTCATGTTTTGCCATATTAAAGTCATACATAAAAATCAAACATGACATCAACCATAAAATCAACCATGACAATTAGTTGTACTCTAAGTACAACTCCCGTTTATACATTCCAATATACACAAAAATAGTAACTGATGAACATCAACATGGAAAAATTAATATATTTTACTGATAAATTATCATAGAATTATAACTTTCGACACGGAGTAAACAAATCAACATTTTTTTCCAGACCTTAATAAATTGTCAAAATTGTCATAACATATTTCAGGACTTTAAAATAAAATCAGGAAACAGTCAGTAATGAAGGTAGAGATAAAGTGAAAATATGTTTAATCCCAAAAAAAAAAACATTTCAAATCATAATCAATTGATTTTGGTTTGCACATGATAGTTGTATGGTCATTATGATTAGATTTCGGCTTAGCTGTTACTCAGTGTAGAAACTGTATTAAGCTCATAACTCCGCAACGCAGAACAGGGTGAGTAAGAAATCAAAATTCGCCGAAAAAATGTATTACTAGGCCAAAAATCTTAGTCTAACTATATAATTTCATATTGTAGTTTTTTCGTTCATATACATTTATATATATACAAAATTATAACAATATTGATGTAAATATTTAAGTAATTTGCGATAAAAAGAAGGGATAAACGCTCTGAGGCCTTTCGCGTACCACGTCGTTAGAGAGAAAGTGATATATATATATATAAACTAGAATTTAAAAAAGAACACATAGAAAGGAAACCACTGAACTCACTACTATATTTCGATGTTCTCGTCTTCAGAAAAAGAAGTGAATCGCTCCAAAGGCTGATAATGACTGATTTGGCGTTCGAACTGAAGCACTCAAACAGTGTAGCCAACTTTCGGAGGAAAGGTAGACAGGGAAGATAAAGAGATAAAAGTCAAATAAAAATTAAAAAATGAAAACATTTAAATATATATATATATATATTTATATTGATAAAAATATCGAACATGCAATAGAAACAAAATGAACTTTTTTTCAGAACTTGGTCAGTTCTTGAGATTTAAATTAAACTCCCATTTCCAACGTTTTGGTTTTTATTTCAAACCTTTCTCATAGCCAGAAGCATAACAATTTGAAACAGGAAAACTAAGTATTACATTAGAGATTGGCAGACCTACCAATTCAAAGTGATATTTATATATATACGAGTTCAACACATTTACAAACTCAAATTTTCGTCTTCAAGTATTGCCGGGTCGGTTACTTGCCATTGCGTCTACAACGTGCTTGGCCACTCTTTCTCATTTCTGCTGAAGACGGATTGTCCGAAAATTTAGTTTGTAAAGGTGCTTTTTTTTACTCTGTATATAACTCTTCTTCAATTTTGAACTCGTATTGTGTCCAGTTTGGATCGTCTTTCTTATTTGTAAGTGAATTTTATATACATATACATCGTACATCCTATAAATATAAAATAATTGGATAGACCATGCTGTAGAAAGTATCTATTCAAAGCTATAAATATATTACGTCCGTAGAAAACGTTCAGTTTCGCTCTGTAAGATGGATAAGATCCAAAATTGGAAGATTGAAGGAAGAAATGTGCAAGATGTTTCAGTGTATTTTAATTGTTAGTAGCAAACAATCGAACACGAGTTTGCATGATTATTAAATAAACACACCTCCTCTCTGAAGTGACGTCATTAATTAGTCAAAAGTTGTGGGCGTGAATATGATTTTTCTATTTTAAATATAATATAAAAAATGTACACACGATTCGTTAAGATATTTATAGTCTAGGGGATGCATGACTGAAGACGATAGGGAAGGCTTTGCAGCACGAGTCCTGGGTGCAGACTCCTTAAGACAGGTCCTGCAGGCGTGACTAAGCACTATGCCTGCCTCAAGCTAATCGCAAAGGTTAAGGCCTCTTCAAGGATTCCTCCAGGACTCAGGCTTAATGCCTTATATGATGTCCTATCTGCAGGCAAATGAGAGAAACAAGACCATATTTCAAACATTAATAATTATGCTTTCGTTCTAATTTTCAATGTTATCCAGTTATTCACTAACAATTTGGGAGTTTGATTTGAACCTAGAATACTGACCAAAAACGATTAATATTTACTTCTATTCTATCAGACGATCAATACATTATTTGTATTGTTATATTTATATATTTCACTAAAAATTCGAAAAAAACGATCTAAACTGGACGCAAATCGGATCAAAAACGAAGAAAAGCAACACACAGAGAAAGAGACACAATTACAAACTCAAATTTTCGGATGATCCGTCTTCAGGAGAAAATAGAAAGGGATCATCCGAAAATTTGAGTTTGTAAGTGTGTCTCTTTCTCTGTGTGTTGCTTTTCTTCGTTTCTGATCTGAAGTATATATATATATACATATACTTCACTCAAAATTCGAAAAAAACTATCCAAACTGGACGCAAATCAGCTCAAAAACGAAGAAAAGCAACACTCAGAGAAAGAGACACACTTACAAACTCAAATTTTCGGATGATCCGTCTAAAGGAGAAAATAGAAAGGGCGACCAAGCACGCCGGAAACACAACGGCAGGAAACCATCCTCTATATATATATATATATACATTTTATTAAAAAGTATGCCAATTTTCTTTTTCTATTTAATTTCTCTAGTTTTCTAAATTTTGTTTTCAACACTTCTGGTTTTTACCAGAAGTGTTGAAAACCAAGTTTAGAAAACTAGAGAAATTTAGCAGAAGCGTTGAATACCAAGTTTAGAAAACTAGAGAAATTAAATAGAAAAAGAACGAAAATCAAAATTGGCATTCTTCTTAATAAACTTGTCTAAATAAATTTCTGCTCCCAAAATATACTATATATTGTTAAAAGTATCACCGTGAACTAGAAACAAACTAAACGTTTATCAGGACTCGGTCAGTTCTGAACTGACGGAGTCCAGATAAACTTTTATTTTCTATATATATATACATATACATTGTATATGTATATACAATATATATATATATATATATATATATATATATATATATATATCAATATTTTTCAACCATAACAAGGGGACTTCGTCAGAGTCAAAACCCAACTGACGAAGACTTCTTGTTATGGTTGAAAATCTTAGGGTTTTTTCCACTTTTCTTATTGTAGTTTGAACATTGATTGTTGTTTCACGTGTTTCTGATTTCTGATTTACTTACTGACGTTGATATACACATAAGCATATATAGGTAAAAAAGAATAAACAAATAACATAACAGTCACTGATCGGCCGTTAGTTAAGTTAAATTGTATTCCACGAAAATAAAAAAAATTTCAGCCGTTGTATTCGAAATTGTATACATTCAAATTTAAGGGAGACTTCTTTAAAAATTCGTATTGAGATTTAATAGTGCACACTTTTTTGTGATCCCATCTGGTCATACCAGAAATTATATTGATAATATTGATTATATTGATAATATATCATATATCACCACCATATTTGTACTATTCATCAATCAATATGCTATGAAAATTATTGAAATGTGAGTTGGAATCGTTTAATAATCTTGTACCTTTCACTATTGATTTCAGATCGCAAGAATCATTTCCTTTAAGAGAATCCGTAGAGAAAAGAGTCAGTCCTAACCCAGTGGGGGCCTGGTGGAGAAAAGTTCCTATGATTAAGCAGTCAGGTAACTTCTCGATTAGACAATTATAGCAACCCGGTAAATATAGTAGAATGTAATGTCTACTGTACATAAAATAAATGACATTACATACTGTACTGCATCATAAATTTTTATTATGAAATTTATATTAGAATGATTAGAATTTTGCAATGTCATGTTTGTGTTAACTACTTCTGGACCTAGAAGCTGTGGCAAAAAGTTGACTCTCAAATTTTATTACAAGATGTATACAGTCGTTTAACCCTCTAGGAGTCACTGTACACCAATGTTTTGTTATCCTCTGGGTACATATTTTAAGGGTTTTTGATGTTGATGACGCAGCCGACGGTTATGATGATTGATTGATTGATTGGTGGTGGTGGTGGTGGTGGATGATGATGCTGCTGCTGCTGCTGCTGCTGCTGCTGATGATGATGATGATGATGTGATGATGCTGATGATGATGTGTAAACAAAAATTGTTGGTTCTGATACAGATTACAACGATTGATTGTTTATTATAACATTACACTCAAATATAACACATGTATTGTACGTGAGCTGTACAGTTTTAACCCGATATTGCCTCTTAGGAAGTCCAAATTTTGCCCGTTATATGCTTTTAGATTCTATTGTTTTTCCTCTACTACTCAACGCAGATAGTTGTAATTTTTTTTGTATTATGAAAGTTATATTAGAATGATTAGAACTTTACAAAGAAAGTTTGTTTTGTATAAACATATAAATATTTTAACTAGGTTCAGGAGGATTTCATGTTACAGAGAATGGGTGAGTTGGTAGCATAAACAAAAGTTATTTATCTTTATTTTGATACCACTCGTCATCAGAAGAGAATTGACCTGCATGTCGCTAGACCTTTGAGTGTTTACCTGGTGGTAGCAGTGATGTTATGAGGTTTAGTGAGGTAGCCTGACACACATGTACATTTTTCATGTGATTAAGTATCTCTGCAGTCAGTTGCACTATTTTCTTGTCAACAACCATAACCGTGGTTCACAGTATCTAAACTCAAATATTTATAATAAAAATTAATATATAATATCAGTAAATATTTATCTTAAATAATAGTATTCCGTGATTATGGTAGCCCATATGGTTACCATAAAATCATCAAAGTTAAGTAACATTGGGTTAGGCTAGTACTTGAATGGGACCATTTACCCCTGGAAACTCTGTTTTAAGCTTGCCTAAGGTTAGGTTAGGTTGCAGTGGTATTCCCACAAGGGAACACACGTAAGCCAAGCATTGGCCCTTTGTGATACCACACAATGAAGATTGATTCTACAGTGGGAGTCCTAAATTTTGCCTAACTCAAATGTATTTAGAGTAGGGATCTTTAACGAGTACCTGACATCGTACAGGCTCGGGACCAACGGTTTAACGTCCTTCTCCGAGGGACGACGTGCTCAGATTTATTCACCTCCCGCGTGAATAAATCGAGGGCCAGGTGAGGATTGAACCCCGGTCCTATCAGTTCAGAGGTGAGCACGTAACCACTGAGCTAGCCTGGCCCCCTTTGCCTAAGGTTAATGTGTATCGGAACTTAGATCAGGATGCGTTTGCCTCTGTGTCAAACACAAAGTTCTTTTTGTTCTCAAAATGTTTTTGATAAACTGAAATATTAAATTATTTTCTCATTTTGTTCGGAACTTACCGATAATATTTAGTTCAGAGTTATTTCATGGCTAACTTCGTCTTAAGTAATAAAATTGCTTATAAGTGTCCATGTTGCAGATAACCATGGAAAGCGAATCTTCTGCTACTATGAGTCATGGTCCTCCTACAGACGACCTCCCGCCACCTTCACTTCAGACGACATAGACCCTTTCTCCTGTTCACACATCATATACGCTTTTGCCCAAGTTGACAGGGTCTCCTATAGTATAGTTCCTCAAGATGCTGATTATGACATTGTAAAAGGTAGGAGAGTTTTTTACCCTCTCATATAATTAAGTAGTTATATTCTATAACCTTCCCGAAAAAAGATCCATCAAAATACTTTAGCTCTTGAATAAAGATCAAAATCATCACACACACTATCATTCAAGATATCAGTTAAAACATGTCCTTGAAGGAGGTTCAACATTAAAACCTCAAGATAACAATAAGATATTTGTTAACAAGACCCGTGAAATATAACGCAACTTGTTAAATTTAAGTCCTAATATTTATTAGCTTTCAAACTAAGATTTCTTCAATTATGGAATAGTAAATAATCATTTAGTGGTATTAATAGTAATAATAATTATTATTATGCAATAGAAAATTTATAATTTAAAGATTTGCTGAGAACATTAAATAATTTAGGAGATAGTATTCTGCGTAAAAGAATTGTCAACAAGAAGTCAAAGTACAAGCTCAACTCTATATCCAGACAGACATTGCTATCCATTTAAGTTATTTGTCAGTAACGCATGGTTAATAATAATACATTTTATACTAATGAATGAAACACGAAATCAGCCGCATTACAATAAATAAGTTTTAAAGCCCTTATTTTAAAATTAATTAATAGAAAGATTCCTTACTGGTCTATCAGATGCTGCTATCTAGGGTCCTTTATATGAACTACTACCTTACTGACAATATAAACCTATTACAATTTCATTTAAGTTTGATAGATTTCATATATCATATATCGTAATCTACTTAAAAAATTTCAATATTTATATTGCATTTCTCCTATAATATTTCTCTATTTATTAATTTTAATGATATTTTGATGAATTAATATATTAGTGCTTTAAACATTTTGTTATTAATAAATAATGAATACTATTACCAAATTGATTTATTTAAAAACAACATTGTTTTAATGATTTCAAATGAAAACTTTTAGAAAATAGTTAATGCTGTTCAATCGATTTTAACAATAAGACATTTTTAACAAATTTCTTACATTAAACTTGTGATTATAATATCTAGTTTTCCTATGTGTGAAGAAAGGACTAACAATAATTAATTAGAGAGGTTTTAACCTTATAATTAATTTAGTATACTAGTACAGTGGATTCCTCGAGATACAGGAACTTCTGAATGCGATAAATTCAAGATAATAAACAGATGACGAGAATTTTTCCGCCCATTATTAGCCTGTTCCATATATTGTTATTGTTTTATTTTTATTTTTTTTTTTTTTGAAATCATAGTTGTCACTCAACTACATATATTTTACGAAACAAAATTCAAGGTGTAAAAACAAAAATAAGAACATTAAGCTCAAAAAAAAAAACAACACAATTATTCACAAAAAAGGAGAAATATTTGCCATTTGTAAAACTATCTCACCTCCTCTTCTTTCTAAACCAGTGGTTATCAACGTGGTCCACATGGACCCCCAGGGGTCCACAGAGGATTACTGGGGGTCCATGAGGAAAGTAGTATTCTGAAGGTCCATGACACGTGGTTAGAGCTCTGTGTTAAATGAATTCATCAGCAAACCAAAAATAAATCAAAGCGTAGTAAGCTTTGACCGTACAATATTCAAACATAATTAAAATATAAGGCCTAATATCCTCGTCAGTTTGTTAAAATGTTCTAATGTTTTAAAATTTTCTATTGCTCTTCTCTTTATGGTACATTCAAAATTGATTCTATTACTATTTATTTCAGGATACTTTATAAAATGTTATTGAAGAAATATTTTGTTATTGTTTTAGAAACATTTTTGTATTTTCGCATGCGTTGTAGATGTAATGAAATTATTTCATAAATAACGATATTCATTTACCTACAAACAAATATTTATTTATAAATTCGTATAATTATGTTTTTTAAGTATCCGGGGGGAGTGGGAGTCCACAAGTAGCTTTTAGGGGGTCCAAAAGTAGCTTTTAGGGGGTCCACAAGTAGCTCTTAGGGGGTCCACAAGCAAACAAAGGTTGAGAACCCCTGTTCTAAACATTCGACTGGTGCCAAAGGTATGGTCTACTTGTTTGTGACCCAGTTGCATTGTATTTTTCATCATTTTATTAACATTTATTTAATGTTCTTTTTAATCTTCTGTGAGATTTTTAAAATGTTTAAATTTGCAGGGCTGCTAATGAGTGATATTGGGGGGGGGATCCTTTTAGAGACAAAGCTATAATATGTCAAATGTGTCACATTATACGAGAAATTCATTCCAAATACCAAAGATTCCCCGGAACGAATAATTTCACATCTCAAAAGCATCACTGGATATGTGTTTTGTCGTTTGTATGTTGTAGAACATTTATACTAAATGGTGTGACATAAATATTGACAAGTATGTGCCTACGTTATACGTTACAAAAGGTTCACAAATTTTTATAAATAAGTAAAAAAACTAAAAGTTTTGAGTAATATTACTTTTCTCACAAAGATTACTTCCATCTTTTCAACTTCCGGTAAGAATGTTAAAATTCCTTTAAATAGGGTTAAAATCCTGTAATCACAAATAGCTCCAGATATTTCCATCCTGGATAATATTTGAAAAGTCAAAACCATCCATTACAAGTTCATCAAAATCTTCAGATTGATTGTAGAGACGCTTGACCTGTCATTCAATCAAACTGACTATCTTTAAGTTTACTTAGAGTAAAGGTGAGTGTAGGTCACTCCAGATTTTAACGTATTTTGTTTATTATAATTTTCAGGTGGCTATCGAGCCATAGTGGGATTGAAAAGGAAAAATTCAAACTTAAAGGTGCTGCTATCTGTAACAGGAAAGTTAACTAAGATGGCTTCGAGTGCTTCAAATCGACAGAAATTTATTAGATCTGTAGGAAGGGTGTTAGCAGAACATGGCTTTGATGGGCTTGACATACACTGGGAGTACCCAGGTAACTTGATCTTTGTTTTATATATATAAACATTTATGTGTATTATATAGTAGAGACGGAGTCACTCGAATGAAGTAGAAAATATTTGTGTGTATTGATGACAAAGTAAGCTATTGATCATGTTACCAGTAAGAGATTAATGGTACGAAATGAAAAGTAAAAGGCTTTATTGACGACATAGGGGGTTAGGGCCCATGTTATCCGTAAAACACATTTTTTGTAAGGCTTTCTGATGCAGTGGCTGGCCTCGCAAAGAAAAATATATTACTCAAAGAATTATTAACACATCACTACTACAGACTGATACATCACTGCTTAGTAGTGGCTGAAAGATATTTGAAGGAATTCAGTTTAACTGTAAATGTGAAACTTTGGTTTTGTGTATAAAAACAGACATGAGCTTGAAAGATAAAGAAAGAGGATACCTGATAGTCAAAAGAGCTTCACGATCTGATCTTCTGACCTGATATCATGTAAATCCTAGAGCTTGGGTCAAAAACATCGACTATTCCAAGAGTCATTATAACAAAGAGGGATAGAATGGTCATCCACTACAAACGGACGTAATTAGACATAAATACATTCCAATGATTATGTAAATATGAATGAATCAAATACAATATAGCATGTGGAATATGAAAAATATGTGGTTCAAAAAGAAAAAAATATTGACTGAAAAGGGTGCCAAATGTCAAATGAGCCAAACCTATCAGTCATCATAAGTGTATTAAAAAAGATTATATAAATATCAATGGATAAAATATAACATATGGATTATGATAAATATGTGTGGTTCAAAAAGAAAAAAAAATATTGACTGAAAAGGGTGCCAAATGTCAAATGAGCCAAACCTATCTGTCGTCACAAGTATATTAAAAAAGATTATATAAATATGAATGAATGAAATATAATATACCATGTGGAATATGATAAATATGTGGTTCAAAAAGAAAAAAAAATATGACTGAAAACGGTCCCAAATGTCAAATGAGCTAAACATGAGCTATTGTCAATAAAAATGTTCCAATTAACAATAATAAGTATGTTTCAACGATTATGTAAGAACTAATGTCTCAGACATAATATGGCATGAGGAACATGATGAATGTATGGTTCAAATAGAAAAATATAAGTACTAATTGAAATGGGCGCCAAATGTCAAATGAGTTTGTAAATGTCAAATTAAATGATTTTTGTAAGATGCCAGATATTTGATAATGAACCCTGCTTTAAACAAATTCTATTAAGCACAATTGAGAATCCTCTATGTTCGATCAGTCCAATATTAGAACTCACTAGTTACTGACATTGGTGACAGCCAGGCACATTTTTCTGCTCCTGAATATGGAGGAATTTAAAAAACAGACTATTAGAATGGGTGATGTAAATAAACTATTTGATGACTAGTAAAGCGTAGATATTATTCCCTTTTTACATCATTTGTCTTCCAGTTTTAACAAAGTTGTCCTTTTCTTGTAGGTAACGAAGAATTCGGCGGCAAGAAAGAGGACAAAGAAAACCTGGCTCTCCTCGTGGAGGAGTTGTCGCCAGTGCTGGAACACCGCGGCTGGATTTTGACTGCTTCAGTTAACCCCTCGAGGTATCACCATTATATTACCTTTCCCATTAATGTCAATCTTATCTCTTATAACACACCCCAGACTAGGAACCCCCGTTCTAAATAGACAAGTATGTTTACAGCTTAACCATGGTAAGACTATTAACCATGGTTTTTAGTTACAATTTAAAATACATACTTAGTTTTACCGAAGTATACTGCTCAAAATAAAAAAAATAACATTTTATGAACTTAAGCCTTATTATGGTATCATTAATATCTAATTCAGAGTTCGACATTTTAAATATGCCAACATTTCTAAGTGATTTCTGATAAATGTGATTTCTATGGGAGATATTGAATTTTAAAATCGTGAATTATGAAAAAAAAGATACTATTCCGTATGAGTTCTGATGCACCGTTCTGAAGACTCCATTCTACTGATACCCGAACTGAGGTTGAGATACGATTGAAATAAACGGCAGCTTCCGCATTCACGACTTTAATACTCGTCCTTTCCAGTCTTCTGACTATTTCTCTTTGAGTGGAAGGAAGTTTCCACAAAAGTTGTCCTAATGACATGTTATAACACTTTAAGCACTCGGTCACTGTTTAAAAACACTTCAGTAAAAATGTTGTATTGATATAAAAATTACTAACTAGCTTTCGATTTTCATAAATCATCATCAGGTTTATAGTATAATCAGAATATAGTAATAATACACACAGCCCCACAGCCTTCTCATTAGGAACTGCCCCTACAACGAAGCCTCAAAATTGCAGAAGAGTCATCTGGTGTACCAGTATACCTGTAATACAGGGACATGTGCTGCCCTGAAAAAACGTTACATCGGGAGGACGACTACAAAATTATCGAGGCGCCTCACCCTGCATTTGACAGCGGGCGCTCCCAAGAACCACGCAAAAGAAATTTACAAGATTGCACTGACAAGGGAAATGATAGTCAATGGAACAGTAGTATTAAGATCTGAAAGCAATTGTAGCCAGCTCCAGATCCTTGAGGCGCTGTATATTAAAGATATTCAGCCCTCAATGAATGTTCGGTCCAATGTTAACTGCATTATTCCCAGCTGCACAACCTTCGACAGTGCCTTTAAAATAATAAAGGAGACCAACGGTTGATTGGGCCTGGATCAGCTGAGTAACAGTTTTGCAACCTCAACCTCAGCGCGACTTTCGAATTGTTAACTTTACTGTGCCGTAGTTATTATTAATATTATCACTGTAATTGTTATTGTAGCTTAGTGTATTATTACTATATTCTGATTATACTATAAACCTGATGATGATTTATGAAAATCGAAAGCTAGTTAGTAATTTTTATATCAATACAACATTTTTACTGAAGTGTTTTTAAACAGTGACCGAGTGCCTAAAGTGTTATAACATGTCATTAGGACACCTTTTGTGGAAACTTCCCTCCACTCAAAGAGAAATAGTCAGAAGACTGGAAAGGACGAATATTAAAGTCGTGAATGCGGAAGCTGCTGTTTATTTCAATCTAATATGTTTAAATGAGAAATGAGAATATATATATATATTAAAATGAAAAAAATAGAAATGAATGTTTGGCAGGTTTGTTTTGAAAGACGGCTACGACGTGGGCCGACTGGCACCTCACCTTCATCACATCCTACTGAAGACGTATGACTTCAACCAAGACCCTGAACAAGGCTTTGCGCTTCATCCGGCACCTCTGGAAGTTTCTGATGTCGATTCAGAACCCATATCCATATTTCTTAATGTGGTGAGTATTATCGTAGAATGTATAAATATTAGACCCCTAGAGTTTTACACTTAACCCATCACCACACTAGCTTGTGATATCTATTTAGAGCATATATCAATATTTCTTAATGAGCTAGAATCTTGTATTATCGCAAAACGTATAAATGCTAGACCTTGGACAAGGCTTGACACTCCACTCCATACCTCTCAAAGTTTTTGATGTCTGGGACCACAGCGTCATTCTTAATAAGGTTATCACTATCGCAGATTATCTAAATGTTATACCCTTGGTTAATTCTACATTGGGAGTCTTAAATCTCACTCAATTTTATTGGAGTACGGATTTCTCATGACTATTGGACATCGTACAGTCTCGGGACCAAGTGCTTGATGTAATCTCTAAGAATGGGAACATTTCCTCTCGATAACCTGAAACAATTATATATTTTGTTAATTTTTATTTGATATTACTCCTTAAAATGGCACCTTCCCCATAGTAGACATCCTACGCTCACTAATTTGTTGCGCCTTAACTTTGCATATTCTTTAGTATAAACTCCATAAATATTTATACCCACTGTTCTGAGTTTTCTGATCCTCTCATCGTAAAAGCATTTACCTTGCACTAGCAAAGATTATTAATTGTCTACCACTGAACATATTGACTGGCCTTACAGGAGTATGCAGTAAAGTACTGGTTGTCTCACGGCGCCAGACGATCGCAGCTGATCCTGGGAATTCCTTTCTTCGGTCGTTCTTACACTCTGGCAGATCCTGAAGACTGGAAGCCTGGAGCACCAGTTGTGTCCATGGGTTACGAGGGAAGGTCAGTGAAACCAACTATCTCGAGTGGACTAACCTAATTTTAATTTTAAAATACAAGCATTTTAAAATTAAAAATGATAAAAAGAAGTTTAAACCACAAAGGAAAAAGGAAAACAATAGAAATAAATGCTCTGAGGTCTTTAACTTTAAGTTATCAGAGAGCAATCAAAGTAAGAACTGTTCTTCATTGGTTCTTACTTTGTTTGCTCTCTGATGACATAAAGTGAAAGGCCTCAGAGCATTAATTTCTCTTGTTTTCCTTTATCCTTTGTAGTTTAAACTTTATTTACTGCATCACGTGATTATTCTGATCCTTCTGCATATAGACAATTTGTTGGGTTTTTAACTCTGACGAAGACCGCTTGTTACGGTTGAAAGCTCTTAGCCTTGTTTTCCCATTTCATATTATGGTTTGATCAGTAATTGTTATTTCACGTGTTTATGTGAAATCTTTATATATATCAACGGCTAAACCACACTAAGAAATCAGAAAAAAGGAAAAGAACTTTTAACCTTATCAGTTTGACTTTGACGAAGACAACTTGTTACTGTTGAAAGATCTTTTTCATTTGATTTATAATAATCTAACTGTATTATAGGATTTATATCTTATTGAAAGCCTTAATTAAAAGTTTTAGATATTTCTTTTCAAAAAATAAGTATCACCTACTTTAGTAGTATTATAAGTATTATAGTACTCTTAGAAGTGTTTTAACCCTATTAGGAGTATTATAAGGGTATTTTAGATGCAACACTAAACTTCAACACAATGGTCTTTTTGCAGGTATACTCAACAGCCTGGTTTCCTTGCCTACTACGAGCTTTGCGGTAGACTGAAAAGTAAAAAATGGTCCAAACATAGAGATCCTGGGGGGTCTCCCTTCATGGTGCACGGTGACCAGTGGGTGGGCTATGAAGATCCGAAATCTATCAAGAAAAAGGTAAAACTCTTATTAAATTGGCTTTCCTCGATAGTATTATAGTTGTTTGGCAAAACAAAGAAGTAATTTCATTCAAATTATATAAATTTCAATGTTTATATATTTATATAATGAGACCAGTGGTCACAAATCACGGTATCTGAGTCATTTATGTCTCGTCCTGAGTCTATATTCGGATGTTGACTAACTTTCTCTAATATTTAGGAATCATATTCTTGTAATCTTGAGGCTCACATTGAACACTTAAGTGTCTTTGTTAGCATCATGGAACACATTCAATTTATGACTGTGGTCTGTGCGGACCTTAGGCCACTCTCGGCCTGTTAGCGACAATGATATCTGACTGATTTTTGCTCAGTTCTCTAGTAACATCCAACTCTAAAGGACTTTGTGTGATCCTTGAATGATTTTTACGGGGCCCATGAGTAATCGTGTACCTTGGCATTTCAGCCATATCATAATAAAGAAGAATGGGTTGACTTTTTTGACCTGAATCCCATTCTCCACGTTTTTAAATAAAACAAATTAGAGAAAATTTAGACAGTTCTGGTGAAGCGTCCAAGACGGACCAAGCGGAGATGGACTTCAACGACGTGCGTCAACAAAAAGTAAACATAAGCCTTTTAGTCTGCATAAGAAGACGGGTCGTTACTTGATAAAAAATATCATCAAGAATTACAATTGAAAATTGAAAAGAAAAAAAATGTAAATTAACAGTCAATAGGGAGTTGAGATTATAGGAAAGAATAGGTTAGTAAGAAAAAGTCAGAGATTACATTAAAGTATAGAAAGAAGAAGGGGAAGCAGCCAAACATTAACCATATCACGACCAGCTGGAAAGTAAGCAGGCAACCTAAGTCCACGTAACCAGCCCTAAGCAGGAACTTTGAAATTAATCTTAGACCTGATAAGCAACCGAAGTTGCCGGATCTCACTGTGGGGCGGGAAAAGTGCTAAGAAATACAGGCGCTATACGAAAAAAAGAAGGGTTTGGAGCTCAGCACCTTAATAAAGTCGCGGGTTTGCAGAGCAAACTTACCATCCGCGGACCCAGACTAGGGACACAACTACGCAACCAAACTCCACAAGAGAAAGTCCTGAAAAAGGCAAACGTTAGACACATTAGACTAATAAAGATGGACTACCACCCAAGCCTGGGTCTGAACAAGTGGACTTTTCACTGTCAGGCGCCGAGCCAGGCCAATCATCCGACCAGTAGTGCCTTTCTTAGTTCACGCCATGAGGGAACAACCACCCAGGCATGTTAAGCCCCCCCCCCCCCCCCACCACGACAAGTGAAGGCACGTCGGGGGGGTATGAGTCACATACTTCATTTGAGGGACTTTTTAACGAATGACCATCCAGCACTAGAAAAAGTTCTGCAAGCGATAGACTACTTCCAGTACTTGCTTCAGGCTTGCAGGTTATACAAGTCTAGTCCATCGGCTAAATCAAGCATTTTTAACATTTTATTTTGCCTATGGGCCACATTTCCCTTCCAAATAACTTTTCTTCTAGCCCCAGGTCAGATAACCGTGTGCGCCTATTTACGTATCGTGTACCAGATAACGACCCTTGAGTGACATGTCTAGTTTATGGGCCACGTCATCTACTTGTGTGACTGTGACTCTGTTCATAACTTTGTGTGACATAACTTGTGGTATGTCCTTATAACAGATGTGTGTCTCATACGTCATACCTCTTGTGTGTCTATTAACGGGATATTAAGCATATCCAGCTCTTGAGTGACATTCATTCACTCTTCGACGACAACCAGGCATTCAGAAACTTATGCCCAACGGTAGCCCACTTCCCTTCTTGGTTGTCTTTAATATCTCGTGGCCTATCATCTGATTCTCTTCTACCAATTCGTATATAATATTAACTCATAATTATACAATCAAATACCAATTCAATTATACTAATTTTTATTATTTTATTTATTGTTTAAACCGATCCCCGAGTTAAAAACGTCAACCCCCTTACGGTTTTTTTGTTTGATCGGTGATTCTACATTGGAAGTCCTAAATGTTGCCTAACTCAAGTGTATTTCGAGTAGGGATCTTTAACGGGTACCTGACATCGTACAGGCTTTACGTCCTCTCCGAGGGACGACGTACTCAGATTTATTCACCTCTCGCGTGAATAAATGGAGGGTCAGGTGGGTATCGAACCCTGGACCTACTAGTTCTGAGGTAAGTTAACCACTGAGGTAACCTAACCCCCTTATTATACTAATAATCTCCCAAGGATGCAAAACTTTATGAAAACTTCATACAATTGTTGAAAATGTTACTCCATACCCTCTCAGAGGTTTCTATTAACCTTTTTTGACTTAAATAACCACACACGGATATTCTTTTACAGATAAAGTAACTAGTATAAAAAATAACTGTATGTATAAATTAAATAGTGTAAGAGGCAATTGTGGATCTAAAGTAAGAAGTATGACTGTGAAGTAGATATAGAGGTTAAATGTATGTGTAAACGTAAAGCACAAGTATGAATTGCACTGGAATGATTTGTGACACTGGCTGGCTAGGTGGACTACCTGAGGAAGCAAAGCCTTGGCGGAGCCATGATCTGGGCCCTGGACCTCGACGACTTCAGCGGAGTCTGTGGACCCAAGTACCCCCTACTTTCTGCTCTTCGGAGCGCGCTGTCCCTCTCCAGCCTTGAAGGTAAACACCTTGCTTTACCAATACTCCATTTCTAATTATTTAACTTCTTCTTCTTTTTGCAACAACATGGAATTGAGTAAAAAGCAAACTTCTTTTGAACGATAAAATCACAAAACCTTATCAGTCCTTTGACTAATAAATAAAAATAAATATTCAATAAACAATTATTTAAATATCAAAGAAAAGAAACAAAAAAGGTGGCATTATTTATGGTTGAATGTTGACAAAATCATGGAGTGTGGTTTGGGGTATATATTTAATTGTTATAGTAGTAAAAAATTACAACAATTACTGCTAAAACAATATCAATTTCAATTTCTTCAGTGGACTGGATTTTTAAATTTCGTTTTCGATATATTTGAGTGGTTTGATGGTTTTCAAATGAAGGATGAATCAAGGACTCGAAGAGTAATGCATGTAAGTAGTTGAGAGATGACAATATTGTGCCAACATAACGTCTTGTCAGTAGAATGTGGCTTTCCCATGACTGCTTCGATCTAATAGCATTTCTGTTGCAGTGGTAGGCACAGGTGTAGGCATTACCTCAGTCACCTCGGAGAACTGCACCGGTGAAGGATACTCCGCCAACTCGCGCACTTGCTCAGTCTACCATAGATGCAACCTACCTGTCGGCATGACCTACATTTGTCCTCAAGGTCTCTACTTCGACCCCACTCGCAACATCTGCAACTGGCCTGTCTACGTTCCCTGTCCCTGTGAGTGTAACTCAGCTTCTTCTCTGCCTTTGCTATATGTTCCAAAGGTTTTAAATAACACACACACACACACACATACACACACACACACACACACACACACACACACACACACACACACATATATATATATATATATACGTAGATAAAAGTATCGACCGTGAAGTAGAAACAAAATAAGTTTATCAGGACTCGGCCAGTTCTTCAGGTTCTAATTAAACTCTTGTTGCGCTAACGTTTCGACTTTTATTGTTTGGCCTATGAAAAAGGTTTTCAATAATAACTGAAACGTTGGCAATGAGAGTTTAATTTAAACCTGAAGAACTGACTTAGTCCCGATAAACTTTTATTATATATATATATATATATATATATATATATCAAAATATCTGAGAAAAATGACTCAGATCTTTTGATTAAAACAATTGGTCTTCGTCCGAGTCCACACTGAATATCAGTTTGTATTGTGAAATCTGGATATATATATATTATTAAAATGTGCCGCAGCTTCGGCGTTCACGACTTTCAAACTAAGCTGCTCCAGTCTCCTGACAGTCTTCCGAATGCATGGTGGTAATTGCCAAATAAGTTGCCCAAAGGACATTGAGACACTTTTTTAAACACTTTAATGAACATAAAATACTTACTTACAAATATATATATATATATATATATATGTATATGTATAAATGAAAAAGACGACAAACAGTAAAACAACTTGAACTCAACGTTTCGTCTGTATTTCTAGACATTTTAATTAGGGTTATATCAATACAGAAATTAATTATAGTGACATGAAAAAAATATATGTTGCATTAATTATACATTTGTTTCATGTTACCGTAATTAATTTCTGTATTGATATAGTCCTGAAAATGTCGACATATATAGACGAAACGTTGATTTAATGATGTTTTAATGTTTGACACTTGATCAAACTCCGATGAAGAAAGTAATATAGTGTTGAATATATGTAGTTATTTGGTTCTGTGTTATTGATATAAGATTGATATATATACGGCTGGAGTACGCGGTTGATCTGCATTTACGACCGTTTAGCGATATTTTCTACTCTTCCGACTAATTTCCATTGCTTAAGGAAATTACATATAGTATATGCTCCGAAGGCTTTCAAAATAAATTTTCAAAGTTTATTATTCCGTCTAATATAAAAAAATACTTAAAACCGTTAATATTTGGCAGAAAAAATTTTCAAGCAAGACAAAAATGACCACTAACAATTATCTTATTTCATAATTCATAAGCTATTGTACTCTGGTAAGCTTAATCCCTTTGTTAATCAGGTTTGTTTAAAACTTTCTCTAAAACCACTTTAAACTAACTTTGTTTCATAACTTACAAACAATTATTGATGTTTTTGGTTTCTCGAGGTCATACCAGAAGCTGGTTGTTGCTATTGATTTTCTAGAAGCTATCCAAGTTCTGACTAGTAGGTATTATAATCATAGTACAAGAGTATATCTAGAATCATGTTCAACATATAATCACTGATTGACATTTTAAGATAAAAATCAGATGTTTTAGCCAGTAACGATCAATCAGAACTTCTTGCTTCTCTTATAAGCAGGCCATGCACTCTGTTGAATATGTCTCAAACTTAACAGTAACCTCATTTGTACATGATACATAAGAAGTTTTTCCAATTGATAATTAAGAATTTAACTTTGCTTTCTTTTTTTATTTCCAGTTGACAAACCTCGACCGAGGGAAAGCTATAACTACAATGAAGTCATACCAAGATCTGGTTCAGGTATTTCACTTTTATCATTTACAGGAATGGGGAAATTATTTAAAAATGATACAAATTTAATATTTTCAATAGAAAATCCTATTTAGTTTGTTTGAATAGGATCTTAACTAACAATGTACAGACTCATGATTGATATTATTACGTGACAGCTGAATACAAGAAAGTATTTTAACTTAATGTCAATGAAATATATATATGTATATAAATATATACATAAATATATATAAATAAATATATATGGGTTACTAGCCGTTGCGTATACAACGTGATTGGTCTCCCTTTCTCTTTTCTCCTGAAGACGGATTGCCCGGAAATTTGAGTTTGTAAGTGTGTTTCTTTACTTTGTGTGCTACCTATCTTCAATTTTGAACTGTTATTGTGTCCAGTTTGGATCGTGTTTATCAAGTGAATATATGTATATAAATATTAATAAATGTATCGACCGTGGAATAGAAACAAAACTAAAGTTTTAGGGACTCGGTCAGTTCTTCAGGTTGAAATTAAACTCTCATTGCCAACTTTTCGGTTTTTATTTAAAACCTTTTTCATAGACGGAAGTATAAATTTTGAAACAGAAAAACTAAGTATTACATTACAAATTATTTTACAAAGAAAAATAATTTGTAATGCAATACTTAGTTTTTTGTTTCAAAATGTATACTTCTGCCTATTAAAAAGGTTTTAAATAAAAACCAAAACGTTTGCAATGAAAGTTTAGTTTGAACCTGAAGAACTGACCGAGTCCCTATAAACTTTAGTTATGTATATATATATATATCACTCAAAATTCGAAAAAACGATCCAAACTGGACGCAAATCAGCTCAAAAACGAAGAAAGGCAACACACAGAGAAGGAGACACTTACAAACTCAAATTTTTGGATGATCCATCTTCAGGAGAAAAGAGAATGGGCGACCAAGTACACCGGAATCACAAGGCCAGGTTTCCTGTTTTGTTACAAAATTTGAATTTGTAAGTGTTTCTCTTTCTCTGTGTTGCTTTTCTTAGTTTTTGAGCTGATATATATATATATATATATATATATATATATATATATATATATATATATGATAAGAAAATACAATTGAGTAAAATACATATATACTTAAGTGGTCACAGGTGGATAGCTTAATATAAATAACGACTTTTATTTTTTGTTTTAGAAAAAAAAGTGGTTTGTTACTTCACCAGCTGGGCCATGTATCGGAAAGGAGATGGAAAGTTCCTGCCTGAGCACATGGAACCGTCACTGTGCACCCACATCATCTACGCCTTCGCCTCTCTAGAGCCCAACTACCTCACTATCACGCCTTTCGACCCTTGGGCTGACATTGACAACGGTCAGGCCTACCAACATACACACTCAATCATCTCGTCATTCACAACTACTCTTTTAGTTTTATTTTTATTGAGATTTTTGAGAATGAAACTTGTAAAAAATAATTTAGCAACAAAATAAAAGCTGACAGAAGTAAAAAAAATCATTGAATAAGAAACAAAATGAATTTTTACAGTACTTAAAAAAAATGCTTTACAGGATGATAATGTATCGAAAAGGATCAAAGATAGCACTAATTCAATCAAGCTACATCAGCAAGGAAACATGAATAGATATCAGTTATATACTACTAAGTCCACTAATAAAACTATATAAATATTATTAAAATACGAGATATCACTTCTGTAATTGTGCTTTGATCCTTTTTTATATTATCTTTCAATATTCTTCTTCTTTATTCATCTAAATTTTTAACTACAAAAATCGTGTTTCCAAAATCACAAGTACCCTGTTTGTTTAAACATGAAAGGCTGAATTCCGTTTTAGTATTTTATATGTCTAAATCAAATTCACGGAATGGACACACATATAATTGATCACAAAAACTCAGTACTATATTTCGACTGCCTCATCATCAGATAGAAAGATGTGAGTCGCTCCTAAGACAGGAGAGGACTCACTCACTGAGTCTCTTTTATGTGAGTTCTTTCTGTAAATTTACTATATTTCGATTGTCGTCTTTTCATTTTATTGCTTATATATGTATAAGGCCCATCTTCGGTGCGATTTACTTCTATCTACCTGATGACGAGGCCATCGAAATACAGAATGAGTTTCTGTTTCATTTCTGTGTCTCTAGTTTATATATATATATAACATAAAAAGGATAAATCGGGATGTGGTCAGTTTCTTCCACTTCCAATCAAACTTTCATTGTCCTCATTGATTGTAAGTGGAAGAAACTGACCGCATCCCGATTTACCTTTTTTATGTTACATATCTGTCCCACGGTCGACAATTCATTACTGTTTTGTATATATATATATATATATATATATATATATATATATAGAGAGAGAGAGAGAGAGAGAGAGAGAGAGAGAGAGAGTCACATTTGACTTTATCATCAAGTAAATCACTACTAAATCTAGTAAAAGAAATGAGAAAAGCTCGTAATTCCTCTTCAGAGTTACCTTATTTCGAGTGCACTTTTCCCATTTCTTCTACTACTTTCAGTGATAATTTTCTTGATAAACATAATCAGGTTCAAAATTGAATAAGAGTGACACACAGAGTAAAGAATTACAGTTACTAACTCAAATTATCGGAAAATCCGTATTTAATAGAAAAGAGAGAGGAAGACTAATCAGGTAACTGTGTTTCTTTACTCTGTGTGTTACTCTTCAATTTTGGACTTGAATATGTCTAGTTTGCCGAACTCATAATATATATGTATATATATCATAAAGTATAAATATATGATATTGTTTTCCTTGTGGTTTTATAATTCATTGATAGTAACAAGTGTTTATTCAGATTGTTCTAGGAGCATGGAAACTGAAGTTGCTAACTGAAGACATTCTGTTTTATAGATGATTTCAGTTGTCAGGTGAAAGAGTAATGCTGTACGTGTTTCAGACTTGTACAAAAGGATCACAAAGCTGCAGTCCAAAGGCCCTAAAGTTTTACTAGCTCTGGGTGGATGGACAGATTCCACAGGAGACAAGTACAGCAAGCTTGTCGGATCACCGACTGCAAGGAAGACGTTTGTGGCAACAACAATAGCATTTCTAAAGAGACACGGCTTCTCTGGAGTGAGCCTGGAGTGGAACTATCCTGTGTGTTGGCATTCAGACTGCAAGAGAGGCAAGCGTGCGGACAAAAACAACTACCTCACTCTGACGCAAGTATGGCTTGCTTTAATCAAAAGTAATGTAGGCAATAAACTGTTAGGATCATAAAAAACATTTTTTAGGTCGTTTTTAATTTTTATATGAAAGTATTTGCAGACACATGCTGCAACTTTGTTAGATTAGATTTTATTCAATTATGATCTTCCTTATATAAAACACGTGTATGGACTCCTCTATATTTCATTTTATAAATACATACTCAAAAGCTAATATTGTTTTTATATTAAAATATTTGATAAATATATTCAAATCATTTTGTTATATTGATTGTAAAATATATTTATTTATATGTAATTATTAAAACCGAATTGTAGGAATTGAGCAGGGCTCTTAAGACAGAATCACCTCCAATGGAACTTGCAGTCAGCATTAGTGGATACAGGGAAATCATTGACGCAGGTATACTGTCATTAATCTCTTACTAACTTGAGTAATCATTACTAATGAATTAATTGCTCCTAAACTGATATCTAGAAGTGAAAAATCTATATGTATTCGGTTAGAGTAAAATGTACTCTATTGTAAGTTAAATAGATTTTCTTCCTTCTATCTTACTCCAGATATAAATTACTAGAATAATTGCGATTATTCATAAAAAGAAAGTTTTTTTTTTTTTAGAAACCTTTAATAAGTAATTCTTAACAGTTTTTAATGTATGCATGCAAGAATTGTCAGATGGGGATATTAAGGAGAAAGGTTAAATGAATACCGTGAGCATAGAATATACAAGACTATATATGGAGATTGTGGAAGAAATATCCTCAGGAATAGATAGACAGAGAGTTGGAGGGAGAGAGAGAGAGTAGGGAAGGGGAGGAATGAAAGAGAGTTAGATACAGATAGATATAGAGGCTTAACAAACCAGGAGGGTCGAGAAAGAAAAAGAAGTAGAGAGGAGGTAGAGTAATATACAACAGGAGGAATGAAAAAGAGAGAGTGATATAGAAGAGATTGTGGGAGAAAGAAGTACAAGTTGATTGAAGGAGAGAGGATAGGTCTATAGAGAGGAGAAAAGATCAAAAAAGTGGAAGAAGAGTACAGAAAGAGGGTGAAATGGAGAGGGTTTGGTGCAGAGAGATATAAAAGAGTTAGAAACAGATAAATACATATACATATAAGGTAGCGCAGAGATAGAAACAGCTATAAGTCACTTCTATATTGCGACGATCGTCATCATCGCGAGGCGAAGAATACCGCAGGAAGGCAGATTGCGACTTTCTATCTCTGTGTTACATTTGTTTTAACTGTTTTTTATGTAAAACTCTTTTGAGCTGTGTTATAGAAAAGAACAGAGAAATTTACTACAGAACTCATTTCGATATTTCGACATCCGTTGTCATCAGGAAGAAGTACGAAGTACTTGCATTGAGAAGCAAACTGCAACTCAAGAACTTCACACTTCTTCCTGATGACGACGAATGTGGAAATATAGAAGTGAGTTCTGTAGTGACTTTCTCTGTTCTTTCCTGTATGGTAAAGTTTGTATATATATATATGGTATATATCCTCAAATTGTTCTTGACCTTTTAATGCAACGGAGTATTTGATATGTTTTTTCCAACACCTAGCTCTCAAAAAAGAAGTATCAAATACTGTATATATATATATATAATCTAGGAGGCCTCAGAGCTTATTTTTTCTTCATTCTGATTCTTCCTACGACATTTTATCTCATATACATATCTTAGGTGTTGCTGGTCTGAATACTGGGCGGTGACTGAGTGTCGGCTTGGCGAGTAGCTGGTGGTTGGTCACCTAGTAGCTGCAGTGTGCGTGAAACCACCGTGTGTTGACGATTAATTAATGGGTTGTGCTTCATGAAGCTCTGAGGCCTCCTAGATTATATAAAGAAGAGTAAATAAATAAATATATATATATATATAAATATATATAAATATGATCCGTTATTTACCGTTGCGTTCAGCGTGCTTGGTCGTTCCCTCTCTTTTCTCCTAAAGACGAGTTTTCGAAAATTTAGAGTAAGCAAGTGAATTTCTTTATTCTGTAAGTTACACTTCTTCGATTTTGAACTTGTATTTTTCCAGTTTGGATCATCTTTTTATTATAGTTGTATTTTATATATATATATATATATAACACTTAAAATAAACTGTGACACATAGACTGAAACATAACAAAGACTCACAGTTTATTTTAAGTGTTATCTGTCCTGCCGGATCGTTTTTCGTTTATCATGGTATATATATATATTCGTAAATTTTGGTAGCAGTCCTTCCTTGACACACACAATTTTGAAAATGACACCAAATTTAGCTGATACCTGTTTTTTAACAAGTTTCTCAATTTTTCTAAATAACACTCTCGTTATTTCGTCTACACAATAAAGTACATCTCCTATGGTCGACATGTTTCGAATGATCAACATTCATCATCAGGACGTGAATAAGATCTAAGGTGAATTATCTGGTTTATTATATATACATGGAGAAAGTAGAAGGCGTTGTTTTCCAACTCCTTTATAGAAAAGGGGGGGTTTAATATTTTAAACTTTATGGAAAACAACCCCTTCTACTTTCTCCATGAAGATATAATAAACCAGATAATTCACCTTAGATCTTATTCACATCCTGATGATGAATGTTGATCATTCGAAACATGTCGACCATAGGAGATGTACTTTATTGTGTAAACGAAATAACGAGAGTGTTATTTAGAAAAATGAAGAAACTTGTTAAAAAACAGGTATTAGCTAAATTTGGTGTCATTTTCAATTATATATATATATATATTGAAAGAGAGAGAGAGAGAGAGTAAAATGATGTGCAAGTAGAATTGGAATATATAGAATAGGAGAGGAAGGGAGCAAATGAGAAGTCAGAAGGTTAGATGATAATAGAGGTGTTTAAGAACAATTTTACACATATATGCTGCCAGCCTGGATGTAACACGAATTGATTACAAGTTGTTGAATAGGATTCGAAGTGGAAGGTCTAAGCCGGGAAGTGGACTTTATGACGGTGATGACATACGACTACCATGGCGCTTGGGAAGGTGTCACAGGTCACGTCAGTCCTCTGTACGGCAGCCCAGATGACAAGACTCCCTACTACAACACTGTCAGTAGACTTTCAAATGTCTTCGTCTCTACTAAATAGTAATATATCCAGTTTTGTTATGGCACTTAGATTTAATTAACTTTAATGAAAACGCTTTATAAAGGAATATACCAGAAAAATATATATAACTTACCCAATGTACTTCTTTTATTTGGTTTTAGTAGAAGAAGTGGGGGAATGCTAATTGATAGGAGATAGTGAAATCCCTATTGTTGATCTTATATTAACAATAGGGATACTTAAATAGGGATAATTAAAAAGGCTACAAGGATCAGAAGAGTGAAACTGAAATGCTGAGAGCAGTTTCTTTTTTTTTCAGTAACTACGTACTCACACTACGCAAAGTATGTCTCTTAGTGCATTCCTTATGTTAAAATTAGTTTGAATTTAGAAATGCCTTCATACAGTCATACACATCGGCAAGTGACGACTCCATAGAGCAATAGTGTCACTAGACTGACATACTCGTGCAGGTCAGACAGTCTGAGACATCAACTTTTTAATGATGCTGAAAGTCATAGAGTTGTATGTGTTACACTTTTTATGAAAATATGCAAAATGCACTAATATATGTTGTATACGTAAGGCCTAGTCATTATATATTAAAATAATAAGTGTTTGTTATTTTTAATACAGATAACTTATTTTCATTTAGTCGTTTTAAAAGTATATCACAAGTTAAAAATGTGTACGATATTATGAAAACCTGCTGGGGTACTGGTGTGGAAACGAGAAGCCGGTCGATGTTTCTTTTATACCAGTCATGTCTAATTTGAGAGCGATACACATTAGTGGTATACATATTCTGAAATGTAGCCAATATTCAATACCTTTTTTTTACTTCACCTTAATTTTAAAAAGGCTGGCCGCCATTGTGATATAAGTTTGGGTGTTTATTTGTTAGGTAATCTTCAGTTATAAAGCCTGTTTGGATTTACTACAATAACAATTTTTACTAGTGATGCAAATTTATTGGTATGTATACTAGTGAAGCAAATTGATTTAAACTTTCTCAATAAGTAAACACAGAAATAACAGTCTAGAATTTGTCTGCGCATAACTTTTTTTTGTCTCTCCACTCAGACCATCATTTCTTTATTTTGGTCTCCTCTCTCTCTCTCTCTCTCTCTCTCTCTCTCTCTCTATATATATATATATATATATATATATATATATATAAAATAAACTGTAACACATAGACAGAAACATAACAAAGACTCACTTTTCAATATTTCGACCGTAATGGTGGTCGTATATATGTCCTGCCGGACCGTTTTTCGGAAGCTTGCCGTATTCATTTAACAGTCTAAGTGTCCATTTCAGTATCGGAGATGTCAAAATTACGTCTGTAATTAACAGTCAGTCATATGAAAGAAGCCTTCACTTGTACAAAATCTTTATATGTTTTACTTTTTCATATAAAACAGGTCAGTGAAGTGATCTGTCAGGAGCTGCAAATAAGCATTCAGATGTCTATCCACAAACATCGCCAATGCTCATCATTTACAATTCAAGTGAACCGGCAGTATTTCATAATTAATATGAAATTCCCAAACGAACTCAGCTCTTACCGATGTAAAAGTTCCCTCCCAACATTAACTTATTTCTTCAACTAGAATGTGGCAGGTGGTCAACAGAAATGTTCTATTTATGTTTTACAGTCAAACAATGTCAACTTAGGTACAAAAAATAACAAACAGTGTTGTGTACAAATAATGACAACGTTTGGTGTTGTAGACAAAAAAAATTTCAATTTTGGTATTTTATACAAATGACGTCAAAAGTTTGACGTTACTCACAAAAACTAAAAAAGTTTATTGTGCTGCAAAAAAGAATGGGAAAGTTCGGTGTTTAACTTAAAGATACGGAAATGCAGTGTTTTTTGTAAAGAATAACATGTACAATGTTCTGCGCAAAAGACATCCAAGTTCAATGTGCATAGTAAAGGATGTCGGAGGTTTGGTATCCCTGTCACAGTTTTGAGTTCTACTCGAAGAATGTCAGTTGACGTAAGTTCACTGTTTAACACCAAGACTGTCAAAATCCGAGCAAGAATAACAAATGTACTGATCCGTGGAAAGAATGTCAAAGTACGGTGTTTGATATACTTTAAATTTCATTACGTGTAACAATTAAATTGGTCTGCTGTACAATACTTGCATGATATGAATTTGAGATATTTCTTTTGTTATCAGGACGATGCTATCCAGCTGCTAATAAAGAAAGGCGCTGAAAGAGAAAAGCTGATTGTTGGAGTGCCCATTTATGGGCAAACATTCACGCTAAACTCTAAAAGTGCGACTGGAATGGGAAGTGAAACAAAAGGAGTTGGCATCACAGGACCTCACACCCAGCAGCCTGGCATGATGGCTTACTACGAGATCTGCGCCAAAGGTCATTTACGTCCCAAACGCTTAACATTAATTCAGCCATTTCCTTCGTAAAACGAAAAAGCTTTTCTGACTTAACAAAAAATAAACCATCATATCTAGTAAATATGCTTCCTCCAACGGTTTAAAATCGGATTGAATATAATAAATACATCCTAATTTTACATTGTTATTCTATTCAAATAATACATTTTTAAATGTATTTATATTGTCATAATGGTTTTACATTAGTTTTATCTATTTTGATTTCAGTTAAAAAAGGAGAATTGAAGAAAGAAAGTAGTACGGATGGACCATACGCGTATGGTGGAGACCAGTGGATGAGTTTCGACGACCCCTCATCCATTGCCTCCAAGGTACTTCATTCTTCAATATTTCTTCTAATTTTTTCACTCTTTCTATTACTGCTTGCATACACTTCTTTCTCTTTATCACTTTTTGATTTTCATCCATTGCCTCCAAGGTACTTCATTCTTCAATATTTCTTCTAATTTTTTCACTCTTTCTATTACTGCTTGCATACACTTCTTTCTCTTTATCACTTTTTGATTTTCCCTTGAAATCTCCTTCCTATCCTTCTTTGAAACTCTTTCCCTCGCTCTGTCTTTCTAACTCACATAATCTCTCTCACTCTCCGTCTCTTTCCCACTGTCTATGTTTGTAAACATAGAATATTTACGTCTCTTGTTACCTTTCCTTCCCTTTTTAAAAGTCTCCACTCAGATCATCCTTTCTTTATTTTGGTCTCTTTTCTCTCTCTCTCTCTCTCTCTCTCTATATATATATATATATATATTTAAAACGAATTCTAACACATAGACAGAAACATAACAAAGACTCACTTTTCAATATTTCGACCGTAATGGTGGTCGTATATATGTCCTGCCGGACCGTTTTTCGGTTATCATGGTATATATATATAAATAAATAAATAAAAAGATTTCACATAAACACGTGCAATAACAATCAATGATCGAACCACAATAAGAAAATGGGATATATATATATATATATATATATATATATATATATATATATATATACTATGATCAAATCACAATATGAAATGAGAAAAAAAAGACTAAGATGTTTCAACCGCAACAAGCGGTCTTCATCAGACACAAAAACCAACTGTTGAAGACCGCTTGCTATGGTTGAAAGATCTTTGTCTTTTTTTTCCCCATTTCGTATTGTGGTTTGAACATTGATTGTTATTTCACGTGATATTTTTGTGAAATTTTGTTATATATATATATATAGGTGTATTACATAATCAGGATTCGGTCAATTTTTTCGGTTCAAAAATCAAATCAAACTCTTGTTGCCGACGTTTCGGTTCTATTTTAAAACCTTTTTCATAGGCTTACAAAGAAAGGATAATAAGAAATCAGATATCAACATTCAACATATCAAATCCATCCAGAAATTCATGATGTTGATATGTGATTTCTTATTATCCTTTGTTTGAGGGCCTATGAAAAATGTTTTAAAAAATATATATATTTCAATCTCGACTCCGTAGTCCTTTTTTTATTTTCTCCTCCGCTGCAGCACTGCTTTAGCCCTCTACCTGAGAGTTTTTCAGTTGACTGTTGTCCCTCCGTCAGTTCATTTCTTCTCTTGAGAACGAATGCCATAACAATCGAAATATTGAAATGTGAGTCCTTTGTTACTTTAGACTCTGTTGTAAAATCTTGTTGCACTTTAGTTTGAAGTTCACTTATACGACTTTCTTTTTCAATTGGTAAGCGTGGCATTCATGTTAGGAATACGTGTTTTCCAGGGCGCTTATGTGAAGAAGGAAGGACTCGGAGGCTTGATGGCTTGGACCATTGACTTGGATGACTTCCTCAACAGCTGCTGTGAAGATGTGTTCCCAATGCTGAGAGCGATGAATCAAGCTTTGGGGCGCCAAGTCGAGCCCGCTGCGGCCGGCTGCAAGAAGCCTCCTACACCAATCACACCCCCTCCGCCTGTCACCACTCTGGCACCTGAAGCAGGTCAGTAAGGCAATAATCATCAAAGCCATTGCCTCTGGCACCTGAAGTAGGCTGGTAGAGGACTCTATCTTCATAACAAGGATAGAGGATTATCTTGAAAAGCAATGGCTCTAGCTCTGTGCCTTTTGTATTATGAATGTAGAAAACATTTTAAAGTTTTTGTCTTAGGGCTTCCTGACGGCGGCGGTTGGACGGAGGGTACTTCTACTTCGACGGTCTCCAGCACTTGGTGGCCAACGACTGCTACTTCTACTACTACGCGTAGACCAGCCAGCAGCAAGCCTACAACCACTTCAACTACTACCAGTGAGTGCATAGCAACCAATATGTGTCAACTTTACCAAGTATCTTAGTAACATAGCGCTGGAATTCTTAAACAGCTTTACATAAATAACAGTTATACCTGTGAAGCAACTCTGATATATTATAATTGATCAGGTTTAATGTTAACAGTAAGATATAAATCAGACTAATGATGCCAATTCTAATGGATCGCCTTGTTAACCATATCAACTGAGGTTTAATGATGTCGACGTGAACATATTAGCATCTCTAATAGTAGAGCTCAGTGTCCTAAGCAGAGTGTTCATGCAGGAGTCAGAATCTTTTTATCTTACTTCAATTAATTCATAATTATATAGTTTCATCGCCATCAGAAAGAAGAAGGGGGGGGGGGGGTCACAGTACGGCGACAGTGGGACTGTATGCCACCAACTTCTGCAAGTCAGCCTTCACTCTTTTATGCTTTCTGATGACAGTCTAGTGAAAACTTGAGACTGTAAATGTGCATTATAAGAAAGTCTACTTAATGTGTCTCTATAGTTTATTTTATAACGTTTTCTGACCATTAATAAAAGATTAAGAAACAGAGAAATTAAAAACACATTACAGTCCCTAATTTTTTGTTTGAACTATCTTCTAGGGATATAAGAGAGGGAAGCCAAACGCACTGGTACAGAGACAGTAGGTGATGTTTGGGTCTCCAGTGTTCTCTCTTCCAGTGCACTTGGTTTCCCCTCTCTTATCCTCATGGTAGACGGTTCAAATAAAAAAATTAAAGAATATAAGCGTATGTTTTTAATTTCTCTTTTTTTTTATTTACATTAAAATTTATTTGTCTTTTTCGGATTGTGTTTTTGTCGAAGAAATGTATACATATATACAGTTTGCCTCCTCAGGACTTTTGAAACAAAAAATTTAGTGCTTTTTTTTTATGTGTGTTTCTTAACTAATGTTATATATATATATATATATATATATATATATCAAATTTGAAAAAGAAATGGTGGTCGGTTGAAACAAATACTTCAAACTCAGAAAAAAAAGAACGTATACAATCTTCAACAATTTCAAGAGAAATAACAACGATATTTTTCCGAAATTGTTAAGACTATAAGTATTTGCTGTTTGCCTCTGGTGCCTATAATATTGTATTTTATTTAAGAAAAATAGTTTAGGTATGAAAGGATTTTTTTTAGAATTTGGAAGGTTTAATATATTTTGTCATATATTGTATGATATTGAAACAGCAACTAGGAGAACTACAACGACTTCACGAAGGACAACGACATCTAGAGCACCTCCGACGACACAGTCTACGACGGAAGCCTTCCCTGACGCAGTGCTGGTCATCGACGGTGAAGACAACGCTCTGCCTCCGACCTGCTCCACTGGAGACTACCTAGAAGACTCCTCCAACTGCAACTCCTTCTATAGGTCCTTCTATAACCTCTTTTGCATTGCTGAAAAGTTGTACATTTTCAAATAGAAAATAGTTAAGTCTGGGTAATTGACTAGAATAACCATACAGATCATAAGGCTTGTGGTCGTTTGCCACACAATCGATTTGATTCTACACTATCAAACCCAAATTTTACTATAGCCTAGCTTAGGGCAGGTAGCTGCATTACTATTCAAAAGTTAAGTGAAAAAGTTAAAGGTCAAATTATACCTTTAACTCTCTACAATACTACACAATCTGATAGATTCTATAAGCTCAAGCTTCCCTTAGGTTACATTACAGTCAGATTAGGATAAAAAATCTTCTGGGAAAAAACCCTTATTATTGTTTATAAAGTGAGACAGAAAATTTATTTACAATAGAATAGATAAATATTTGGTTTGTACCAGCTTACCGCTTTTCAACACCAAACACTAATAACTTTAGTAGTCTTTAGTGTTACTCAAATATCAAATTTGTTTTATAATGTAATTAGTACGGATCAAAATTGTAGAAAAGTCATGTAAACGCAATTTCAAAATATTCTTCTGCTAATTTAAATCTTTGGTCTAGACAAGGTCTCAAAGTGGGGTTCATTTATTATTAACGTTAATTTTTTATTGAAGCGGTGCATTCATTAACTACGAGTGAGCCACATTACCAGACGAGCTTACGGCACGAGATTTTACCGATTCAGGTGTTGCTTGATACCAATAATTTAGTTGAAAACAATGTATTCAACGTGGCTATAACCACCCAATAATATGAAGTAAAAAGAGCAAAAATTTTGATTCTTACAAAAATAGTCTCTTACGATATTACTTCAGATGACTTTAAGAATTTGAAAGGATATTACCAGAAATTTGCCTTAAGGTATTAAGATTGTAAATAATAACTTTCTAAAAGACTTGATTGATACGTAGAACAAAAGGTCCAGGGTAGCCTAGCGCCAACTCGCCTCTGGACTGGAAGATCCGGGGTTCAATACCCATTCTAACCCTTGATTTATTCACGTGGTAGGTGAATAAACCTGAGCATGTCATCCCTGTGAGAAGACGTTAAGACGTCGGTCCCGAGCTTGTCCAATTTCTGGTATTAGTTAAAAAAAAACTACTCTGAATACACATCAGTTAAGCAAAATTTAAGACTCCCAATGTAGAATGTTCATTGTTGTGGTAACACAAAGGACTAATGTTTGGCCTATGTGTGTTCTCTTGTGGAATTACCATTGCAGCCTAACCTAATCTATGAAAGACAAAGCATATCCTCTGAGATTGACTAGCAATCAACCTGTTTAGTGATATCATACACGGATTCCTGGAATCCGTACAGAACCTGACTTTTTTTTTCCAAACGAAGTAATGATTCTTAAATTTCGCAGATTTGTTGTTCTCTTTCAATTCCAGTTTTTATTGAAACTCAAAACGGAGGTAGTCGGTTGTCTTTACAATTCAATAAATAGATGTAACTATCATTATTACTCGGTCAGACACGCCGTAATCATTTATTGAGGGTCAAATGCAATGAACAAAACTACATTACTAAATAAAATATGATTTTTAAAAGAGACCTACATTAAAGTCAGTTATTTAATTTAAATAAGTTAAAAAAAAAAGAAAATCTAAAATGCGATTATTGCAGATGTATCCTGGGTGAGTTCAGAAAACAGAAGTGCGCTGGAGGACTCCACTGGAACAATAAGAAGAAGATCTGTGATTGGCCGTCCGAAGCTAAGTGCACTTCCTCAGGTAGTTTAGAAAATAACACAGTGTGATCAGGTCCGCTCTGGGGACTTATTTACAAATGAAATGTCAAAAATAATGTTAATACTTTACTTGTAGACAGCGTTTTATTCAACACTAGCTCGTATAAGGGGCGCTCAGTACCCACTTTAGCAGTTTGATGTCTTGCAATTGGTTGGCCGTTATGTTGATGCTGACTGGTATACTTCGCTTTGTGGTTCAGAGCAATATGCGACCACGTATACTAACCTTGTTGTGATTTGCTCACATGGTCTAAGGCTGAACGTATATCTTCTTTAATCAGCTTGAGAACGAGATACTTTCCGAACGGTTGTTCCTTACCTGAAATTATTCGTAAGAAGTTGCAGGGTATTCTCTAGGAAGGAACTATGTTTAACGCATCTAACTGTAACTTAAGTGGGAGTTTACTGTATACTAATAACACTAAATATACAAAATAAAATAAAAAACTGAAACCATTATCATATATAGTAAATACTTCTTCTTCCTACCTGTCTTCAATGAAATAAGGAAGTTGAGGTTGACCTCTGGGCAACCCGCTCATAATCCGAATGTTTATGAGGTATAAGAATGATAGATTATGTACTTTACTCACTGTAAAGTAAAAATTATCAAATCAGAAAATGTACACTGTTTATTTTACCAGAATAGTGTCCTGATAGATCAAACTCATGTCATAGTTAATATACTTGATATTAGAAGTTGTAATATTTGCCGGTCCTATTGCTGAACTAATCTATGAGAGTGTTTAGAGCAACTTTCTTGGCATACTCGACATTTGTTCATGTAAAATTTCTACAGCAGTCTGAATAGTATTTGTTCAAGCGTTGAACACCTCCTTCTAAAATATCATATTAATAATTTATTTTTAAAACAACTGTCACTGTTTCGGTAAAATTGGTTCCTAGCTCTATCTTCTCTTGATAAGGGATGCAACCAATGTTACTCACAAGTAAGTTGGAGTAAGTATGTAAACTATAATGCTGAAGAATAATGGTGGACTTTATATATATATATATATATATATATATATATATATAAAACCACAATATGAATTGGGAAAAAAGACTAAGATCTTTTAATCGTAACAAGTGGTCTTTGTCAGAGTCAAAAATCCAACTGGACTCTGACTCTGACGAAGACCACTTGTTACGGTTGAAAAATCTTAGTATTTTTTCCCATTTCATAGATGTGGTTTGATCATTGATTGTTATTTCACGTGTTTATGTGAAATCTTATATATATAGTAGAATAAAAGAACACATAGAAACAACATACAATTCACTTCAATATTTCGAGCTCGTCGTCATCAGGAGAAGGATAAAAAGATAAGTTCTGCTCGGCTGGCAAACAACAACATATATATATGTGATCAAACCGCAATATGAAATAGGGAAAAAAGACTAAGATCTTTCAACCGTAACAAGCAGTCTTCGTCAGAGTCAAAAACACAACTGGCTTTTATATATATCTATATATATATATATATATATATATATATATATACTATGTATATATGTATAAGTATATATATATGTTATATACAATGATCAAACCACAATAAGAAATGGGAAAACAAGACTAAGATCTTTCAACCGTAACAAGCGGTCTTCGTCAGAGTCAAAAACCCAACTGACGAAGACCGCTTGTTACGGTTGAAAGATCTTAGTCTTGTTTTCCCATTTCTTATTGTGGTTTGATCATTGATTGTTGTTTCACGTGTTTATGTGAAATCTTTTTATTTATGTTATATACATGGTAGTTGATTATAGTAAACAGTTGATTATTAGGTTATAAGTTAGTTAAAATAATGATGTCGACATTATTAGTCGAGTTATAGAAGCATATATCTTACTGTAGTTTAAGTTAATTGTATGTATTGATATTTTTTAATGTATCGTTATTCAGGATGACATTTGCACCATTAAATGTGAAAGCTTGTAAGTCTGTTTGTGAGAACAAAGAAAAATGATTGAATTGTCTACTTGTAGGAGAAGAGACGCAATTAGGAACAACAAAACGTCCCACACCTACAAGGCCAACGACCTCGAAGCGTCCCGAATGGACCCGACCTTCGACTTCCAGGCCGACTTGGACAACCTCCACCATGCCACCCACAATCAGGCCTCCCAAGCCGACCAAGCCTCCAGTCAGTCAACAAATTTAAATTTTACTCTGAGTAGAAATATTCAGTTAGTCGGTTAGAAATATTCAGCTGTGTAAATGTTAATATCGCAAACCATTGCGTTAGTTAATCTCATAGCAAAGCAATTTTATTACAGTGTAATTACAGCGCAATATATTACGTCATCAGTATGCAAGTGGTTATATTTTTACTTACTTACTTGCATTTTATGCAAGTAATGTCAGGTATTCGTTGCAGAAGCCTAATCCAATAAACTTGAAGGTTGCTGCAAAACCAACCTGGTAATGTGGCTTACCATGGCTAAAAATGAATACCAATTATCAAAGTGAGCTTCACTTTCCATTACATAGCAGCACTAGAGACAAAGCCTGTAAGTGTGGGGTGGCCAATTCCTCAGGATTAAAATTAAGAAATATCTGGAGTAGACCATGTGATTTTCAAGAAATTCTCTCACTGTAGATCTTTGCAAGAGGGCTCAGTGTGAAAGCAGAAAAGTGCTTTCGCATAAACTCAAAAGGCTAAATAGTAGACGAAACAATTGCTGCACTATTCAAACAGTAGTAAAGGTGTTTCTACTTGATAGGGGGGAGAGGGGTGATAAGTCACCTGAATTCATATTGAAACCCGTACGTACCACGGACACCAACACTTCGTTGCACATAACCATGAGACGTTAGGATAAGTCTTCACGGTTTGCCGGCATTCCCCTGTCACTGTGTGAGAAGCAGTATCGTCACACTAGTTGCCAAAAACAATTAGATACATATGAAAAAATCTTCTAATACATGAGGAGGAGGCCTTTACTTCAAACGTTGCCTTCACCCAAATATAATTCCAAAGAAATTTACATAATATAATAATACGAAATATAACCTATTTAATTAAATGTGCTATATATTAATTATTAAAAAAAATATACCTTTTTTGATGAACAAAAATATATTATAATCTGTAGCTGCATATATAAAATTGTTTATAAAAGATTTTGTTATTATTATGTTTTGTTCACCAGTTCAAAAGGTGAACAAAAAAATAGTTGGAGGTCCAGGGAATATATTAACACTTAACGACATTCATATACAAGATGCAAGATACAGGCATGTGAATTGCTTTATTATGAAGATACCTGGTCATTACTGTTTCTAGTGTAAAAACTGTACTAAGTTAACGAGAATTCTGTTATCTATTAGTGTAATATTCCATAAAGTAATGGTTTTTGGAGAGTAAAATGCTATTTCCTATTCTACAAACTTTTTCTATCTTGATTTCTATGTTCAGTCTTTTCTAGGTTTGCTACCGTGAGGTATGTTGACCTTAGAGGTGGTTTGCACATTCCATCTAAGTAACTTGACAAGTGATTGTGTTTTTGGTTATTGACAGAAAGGCGTGAGTTGCACCAATGGCCAGTACTACCCCAATCCAGACTCCTGTTCTGCATTCTATATGTGCGTCAACGGAGTCCTGATGGAGCAGAAGTGTGCTGCTGGTTTGCACTGGAATCCCGACTCTGGCATCTGCGACTGGTCCTTCTCTGTCAACTGCGCAAACTACTACCAACGATGTAAGTATATGTATAGCTCAAGTTACGAGGTGGTTAGAGGTGCTCGTACAAGCAGAAAACACCAAAAAAAAGACTAACACTCAAGACTGTCGATCATTTCGGATACTTTCCATCTTCAGGGGAGGAGAAGCAACACAGGTGAGGACAAGTGAAAGATACAAAGTGACACACAATGTAACCACCTTATTACTAATGACAGTTGGGTTGGATGATAGAAAAGGTGGAGCCATTTCGTCAGCTAAATTACTTCGTACCAAGAGTAAAGTGTGTTACATAGCTTAAAATTCTGTGGGAGAAGATATTACCAAGTGTGGCGGGCCGTCTACGATATTCGGGTTCAAGTTATTGCATGTGGATGGGGAGGATGAAAGCAGTGGAAAGAGTTTTGACCACTGTGTGGCTATCCACTTTGATGCTAGGAAAAAACTATAGTGAGGCAATAATACGATCATTATGAGTTTAATGGTTCATTTCAGTCGGTATGATACGAATTTTAATAAGACATAGGGGGAAACTCATAGGAAAAATGTTCGTTTAAGTTGATCAATGTGCTAACGTTTATCATGAAGTTTGCTGAAGTTCTATGGATACGCAAAGAAAGAGACTTTGGGATAGGTTTCTTACTATAAGGAGTAGCAACTGCTAAAATGGAGATATTATTAGGGTACGTTCGTGTACGTGGATGTGATTAAACTGACTATGTCAATGATGATATTAAAGTCCAAAAAGGTTTTAGATTTGAATGAATGCAATGAGTCAGTAAAATAGAAAATGAAATTTCAAAAAATTGAAAAATGTTTTTTCAATCCAGTAGAACCTTGCAGTACGAGTTTAATTCGTTCCCATACCAAGCTCATATTGAGATTATAAACTTCATATGAATTTTATGAATATAAAATATTATATTCATATAAAGTATTATAAAACATGATTATGATGATTTCTCGTATTACGAAACAATTGTTCGCACTGAAATTAATGTGAAAATAAATAATCCGTTCAACCCCCTAAATGCCTGTTTTAAGTTTATTTTTTTTAAACAGTAAAAATTTAGGGAAAAAAAGAATACTGTGTATGTAATATGAATAATAAAAAAGATACAAGAAATAATCATGTTTTATTAATCTATTAAACTCAAATGGCAGACCACCTAGACGTGAGGAAGACAAATTTTTTACTTGTCGTACGAGAACGTAAGTAAAGAAAATTGCTCGTACAATGAGGCACTAATACTACAAGGCTCTACTGTATAAGAGACGGGGTATTTTAATGAATAAACAACAGATATAATTTTATTGACTTAAGGAAAATGGATGGCATCTTATACTTTATATGGTTGATGCCATGGAATTGTTGTTGGTCTCGTTGAATTGTTTTCGAACATTGACTATCTTCAAGAGGAACAATATCACAAGCAATATTTGGAAAAGAGGTGTCAACCAATCATAATTCATCGTATGTTAACTTCTAGGGAACTAAATATATGTTCATGTTATTTGCTTGTTGGAAACATTTTGTTTCCTTCAATGGTATTATTTTCATTTATTTTTTTAGATGTGCCGCAGAATATTCTCCGTGAAACTGGTTGCAGTAAAGGTACATTTGCACCGTATCCTGGTAGTTGCAACAAATATCTCCTGTGTCAGTGGGATAAATATGAAACCCAGGCCTGCGCACCTGGACTGCACTGGAATCAGGTTCGAACCAGTTCTGTATTCTTAGTGAATGTATGCATTGTAAGAGTGCTACAACACGTAGGAGTCAACAACGTATTCACGATAACACATCAAGCATATTACGATAACAGTTTGAAGAATTCATCATCTTAGAAAGGAAAAGTATCTTAATGAAGAAAAAAAAAGAAACAATATATTTCTTATCATATTAGTTACTGTTATCATTAAACAGTTTGATAATGATTATTTTGCTATAAATAAATTACAGACCTAATAGAATAGGAACTACGGGTTGACTCAGTGTCAAACTGATATGGTGTTAGTTTAACTCGAAATATTTGTGGTCTATGTCTAAATTTATTATTTTGAATTCTTGCATATCTTTTATTTATTTATGGATGTTAGTTTTATCTTCAATCTTATGACGAACGATTGCAATGGTTTTGTGACTCACAAGTAAATGAGGCTGTTTTTTGGTACATTTATATATATATATATATATATATATATATATATAATATTCTATTAGAGAGGGCGAAACCAGAAAGGTCAATTAAACCAGAGAGTAAGTTAGTGACTCCACAACAAAAATCTTAAGAAGTTGTTTTGCTTTTAATAGGAACTGAAGATCTGCGATTGGCCAGACTCGGCAGGTTGTAAAAAAAGTGTTGTCCCTGAACGACCAATACCTGATGATGAGTTCCCTGTATCTAGTGAAGAAACAACAACAACGCCAAAACCAATGACTTCGAAGAAGCCGAAGCCGACAACGACGAAACCAACTACAACAACGCAGTGGACTTGGAAGCCTGACCAGGAATGGTCGTGGACGTCAACGACGACAGAGGAGCCCTGGCCTGAAACACCCTACAAGCACCCTCTCTCAGGTACCTGATGTTTGTTTTACAAAAGAGACTATCTTGTAACTGTTGGAGTATATGCAGTTCAGAAGACTGCAGGCTCTAATCTTAAGTATTAAACATTAACCATGTTGTAGTAAGTATGATGGATTAAGTAACATTATATAACATAGTAGGAATAATTATAACTACTATTCCTATATAGTACATAATTTATATTCATAACTATATTAGGAATAATTGTTACTACATTATCTATATAATATATTTTCTTAAATAGTATATTTCTTAGATTTATACTATAGTATATATTTATATGTATAGTAGGGATTACTATAACCACTATTCCTATATAGTATATTTATATTTATAACTATAGTACTTCTAGATGTATCATTTAAACAGTTTTAAATTTTTGATCCTAGATTTTTGAACCAAGAAAATTGTCCGAATCCTGATTAAACAATACACCTATTCTATCAAACGGTTGATATATTATTTGAATATAGTAGTTATAACTATAACTACAATTATATAGTAAGAATAACTTACTAATCGGTTAGGACTTACTTACTTACGGTTAGGACCGTAGAAATTCTACAACCGGCATTCGGTAACGACTAAAAATTATCATATGTAAAGAATTACGATTGCTTTTTGTACGAATACAATATGGTGGAGAAATCTAAACCAACATTTTTGGAAAGTAGGAAATTACTTTAACTGAATGAAACTTAAATCCATGATTTATCGGTAATTACTTTAATTGAATGAAACTTAAATCCATAATATTAATCGATAATAATTAATCGACGATAATATTTATCGATAATTAATAATTATCAGTAATGACCTGCACAACCGTATCGCCTAATAAATATTAATTTTGTCTTATCAGATGACACTTGACACTAGGTACAAGCATATTAATATATAGATAATGATAATAAATAATGCTGATTTGAGATTTCTAAATTGTTTTGAAGTATATATTTAAGCAATTTAACATAACAGTAATTGATTTTTTCTAGGTTACTACAAAGTAGTTTGCTACTTCACCAACTGGGCCTGGTACAGACAAGGCAAGGGCAAATACCTTCCCGAGGACATAGACTCTGACCTTTGCACACACATCGTCTACGGCTTCGCTGTGCTCGATGGTGAAAAACTGACTATCAAGGCGCACGATTCTTGGGCAGACTTTGATAATCGTTAGTATTGAAGATTAGTTTGAAAACTTTCTCTGCTTAAATGTCAGTCTGAGTAGATTATAGGGTTATTAAACTCTATGTGGTGTGTGTGTGTGTGTGTGTGTGTGTGTGTGTTGTGTGTGTGTGTGTGTGTGTGTGTGTACGTGTGTATGTATACATGTATGTATGTATGTGTGTATGTATGTGTGACACTGTATATGTATGTGCAGTGCGTGTGGTGTTAAGAGAGAAATGTATACACATTTCTATCTATAATATATGAAGTAACTATGTTGAGTAAATGTCACATAGTAAAATTATTTCCAATAAAAACATATTATATCTTAGTTATGAATGGTATTAAAGATTATGACCTTGTTTTATTGTTTATTTTGTATATAATAGGTTGTATACAGTTTCGTATTTACTGATGGTAGGGAATTTTAAAAAACAATTTCAAGTCTCCTCACAAAAAAGCTTATTTAAAAACTAACAACTCGTTTCAAACAGTTATTGTTCTTCTTCAGGTTACATTTGCTGTTTTGAGGGTGTTATGGCAATAGGGACCCAGAAAAGACGGTTCCTGTAGCTTTAACATCCTCAACAGTGCAGATGTAATCTGAAGAAGAACTCTAAGTGTTCGAAACGCGTTGTTAGTTATAACATAAAGCTCTTTTGTACGAAGACTAAATTGTTTTTTGAAATTCCCCATCACATTTTATTGTTCTCTAATAATGCCATATAGCATGCATGAGATATGTAACTACACTTTTGGAACAAAAGGTCATTCTATAAAACAGACTTAAATAAGAGATTTATATGATAGTTTAATATTTTATAATATTAAAAAAGCTAGTAGAAGGTATAATAAGGGGTTTGAGACAGAAGTGTGCAAGTCAAAGAAATTTGTAAGTCTAAGGACCTTTGTACACACATTCTGTATACACATAAAAAATACTGACTTTGTTTAGACTTTTATCGACGGGTGGTCTGGTTTAAAAGGAAGGGAGTGAAAGTTTCATTGGCTATCGGAGGATGGAACGACTCTCAGGGTGACAAATACAGTCGACTGGTCAACAATCCTGCTGCTCGCTCAAGGTACGTCGAGTGCTGCAGACTTGCTTCACGCCAACGGCCAAGTCTAACATGTTTGTGATTGCAGGTTCATCGAGCACGTGGTGCCAATGCTTCAGAAGTACAAGTTTGATGGCTTGGACTTGGACTGGGAATACCCTAAATGCTGGCAGGTAGGCTGTCATTATTATGGATAATAAAGTAGAACTAACTTCAATACTAGACTCTATGTCATATAGTTTTATTCTTGCATATAAAAAATGAAAATCGTCATATTGATTGGACAGAAGCTAAATTTATTACCTATGAAAATCAATGTTGTTAAGAAATATTATTGAATCGTCTCTAATTAAATTTAATAGATCTGTACTCCTTTGTTTCCCCAAACATCCCTTTCTGGACATTAGTCCTTTCCTGCGCTTTTACCCTTTTAAAATACCACTCTTCCTTCCCACTCTTCTCAACCCATCACCAGATGTTTTCTGCATCTAGTGTTTCAGTTGGGTTTTTAACTCTGACGAAGACCGAAGACCGCTTGTTACGGTTGAAAGATCTTAGTCTTGTTTTCCCATTTCTTACTGTGGTTTGATCATTGACTATGTCATATAGATATATGTCAAACTTCTGATATTTGTACTTCACAATGACCATTTATCAGGTAGTTTCAAATACTTTCAGTGAGTAAGGATCAATTAATGGAGTCAGAGGCGTAAATAGCGCTTCTCGTGGCTTTATTTTATTGACGTATGTCAGCCAAGCGCCACTCGAAACAACTTCAGTATCAGTACGACCTCAATAAGGTAGCAACATTCCAGTCTAGTATCTTCCAGTCAGAAGATGGTAAATGGTAGTTCTTAGGAAAAGTGAATGAATGAATAAATCCTTATTAAGAGCATTATGCCCAAGTTATACAATACTGGAGTAGCCGTACTGAGAGCACAAGGTGCTCACCACTAGGCTTTTTCCCCTTTGTCGATTTATAGTATCAATAGCATTGAACTATAACTATGATCTACTAGGTTAGGTTAGGTTGCAGTGGCAGTCCCACAAGGGAACTCACATAGGACGAGCATTAGCCCTTTGTGATACCACACAATGAAGATTGATTCTACAGTGGGAGTCCTAAATTTTGACTATTGAGTAGGCATATTTAACGAGCACCTGACATCATACAGGCTCAGGACCGACAGTTTAACATCCTTCACCGAGTGACGACGTGCTCAGATTTATTCACCTTTCGCGTGAATAAATCGAGTGCCAGGTGGGGATCGAACCTCAGTCCTACCAGTTTAGAGGCGGCTACGTTAAGTCTAGATAATATATATAGTATTGCATAGAATAATAACTGTAATAAGGAAAAGTGATACCAACGGAAACCAACTCATATATATAGTGCCAACAAATTAATTCAACCAGTAATATACTTTAGAATAATTTCATTTAATTTTCACCAGATACAACATGCTCATTATAAAGTTATCTAATAATATTTTGTAATTGACATATTCTATTGCATTAACTAATGTATTTTAATGTTTGATGAGCACAGACAGACTGCAGCAAAGGCAAGGACTCCGACAAGGAAGCGTTTGGTCTGTTCGTAAGAGAGCTGAGGCAGGAATTCGACAAGCATGGCTTACTCCTGTCGGCGGCTGTGTCGCCCAATAAGAAAATCGTGGATGCAGGTAACAGCATTGTTTAAAACAGAGGTGGGGAACCTTTCTTGGAGTAAAGGTCATATTAGCACCGTCCACTTCCCCAAAAGGCCACCACAAATGAATAAACAAATTCTTATACAATAGTTATATTGTAAAATCCTTGAATCAATCATTGTATCACTCGATCAGTGCATCTGAAACTGTTCCACATCTTTCAAAAGACTCAGCAGTGTCCTCACTGGCTTCGTTTATTACTTTTGATAAGTCAGGAAAATAATGTTCTAAAAGCTTAGACTTTTCAAGTAATTATTGATGAATAGTATTCTTCCTAAACGACAGAATTTTTTGTCTTTATTACCATAATTTTAATTATTTATATTTTGAAAAATTTTTCTCAACAAACCGCAGATGGCCGCATTTCATGGTTCGAAAGGCCACATGCGGTCTTAAGGCCGCAGATTTCCCACGCCTGGTTCAGAAAGTCTATTCTACAGTATTTTTAATTCTTTCATTATACATTGTTATTTCCATGTTTCATAATGTAGTAAATTTACTGTCTTAAATTTCTTACTTATAGCCTTTATACATGTTAATGTCATTTGTTGTTAGCCCCAAGGTGGTAGTACTTTAAAAAACAAAATTTTGGGGACATATTCCTTAGCTGAGGGGATGGTTGGTCCATCAGTTTTTTACTAGATGAATCGACTTGAGGAAGTTACTGCGGAGTAAGAAAAATCAACTAGAAACGAAGTCATATATAAAACATTTATTTACTGTTCAACGCCCGTCTGTGGCCGATGGGCCGTTAGTGATAGCTGTTGGAGATTTAGCGTTACCCAGGGTGCACCACGAGGAGGCCTGCTACATGTTTAAAACAACATGTATGCAGTTTACCAAGGAAATGTTTTAACACTATTATCTTATATGTTGTAGCAATCTTAATATTAAAATGAATATATTTTAAAACATATATTAAAAAAAATTTAAATCTCATAAGTTAACGATTCAGATTGATACCCACCATCACCATCATTGATTGTCACTATCATCTAGAAGCCATATTTAGGCATCTTGAGAAGCTTTTAAAGTGATAAGTCTTAGTCATTAAAAGGGGCTGTATTTAGTATTTCAACTAAAACATTCATTAAAGCTGAGACTATAGAATTTGGTGTAAATACTCGTAGTAAGGTGGTATACCATCCCTACTGACCGAGGACCTATAGTTATTTGCGTGTAGGGTTAAGTGGTTGCTAAACCCCCTTAGAATGCATCACACTGAGTACAGTCTATATATAGCCTAAACCACAGTCAGAAATTCAGTAATGTGATATGTATTAGACGTTGGTTTTTATTTCACGAAGCTATCGTGAAATAATATTTTATATATATTTTTGGTTATTTGGTTTAAAAGAAAAATCAATAGTGCCATGTCATATTTATAAGTAATGCTTATGCAATTTATGCTGTTAGTTAATGATCCTTCATCAGGGAATTTTCGTTCATACACAATCACAACTGAAATTAAGAAAAATATTATGGGCTAATATTTTATAACCAACAATAATACATAAATTTGAAATCATTAGTTGTGCAATCCGTAATTGTGTGGTATTTACTCATTCTGAGGTAAAATGGATAAACCAACAAAAGTCTCCACACAAATGAAGTTTTATTCAACGCGTTTCGAACACTTTGTGTTCATCATCAGGAAGACATTTGTATCATCATAATTTGTATTATAGTGTCTTCCTGATGATGAACACAAAGTGTTCGAAACGCGTTGAATAAAACTTCATTTGTGTGGAGACTTTTGTTGGTTTATCCATTTTACCTCAGAATGAATAAATTTGAAAGAAGCGTTGACACATAATTGATACATCAGTTTATAAATGTATTGTGTGTATATATGCTTTTATAGCATTAGGTGGGTGGATTTCCACCTGTCGTGAAAGGGTGTGCTTTCTTTTCCTTTGATGTAAGTAAATTTTAATAGTTCATTTTTGTACTGATATAATATTACGTATAAGAGAATGAACACTCAGAAATGTGTTGTTCTTGAAGCACCCCTAGGGATCTTTTTGCGGAGATTGAAGGTTTGGAGGAAACACTTGGTCTGTTGCTAAGGGAGGATATTGATTGAGGTGTTTGTTGGCAGGTTATGACCTGAAGGCGATGACTGATGGACTGGACTGGATAGCCGTCATGTGCTACGACTACCACGGCCAGTGGGACAAGAAGACTGGTCACCTGGCTCCTATGTATGCCCACCCGCAGGACGACTTCCAATACTTCAATGCGGTACTCCATGCTTTAGCCTTCTCCTTTACTACTACACCCAATAACAATATCCACTTCCGAATATAAAAGCAACCCTCAGTCAAAAAAAAACGTATATTTCTTACCAATTTAGAACCAATCTAAATATAATGAGTGTTGGATTATATCCCAACAATCACTTCTTACTTCTCATTATACAAGGTTAATGTTCAGTACAGTGAAACCTCTAGATACAAACTACTCTACTTACAAGAAACATGAAGTGTTACTCGAGCAGAAATCTTAAACGAGTACAATAGAAATCCAAGTTACGAGAATATCCTGTTCCTCTCATGGATAGTCAGATGACCTCAAACATAAAAGACTGTATAACTGAACAACCATTTCTTCCAACGAACAATGCTTTAAAATACGGACAGTAATCATATAAACCTTTTGTGAGTATTGTAAGGAACATTTTACATGGCTATAGATCTGAAAATATCGATGTTGCATGTTAGGGCGTTACGACACGCGCATTACTACCTCCTCCATAGTTAGGACTCATAATTTAAGCATTTTATTACGTTTGTATCAACTTATTTACCTTATTGCTGTATTTTCATGTACCATTACTGTTTGGATGTCTTTTTAGTAACCAGGCACATCTGTTTTATAGTTTTTCAAGTTTAACCTCAATGATTTCGGTAGGACCGGGATTGGATTAATTGGTTTTTAGTTATTTCTTATGGTAAAACATTGAAACACGTTAAATTCTAGATACGAGCAGATTTCGGTAACAAATTAATACCGTAAAGGTTCCACTGGATTTCAAATTTCTATTATTGTATAACTATATTATAGTAATAATAGATTAGTATATTATTATAATGCAAATTATATTTATAAGTAATAGATTACTTTTTTCAAAGTAGTACCCCTACTTGGAGGGAGTTTATTGCAATATTTTCACATGCTCCATTTTTTATACTACATGTATATAATATTGTTACACTACGTTAAATGACATCTATGGTATTTAAGAATTTGCTAAAAGTATGAAATAAAATTAATAATTTATTATTTCATTAATAAATTTTAGTAATGAAATAGTAATAATTATTTTGTAATAAAATAATAGATTACTATATTACTATAATGCAAATTATATTAATTTTTAGAATTAAAGGAGTAGCAGTTGTAGTATGATATAAATGTGTAGTATGTATTGTAGGAAGCGTGTGATATTCGGTGAAAGCAATTTGTTCATTTTGATATAAGCGCTTGTGAAATAGATTCGACTTGGGTTTCCTTTTTTGGCAGAACTCGACTATTTACCACTGGATAGAGGGCGGAGTGCCGAGGAGGAAGCTGGTCGTGGGCATGCCTCTCTACGGTCAAGGCTTCACCCTGGCCAACCCCAAGGAGAATGGTCTTAATGCTCCAGCACCCAGAGCATCCACTGCCGGCCCCTTCACTCGAGCGGCAGGTTTCCTCGCTTACTATGAGGTAAACAATGTTGATTAAACACATTTCCCAAGTCATTATACTCAATTACTGTTATATGTATTTTTAAAATGAACTTACAAATTTACCTAACAAATTATTGAATATTTTTTTGTTTGTTTGCAGATTTGTGATTTTATCCACAACAAGGGTTGGAAGGTTGTTAAAGATGAAAAGGGCCGAATGGGTCCCTATGCTTACAAAGGTGACCAATGGGTGGGCTTTGACGATGTAGAAATGATCAAATACAAGGTAAAACTTGCAACTTCATAACGCCTTTTTTTACTTTTACATAATCGAGTGCAATTACCAAGTAGAGCATACAATTATAGCAATAATTATAAACTATAACAACAATATCAATGTTATTACATTGTTGTAACCATACAATCGCTACAAAATATCGTACTGCTATAATAGATCTGTTCTATTTGTTGTATATTTGAATATAACTCCATATTATAATCCTCACTACTTCGAATATATTTCATTCTTAACAAATTATTAAGAATAATATTATATTATATAAAATTTTGTTATATTACTAATTAGATAGATTACGGGTTTATATTATGTTCTAAATAACATTATGTTAGACAACATTAGTTTATATTATTTCTTAATTAGCTATATTATATTCCTCAATAAGTAGATTGTATTAGCTCACATTATTTTCTGTTTGGTTAGATTATTTTGAGTAGATTTAAGAGGGTCAGTTGAACTCAAGGGTCCATTTAGGGAGACTATGAACTGAGAGATATATTAGGTATCCCTATCAACTTTGGAGGACGTTCTGGAATTTAAGAGGGTGGGTTGGCAAAGAGTGCATTGAAAGGGAGTCTGAACCGAAATATACATCCTTGGAGATTTGGTCAGATTTAAAAGGGTCGTTGAATTCAAGAGTGCACTACGGGTGACCGAGCAGAACGATAGACTGAACTAACTTTAAGTATAATTTTAAAAAATGATAAGATAATCTCATTATCTTTATTATTAATAGGATATTACATTAGAGAATATAACCTCTATTATTCATATGCCTTTTAATGAAGAATAACTATATACTTAAAATTGGGAATATTTCTGCGAATCATACAGTTGGAGAGTGAGTTGTTATATATTTGAAGTCGGTGTATTTTAAAGTTAAAGAAATTATATAACTTTAGTAAGTTTAGTTAGTGTTAACAAAATTAGATTATAAATTCACCGGTGTTTGTATGGGAGTCCACCTTTGAAAGTGGCATTGCATATCTTGTAGTTGTGTGTGTGTTAACCCCAGTGTTTGTTTTAGTCAAACTGGATTCGCTCCATGGGTCTTGGCGGAGGCATGGTTTGGGCCCTTGACTTGGATGACTTTTCCAACTCTTGCGGAGAAGGACGTCACCCGCTACTCTCAACGATAGCTAAAACTCTTGCTGACGCACGTAAGTCGCACCATTTCATTACATATGACATTATAATGCACTGCTGATTGTGCTAGTGCTGCAACTACAGAGTTTATTTTTTATTTTTTTTTTATTTGTTGTTAAAACCGATCTCATAGCGAGTGATAACGTCACCCATTTACGCTTTTCTTTTGATCGGTGATTCTAGAATTTTACCTTACTCACTTGAGTTAACGATTTTGAATAACGATCTTTAATGACATCGTACAGGCTCGGGACTGACGTCTTACCATCCTCTCTGAGGGATAACGTACTCAGATTTATTCACCTCCCGCTTTAAAAGTCGAGGGCCAGGTGTGGATCGAACCCCGGCCAAGAGTATAGAGTTCCATTCAGACATTTCCTCTCTCAGACATTGCTATCATTATCGCAGTAATATATTTCAAATACATTTTTCTGATTGTTACAAGCCAAAAATGTAGCCTGAAGAGAAACATACAATTTTTTAAACACATTGTATTTTCATGCAAGTTATTACATATGCAGACTAATTTTTTTCATCTTAATCCCAAATTCGTCAACAACAGAGGGAATCTCAAGCGTACTGACTATCTGATGTTTGCAAACACAACATAAGACAAGCAACATACTGAACCGTAGTATGTTTTTAGAGAAAGATAATGAGAACATGAGTCTTCTTTTGATAACTAACTACGGTTCAAAATTTGGGGTGTTTGTAGCAAGTTTTTATTCTATTGTATGTCAATATTTTATAGTTGCTATATGTAATGTAAAATAATGCATCACATATTATACATAGTACATACAATTGTATGTACTTATATTTATATCACAAATATGGAAAAACAGACAAAGTTGAAACTCATGCAAGATAAAAATTAGCAACTAAGTCGCTGTTATGCTAACTAACATTCCGCTGATGACAACATGAGTTATAATATGAAAATTGTTTTTTTTCGATTTTAATCCTCATGTTTCTTAAATGTTCTACTTTTATTCCTAATTTGAGATATTATTGAACAAAACATATAGAAAAATATTTTACAAAAAGCAGGTTTTTGCTGGAATCTTCTAACAGAATTTATGAATAAAACGTACATTTTTAATAGAATGTGATATTCAGTATCTTTGCATCTCCCCTATAAAATAAAATTGATATTTCTAAAGTTTTATTTTTTGAAAAGTGGATTTCTTTAATTTCCACTTTAAGTTAACTTGAAGTTTGGTTGATGTTTCTGATGAAGTCATTTGGTTGTTTTAGCAAAGGGAGAAGAAGTGCCGTTACCAGCACCCTCTCCACCAGTGCAGCGGCCTAAGCCCACAAAGCCGACCACCAAGAGGCCAGTGCCCACCAGCAAGCCTCCCAGGGCTACGTCCAAGGTGAGATGATTCAGCTGAAATAGGAAAGCAGCATTTAAACCAATGCTTCATTGATTTCAATCAGCTGTGATGAAACATCAACTTCGTCTCCAATTTATATATATGTATATATAAAGATTTCACATAAACACGTGAAATATCAATCAATTATCAAACCATCATATAAAATGGGAAATCTTTCAACCGTAACAAGCAGTCTTCGTCAGAGTCAGAAACCCAACTGATTGAAAACACCAGAGAAACCATCTAACTGGTTTATTATATAAATAACTGGTTGAAAACCATCAGAGTCAAAAACCAAACTGGTTAAAAACACCAGTTGGGTTATTGACTCTGACGAAGACCGCTTGTTACTGTTGACAGATCTTAGTCTTGTTTTCCCATTTCATATTGTGGTTTGATCATCGATTGTTATTTCACGTGTTTATGTGAAATTTTATATATATATATATATATATATATATATATATATATATATATCGTTAAAACGTTCCGCAGCTTCGGCATTCATGACCTTCAAACTCAGCTGTTCTAGTCTCCTGACAATTGGGTGGGTAACTCCCAAATGAGTTGCCCAAAGGACATTAAGAAACTTTTTAAAACACTATAATAACATTAACACTTTAACACGCTCTAATAACATTAAAGTGTTAATGTTATTAAAGTGTTTTAAAAAGTTTCTTAATGTCCTTTGGACAACTCATTTGGGAGTTACCTACCCCTAGCCGTAGGATTATCAGGAGACTAGAACAGCTGAGTTTGAAGGCCGTGAATGCCGAAGCTGCGGTACGTTTTAACGAAATATGCCTACGTGAAGATTTGCTGCCTCATACACGAATATATATATATATATATATATATATATATTTTTCGATGAAAATACGATCCGAAATGGACAAATATAGTTCAATGTACATAGACCAACCGTATCTGTACCAGTACGCTTGGTTACCCTCTCATATCTCTCCTGAAGACGGTTCAACCGAAAATTAGAGACTGTAAGTGTGTGTTTTTAATTTCTTCATGTTTCTTTATGTACATTGAACTATATATATAAATATATATATATATATATATATATATATAATATAATATATATATATATATATAGTAACTTTTGAAGACTGTTGATGACTTACGCACCAGTCTAATCTTACTCCAGAGCCACTAGAACTATCAATATCGGGTTCCCTTCTGGCATCACTGCTATATTAGTTACCAAATACTTGAGCCTTGCCTGCATTTTTGAAATAAAAGACACTGATTGTAGCCGGAAAGACCTTCTTCAACAGGTGAGCCAGAAAATAGCCGTAGTGCTGTGGAGCCTGGAGATAGATTTGCATATATATTTGTATACTATAAACATAATGAATATATATATTATACAACATATAATTTGCATAAAAATCAGAAAAACTATAGGAATATTGTCAATCTTGTTTCTCTGGTGTTCATTATTTCACTATTCCCAGTATTAATATACAATAAATAATTTAAGTATCTACCAGTAAAGAAGTAAACAAACTGACATACTGTTCACAAAGTAATGTTCAGGGCAGCTAATATCTTCGAATTTTCTTCTGGCTAATAAAAGAAAACATTTGATTTTTCTCTTATGATAGATCTTATACCAATCTCTCAAGCGTAGACAGTTTACATTTATCAATACTTTCCAAATAACTTTTGAGTTGTCTGAACTCTAACCAGCTCAGAATCATGTATTTAATATGTTGTTTTAACCTTTTCAGTTGTAATCTTTTACTTTCAGCCTACCACAGAGAAAACTACAACAGCTCTCATCACATCCGAAGAAGATGAATTCCAAAAGCCTGAGACACCCATGCCGAATTCCGACTTCAAAGTAGTTTGTTACTTCACTAACTGGGCTTGGTACAGGTTAGTGAAGATATGAATAATATATGTAAGTCAAAACGAATAATAGTAACATACAGAGAAAGAGACACTAATTTAGCTTAAATTTTCGGATAATCCGTCTTGAGGAATAAAAGAGAGTGGGAGACCAAGCACGCCGGAAACTAACGGCAGGAAACCCTGCCGCTTTTCTATATATATATACAAAACTAAAGTTTATCGGGACTCGGTCAGAAATGACCGAGTCCCGATAAGCTTTAATTTTGTTTCTATTCCACGGTCGATACTTTTATCTATATATATATATATATATATATATATATATATATATATATATATCAATGATCAAACCACAATAAGAAATGGGAAAAACAAGACTAAGATCTTTCAACCGTAACAAGCGGTCTTCGTCAGAGTCAAAAAACTGTCTAGTCCAGTCTAGTCGAAGGTTTTGTCCGGTTAAGATTGTTGTTGCTTTAAATAATGTAAATTTCATTTTCATAGTTAAAAGATTCTCACTTCTGTCTATGAAAAAGGTTTTAAAATAAAAACGAAAAGGTTTTAAAATAAAACCGAAACGTCGGCAACGAGAGTTTGATTTTTGAACCTAGAAAATTTGACCGAATCCCGATTAGATAACACACCTATTCTATCAAACGGTCGACATATTATTGAATCTGTTATATATATATGGTTGGGTCTCCAATCGTCTCTGAACTAGTGCGCTTGGTTTCCCTCTCTTATCTCTCCTGAAGAAGTTTCAAACAAAAAATTGGAGACTGTAAGTGTAGTGTATGCTTTTAATTTCTCTATGTTTCTTTTTCTATATTGAACTATATTTGTCCAGTTTGGATCGTATTTCCAACGAAAAAGTATATATATGTATGTTGCACAAGTGATAATGGGTGGTGGGGAAGAGCTCTAAACCCAGAGATTCGTTGAGAGGGTGCTAAGTTTATGAAGGTCACTATTATAACAAATAAAAAAAATAAAATTACAGAAATAACCTTAGTAACAAAATAACCTTAATACTAATTATTATTAATAAATATATAAATTGCTAATTATTTACTTGTTGTTACTAATTATTCCTTTTTATGAATAACCTTAATAACAAATATAAATTCCTTAAACATAAACTATTATACGCTGCATACAATAAGCATATGTTAATGAAATAATATAAAAAGAATAAAAGTCTTTTTCCTAACAATAAACTAAAAAAGTATCGAAAGTTACTGTTTTTATGTAAAGCAACAAAATTTTGCAAGATTGACAAATGATTTCACATATTCATACATTATTTTAGTAAACAAAAGTCAATTTTATTAATTTTTTCTTATCCAATTTCTCTATATTTCTTGACTTTATGAAGGATGTTGGAAATTATCAGTTTTTATAGTTCTTTATTAAAGTTATTGTCTGGGAGGGTGAGGGGTGGTTGGGGAGCAGGGTAACAAAAGAAAAGAATTACCACTGCACTATTGTAAATACTTAACAGTACTTTTGTTTTTCAATGAAATCCTTGCTTTGTTCTGCTCAGTATATTGACACTGATATTTGCTCACAGGCAGGGCACGGCCAAGTTCCTCCCAAGTGATATAGACCCTAGTCTTTGCACTCACATCGTCTATGGTTTCGCCGTCCTCGATGGAACAAATCTAGTCATTAAACCACACGACTCCTGGGCCGACATCGATAATAGTATGTTTTTTTTTTAATTTAATCATTAAGTGCAATTAAATCTATGTAAACCTTAAACACTGTGATAATTTACTAATGTGTCTTGTTTACAAACCTATCATCATGAAATCATTCAATGTGTAAGTCCTGGTTGATTTAATATTATAAATTACTAAATTTAAGAAAAGGTCCACAATGACTATAATCCTTTAAATTACACAAAGCATCCCACAAAAAAGAATAAAAAGCACACATACAGAATTTTCAATATTTCGAACTGTTGCTCGTCATCAGGAGTAGACTAGAAGAGTGGACGAAGGGAAAGAGATCGCCCCACGTCGAAGGACGGACCGCGAATAAAGCAATGAAGGAAGAGTCGACCGATGAGAGGTGCACTAACGTAAAAAAGGAAAGAGGCACTAAACGTCGGAGAACGGAATGAAAATGCCAAAGTATAAGTCAAGTTCAATAGATAAAATTAAAAATTATAATAAACAAATAATATATTTAAAAAAAATAGATTTAAACATAACAAAGAAATAAGTTAAAAATGAAAGGAATAAAATACAAAAGTTAACGTTTCTGATTTAAACCGGGATCTGATCAGGCCCCGAATAACCATATGTGGGCCTCCTCAGACGTTCTTAAGGTCAAACTACGGTCATCACTGGCGACTAGCTTAATGACTGCTTTAGTGTTCAGATCATTAAGCTAGTGACCACTGATGACCGTAGTTTGACCTTAAGAGCGTCTGAGGAGGCCCACATATGGTTATTCGGGGCCTGATCAGATCCCGGTTTAAATCAGAAACGTTAACTTTTGTATTTTATTCCTTTCATTTTTAATTTATTTCTTTGTTATGTTTAAATCTATTTTTTTTAAATATGTTATTTGTTTATTATAATTTTTAATTTTATCTATTGAACTTGACTTATACTTTGGCTTTAGTGCCAAACTTTGACTTATCCCATCTTCAGTGCCTCGTTCCTTTTTTTCGCTAGTGTTGCTCTCATTGGTCGACTCTTCATTGCTTCATTCGCGCTCCGTCCTTTGACGTGGGGAGACGTGGTGCTTTTTATTCCTTTTTCTGTGTCGTGCTTCGTGTAATTTAAAGTTTTAATATTATAAATCATAGAACTAAGAGAACAGATAGCTCAGTGTAACTAGACACTAAATATTGTTTGCGCCCTCTCTGACATCACCTAATGGCTTTTAATCGTCTGCCGTCTAGAATTCTACGAAAAAGTGACTTCGTTGCGAAAGAAAGGCGTCAAAGTGACCATGGCCATTGGTGGGTGGAATGACTCAGCTGGGGACAAGTACAGTCGACTGGTCAACAACCCTGGCTCCAGGAGGCGCTTTATCGAACACGTGGTCAAATTCATTTTGGATAATGACTTTGATGGCCTTGACCTCGACTGGGAGTACCCCAAGTGTTGGCAGGTAAAACTTAACTTTTAACGAAACAATTTAGTTTATTTATTCTTAAACGAAATCACTTATTATTCTTTTAATTGGTCAATACTGTAAACTTTGCACAACATCATTATACACAGATAAATTATGTATCATTATATATCAAAAATTATTGCCAGAAAAATAATAAAATAAATAATAATAATAAAATCATAGAAAAATTATAAAAGTAAAACAGTAGAGTGGTAAGTTTAAATATAATTATAATTTAAATTACGAAAATAGTCCAACCAGTTTTATTAAAATTGAAAAATCATAGGACATACTAGACAACTAAAAAAGTAATGCGATCAAAATATTGCACAATAGTTCATCATCAAAAAAGCAGAACTTAAGATGAAGGAAGAATCTTCACTTGAGGCAGCACTTGCAATAGTATTCTCTCAATATCTGTAAAATCTACTTTCTTCATTTCCCACTACAGCTTCTCTATTATTTCTCATTATCTTTTAAAGCTTTCATTTTACGTTACTTGGTTTCTTTTTTTTTTCAAATTTATTTAGTTCTCATTGTTCTTTATTAAAAAAAAAAATAAACAAAGAAATCTCTTTTTTCATCTATTTGATTCATTCTTTCTTTCTTTTCTTTCATGTTTTTTAGTTTAACCCTGTTATGAGGAAGTTAGTTCATAAATCAAATCTCTCAGTCTGAAGATCATGATTGCTGAGACTGAAGTTCACTCAAGACCGCTTGTTACGGTTGAAAGATCTTAGTCTTGTTCTCCCATTTTCACATTGTGGTTTGTTCATTGATTGTTATTTCACGTGTTTATGTGAAATCTTTATATATATATATATATATATATATATATATTGATATAGGTTTTCGACCACTTCTTCAAGTTCAAAGATTGGTCTCGTGAGGATTTTTGGTTTAAACAAATTATACTCCTGTTTATACACCGACAACATTTTGTGGTTTTCTTTACTTTATTTGGTGTTTTATGGTTTGAGATTTATTGTGTTTTTTGTTTTCTTCTAGTTGATATTCCGTTTCAATGTATTTATTTTCACTACTTATATCGTTAATAAATTGTTTTTAGCCTTGAAAATGGCAAACAATTTTTGGCAAAACATCGGTATATAAACAGGAGTGTAATTTCTTTAGACCAAAAATTCTCAAGAAACCCATATATATATATATATATATATATATATATATATATATATATATATATATATATGTTTTTTACACATTAACATAAAACCTGTTTAGTATATGTATTACTAATTCAAAAGTAATTAAAATTAATATAATTTTTTTTAATTACATATAAGGATTGTTAATTATAAAATATTAATACATTTTAAATAGTGAACAAGAAAAGCTGTCCATTTAATGCTTTCTTTCGTCATGCTAACAAATACTGGTTTATCTCTGCAATGCTTATGTTGTGCAGGTGGACTGCAAGAAAGGCCCCGACTCGGACAAACAGGCGTTTGCCGACTTCGTCTCAGAACTCAGGGAAGCCTTTAATCCACATGGGCTCCTGCTGTCAGCCGCTGTATCTCCCTCCAAAACAGTACTCGACAATGGTACATGTCACTTTATTAGTAAATACAATAGAAAGAAAAGAAAGTGATTTTAATGGAGTTCTCAGTGGTTTAGGTAGTAATAGATTACTTAAATAAGTCACAGAGAATTGAGTTTAGTTTCTTTAGCAGTTGGTGTTTGTGTTTAACAGATTTTCTAGTTGACTGCACAGTTGATAAAAAAATTTTCAGAGCTCCTCATTTAGAGCTTGTATATCAAAATTACTAAACCGTTGAGTAGATGTTTTCCATTATTTTAATAATGATAAATCATATTTTAATAATTTAATTAATTCTAATACTCCATAAAATTAACTAATATAACCTTTTATGGTAATGGAATTAAAAATTAGAATTGGGTTTGAACATAGCCTCTCTTCTCGCCAAAGTAACCAATCCTGTCGTTTACGACAAGATTGATTACTTCTTAGCTTAAGGGATGATTCAACATTTATTAACAAATTATTCGTAATTAATTTTGTTATAATGTTGTCGACTTTTAGGTTACGATGTACCTACACTGTCGGCTAAACTCGACTGGATTGCTGTCATGTGTTACGACTACCACGGCCAGTGGGACAAGAAGACGGGTCATGTGGCACCTATGTACGCCCACGAAGAAGACTTCGACGTCACCTTCAACGCGGTCTGTACACTGTTCATTTTATTACTAACATACCTTTTCTAACTTTTTTCTGGGCTATAGATATACTTTTGCCAAACTACATAGGTTCACATTTTTTTTTTCAGAACAAATCTGCAAATGTAAGATAATGCATTTAATTATCTCCATTGTGTGTTAATTTACATATAATAAAATTCTATGTATGTTTATATGTTTGTATGAAATGGTAAATGGATTTACAACTTTTATTTAAATTGTATATGTTAATTCAGGTTGACCTTGGAAAGGTTGTGGGTAGGTAAAATTGTAGGACAAAAGGTTACCCCTTACAGTATTAGATTAGAAACTGATCCCCTTGTGGCTCGAAATCGTCAGCCCTTACGGTCTTCTTGTTTGATCACACGTTTGGACACAATCACTCAGATCAATGTCTAGAACTGTAGTCCGGGTTCCGTTCCCTTCACCAATTTTTATTAAGATATGGAGCGGGGTCAACGCCCCGACCGTTCGGGTTCGGGAGTAACTAACTATCTTCGGCTTTCTAGCGCAGTACAGTCTCTAGCTATGTGGATTGCAGTTCTTCTGCCTCCCCACATAGTAGTCTACACTCTGTCAATCCTCTTAGGAGACCGGCTTTTTTAAGTGACTTCTAAAGCATCCGTGTCCTCTCAGTAAGCCTACTACTAACTTCATCTAATTACTTGGGAGTCTCAGTAGAGTACGTGTGACTCGTGGCTTCCTCTCTTGTAGCAACCCCTTACAGTGCCCATTTCTGATCCAGCCTGTCACTTCATCCCAGCCAGCCGTTCACTTGACCTTTAACCCTATAGTATATTTTTACTGTAGGGTATGGGTAGTGCAGGCTCAGGTGTTGTAAAAGGGGTGACAGCTGCTTTTTTTGGCAAGCTTATCAACCTCCTCGTTTCCTTCGATCCCTTTATGGCCAGGGATAAAACCGATTAACACATTATTGTGACGAGCCAAGTCCAGACATTAAAGTACCAGCATCAAACCACCGTTTACCTACTGCTTTTTTTTGCTTATTTCACTTTGACATACATCTGCCAGTCAAAAGAAACAATGACAACAATAATTACAAAAAAAATAAATTTAAATTAACATAAATTTTCACTGCTTTTCTTTATGTTTCAAATCTCAGTCAATTTATTTTATGAAGTTTAAGCCATAAAAATTACTAGTAAACTATCTCTTGATCATTGAAGTAAAAAAAAAATTCAATTTAAACTCTAAAGATACGAAAATGAGATTAGCTATTAAAGGCATTAGAATAAGGTGGAAAACAACAGCTATTAAGTTAGAAAAAACAGAAACTTATTAAAATAGAGTCAAACGACCAGAGGATATTTGCAATGCAAAAACTATTATCATCAAAACATTTGACATGTGAAGTGCATTTTATTATCATTAGATATTATAAACTAATTTATACCCATAAAGTAGAACCGCTAGTGTTTTATAGCAGTGTCCTTTCCAAGCCAAAAACTATAATAGTGTATAGTTCATTATTATTATTTAGAAACTGATCCCCTTGTGGATCACAAATCGTCAGCCCTTATTATAATAATAATACTATTATAATAATAGCACCTATTTATTATAATAGATACTATTATAATAACTATAATAATATCTCTACTTATTTAGTCAATATGTTCATTAATCCATTGTAAAATGTAATATTGTTTACAAATATATTGGACGCGAGAGAAAACAACGCGATAACAAATCAATAAAGTATATTAGAGAGGAGAGTCAAGGGTCAACATAATTGTTTTTTCTCTACCTTACTCGATTATCTCCCATATCTTTTACTCGCATATCAGTGTCTTATTAAAAGCTTTCAAAAATTTTGTTAATACCCCAGCTTTTAAAGATAATTTTTTTTATTTGATATTCTTTATAAAACATGGAAAGAAGATGTCAAAAATACCAAATAATTCATTAGTTTTTTCCTTCTATATTCAGTCATCCAGAATTTGAAGTATCCAGGATCTGATATCTAGAAAAGTGTTCATGGCTAAAATCCAATCACTTCTCTTGAGAGTTTCCCTTTATCAATCCTCCGTCACTTGTACTTTCTTTAGTTCGTCTTCAACTTTATTCGTTGTGTTACACAAAAGCAACATGTTTTTAAGTCTTACAAAGGAAGTTGTTAGTCAGCTAATTTTATATGTCTGTGATATTTACGATTTAAATATTTATTTGTCAAATAAATTTGTGAATGATGTATTCACTTTGATTTAATACAATATTTGGATAAAGCTATTGATAAGTTCGTATTTATGAAGACCATTTTGTGTTTTTTTTTTCAGAACTTCTCCATGTTTTACTGGATGAAACAAGGAGCAGATCCAAAGAAGTTGATAATGGGAATGCCTATGTACGGGCAGAGTTTCTCGTTGGCAGAGACCACGAACAATGGTTTGAATGCGCCCACGTATGGAGGAGGAGAGGCGGGTGACGGTACCAGAGCTAGAGGCTTCCTTTCTTACTACGAGGTCAGTCTTCTTTACCATATTTATTGGTACCTGGTGAAGGTTTTATCATGGTATTTAATAAATCGTGGTCAGGCATACCTACAAAAGCCTTACAGTTTTAGGGCTATCATAGTGTTCTTCTGAACCCGGTCGTACCACTCTGAAGAGGGCAATGCCAGTTACCCCGGGACCAGGGCTTGCTACTAGTAGTTCATAGAACCCCATCAGGGCGTCATTGTGATGAGTGTAGTTAGTACCTTCTGTGAAACGACTCATAGAGAGATTACAAACCTTTCGTTGAGTGAACACCACCTGTCTGGGCTAGTTATGAGAGCCTCTAAGGTTGGCTAACTGCCACCTGTACTGAACATAAATGGCTCGAAGGGGTGACATCTAATCGTCCCCACTCTGAGCTCCCGTCAAGAATCCGAGCCTCTATCAGCCAAGTACCAGTTGTCCAGTCCAATCAGCCTGTCCTCAGTTTCTGTCCTGTCTAGGGTAAGTATTGTTCGTTGTCGTATGGTCTTAAGAATTCTAAAGTCTATAGTGAATTAGGTGATCCACTTAGTCGGAGAGCGATTGGTTTCAAGGACATTGGGGTAATAAAAGTATTCTTACTAGCAGATTAGGGTATGCAGAAAGTTTTCTGTCTTCATTGATAGTCAGACGGCTAATGCAATCTTGTATTGATTCCATCCTTAGATCACGCGGGATATCGACATTTCTTTCATAAAAAGGAGCATTGGCTATAAGGCGAACACACTTGTTCTGGACAATCTGAAGTCGGTTTAATATGCACCAACATGTATGCACCAATATATATATACACTAAACTATGCACCAGAACGATTACTATATTTTATTATAGTATGACGACCACTACAAAAGAATTAAGAAGTATCTGACTAAGTTTAAATATTTGTTAATTATGTCTGAACTATAATATTTACGAGAAAGGAATAAAAAAAACATATACAAACATACCTCTTCTTTCATTAACTGTGCAATCTGTTATAGTGTGATATTTACTCATACCTATTAGGGAAAGTATTAAGTATTTTTTGTGTGGAGACTTAATACTTTCCCCAATACCTCGAAACTGAATTTTCGTAATTCAGTTTAAACATAATTTGATCAATTACTTACAATTGAGGAAAATTAATTTTCAATTAGTCATTGAAACTGAGGTGCTTCTAATAATATTACGGAATCATTATTTTGTAATATGGAGAGTTAATGATTGCTATATTTCATATATCAAAGTGACAACAATAATTCGTTTCAACGACGGAGAATATTAATGTGTAAAAATAGTATTAAAAGTAAATTGCTTTATTTTAAATATTCATATAATATACATTATAGTAAATACTTATAAACAAATAACTATAACTTAAACAAAAACTTCACCCTTCACAAAAAAATTAAGATCTAAATTATAGCATGTCATTCACAATGCAGTTTTTCAATCAGATATTAATCAAAATAATTTTGGTACTTTCTTCATTAATATGATTTTTCAAACTAATTGAATTGTTAATAGCACTAATTGCATTTTCAACCTCCAATTAAAAATTTCATGTTAAAACAATAGAAATGACTAGAAAATTTGATGCCTAGAGCAAAGATAATATAGCCTATGATTGACAATAATGATTGATGGTAAGGGTCGATGTAAAAACAATAGGTACCACTAATAGACCAGGAGGTATTACTTAGAGCATGCTCCAAAGCTAATGGAGAGCTCACCCTTTGAGAAAAAACTTTTAGTTAGTTTTGCTGTAAGAGATGTACAAGAGCTGTAACTGGGCTAACGAAGGAGAATATTTAAGAGGTAATATGTTTAGTCACTCTGATTTTGATTACATTACCAAAGGTCACAGATATATTAAATATACTAGGACACCAATATTATGAAACACAACTGGTAATGTGTTGATGGGTGCCGAATCACAAATGAGCCATACCCCTTGAACAGAAAAAAAGTCGTAAACCCCGTATATAAGGATTATAAAAAAATAATTGAGTTAAACAAAGCATAAAGTCGGTGCCTCCGAGGAGTCAATCACCCCGATGATTTAGAGCAGGGCTTCTTAAACTTTTTTATATAGCGACCCTCTTCAAGCTTAGGAAATTTTAAACGACCCCTCCTCCATATAATGAAATATATATTAACCGTAGATGTAGATGTAATATCGCACTATTTTACAATGTAAATAAAATAAGGATTAAAGAATACGTACCCATTCATTTCACATATATATAATTGGAAACTACAATAGTATTTTGTATGATTTTTATTTGTATTTATATTTGTACGTAGTGTGTATACTAATTTTAAAATTTTATTTATAATGATTGAAAAGTATCAGATCTTTGCGACCCCCCTGGGGGTCGCGACCCACAGTTTAAGAAGCCCTGATTTAGAGAGTATTTGAATATTTAATATTATTCATTGTCACAAGATGATTTGCAGATTTGTGAAAGAGTCCAGAAGAAAGGCTGGAAGGTAGTAAAGGACGACACAGGAGCCATGGGTCCATACGCCTTGCTGCGTGACCAATGGGTCGGCTTTGACGACGCAGCCATGATCAAGCACAAGTCAGAGTTTGTCAAAGCCTACGGCTTTGGCGGCGCCATGATCTGGGCCCTTGACCTAGATGACTTCAGGTACTTTTTAAAGATATCAATTCTAAATAAATATTTCACTAACCTTAAATATTAAAACTTAAATAATATCAAAACGATTACAAGAAAAGAACACTTTGAAACAACACACAACTCACTTAAATATTTCGAGCTCTTCGTCATCAGGAGAAGGAGAAAAAGAGTTCTTCCAGAAGAGAGCTGCCAGTATTCGAGCACAACTATTCTTCTTCTCTCCTTCTCCTGATAATGTCGCGATAGTAATATCGAAGTGAGTTGTAGATTGTTTCTACGTTTCTTTTCTTTAGATCGTTTCAATTATAAATCTGTCACTCAAATTTATTTGTATTGCTTAATTCGTAATGATGTGACATGAATATGATTAAATATTTCGTGGATGAGTTAATCAAAATCGTTTTATAATTTTAATTGATATTTCTAATATCAATTAATAAACATAAATGGTTCATTTCACCTATGTGATTTTAGTATATCTATCATTAAATGAATCATCGGGGGGAGAAAAATTTAACTAATGAATTATTACTTATAATATTTTCTTCTTAATTTAGAAACAATTGTGGGTGCGAGGAATATCCTTTGCTACGAACCATAAACAGGGTGCTTCGAGGATACCCTAAAGGACCTCTGTGCTCTATATCAGGGAAGTCGACTACATCGATGTCAGACCCTGTCACTGAGCCACCTCCTGGAACTGATGACCTGAGAGAGAGTGGTGAAGATATTGTGCCTTGCCCCAACTATGCAGGTATGCCACTCCAACCCTCATTCTAGAACAGGGGTGTTCAGCACGTCCATTGCCAACGTACTATTGGCAGATCGTATGACATTCAAAAAATTAACATCAGCCTATAATTGACACAGACCAGACTGATTAATTCTGATTTTTTTTTTATGCTTAGGTCAAGGGCAAATTGGCTCTAAGTGCAGTAAAGCTAATAACTAATTCATTAAATTGCCTCTTATTCTTTACAGTTAATGTTTTTATTTAAAATAAGAAAGGGAATAACATTGAATGTGAAGATCGATCAGATAAGAAGAAAAAAACGTTTCACTTTTATATGAAATGGGAATAAAGGTTTCTTTCACGATTAAATATTACATATATCATCGTAAATTGTGATCATCCTCCGTAAGAATCCACCCTATTTATTTATAAATATACTCGTATTTATGATATATACGGTAGGCAGATGATTGTGAGTTGTTCATTTCATGAGTAGCTCGCATGCAGAAAATGTGTAAGCACCTCTGCTCTGGAACTACTGAAGTGGACTTTAAATTTTCACACTAATACTACAGGTGATCTTGATTCTGACCTATACTAGAATTAAAAATATATATGTATACGTTTCAGAGTAAACTATAGGTACACAGTAACTAGAAAAACACACTTACAGTTTCTAGTTTTTAGTTAAATCGTCATCAGAAGAAAGAGATAGGGACACCAAGCGCACTTGCAGAGTCTCCAACCGTCACTTCTGAAGTGCGCTAAGCGTGTTCTTCTATATGTAACTATAGTGTACTCTGAAACGTTTGTTCTTCTTTTGTAGATAGTTTTTTTTTATAATATTTATATATATTATGTATATATGTATTTGCAACCTCTACAACATATAAGACACACATCGCCCTCATGATTAATGTCCTGAAGATGATTACGGAAAGTGATCGAAACGCGCCGACTATAATCGCTGGCCATCTCAACTGTTGTTCTAACAACGAAAAAGCTGTTTTTAGGAAAGTCGAAGTTCTTGAGAAGAAGCTTATAGACAGGAACTACTCTGTCGTGTTCAACAAAGCATGCATATGTATATATGTAAACATATATGACATTCTTAACACGATAGTATACAAACTTCATTTTAGGCTGTAGTACAATTTACTACTTATATCTGCTTTAAAATATCTTAATACCTAATATTTTGAAATAAATAACACATATAGTTAACTGTTTGTTACAGGTAGTGTAGAAGACTGCAATAAATTCTACATGTGTCAATTTGGCAAACTAGTCCCTCAGAATTGTCCCCCGGGATTACATTTTAACAAGGTACTATTATTCCAATGTTTACTTAGAAAGCTTTACTTAATATATAAAACATCAATTAGCAATGTATAATTTCTAAATTGGAAATAAACATTAAACTTAAAGACGTTTTAACGATGAGAAAATGATCTGAAACGGACAACAATATTTCAACCTGAGTACAGGTATAAAAATAAATTATAACTAACTTTTATTGTCTCAAATTTTTTATTTCAAATGTCATCAGGAGAAAAATAAAGTGGTTTAAAGAATACTAATGGAGAACTGGTTGAAACCTATTTGGGAATCTACTTTAAATTTAAATGAATAAGGTAACATCTGAATGTAACGGTTGTAATTAAAAAGTGATTTTCACCCCATATACAAGCACTACTAAGAGAGGTACATCAATGAATCGATATTAATCTTTAAAGACGTTCTGTGTAAACTTCTAACGTATAAAATATACGGTATTTTCTCCATGTGTCTTACAAAGTGTGTCTAACAATTTCTAACGATATATATATTAAACACTTTTTCTTCTTCTCGGAATTTGGTCAGGTTTAATATTAGGAATCACCTGGAATCACCGCCAACGTTTCGTCTTTATTTTAAGACATCCTCAGGGCTATAAACTAACAAAAACAATAGACTTTGCCATATCTACTTTACATTCAAACAATTTACTTACTCAAGGCTAGCTTCTAATAAATAAATAAATAAATATATTTATATATATATATATATATATATATATCAATTAAAAGAAACGGTCCAGCGGACTTTTTTAAATAAAATAAATTCATATTTTATTTCATATTTTTATTTAAAAATAAATAATAAATAAATAAAAATAAATAAAATAATACATAATATATATTATTATAATGCAACAATTTATGTATAAAAAAGTTACAAATAAACTTCTTTAAAACCATGCTTCTTAAGTTATTACTCTTATAATAATGAAATGAGAATAATTAAAATAAAATGTAATATTTTCATGCATTGAATATAACTACTCATTAAATAAGCTCTATTAAGTACATCTAATTAATAACTTTGTATTCTGATGTTTGAAAATGATTTGTTTAGAAAAAACTTCTTTGTGATTGGCCTGAAAACGCTGACTGTAATGCCAGTGATGAAATAAGTAACGAAGTGATACCAGAAATGCCTGATGAGGTGCCAGAAGTCGGAGTCAGCGGAGAGGAAACCACCACTGTGGACAATCTTTCAGAAGTCGTCGAGTCCATCTCCAACGGTCATTATTTTATTTAATAGAATAATATCATTAAAGGTATTTGTGAAAACTGCAAATAGCTTTAATTTACTTTGTTCTCAAATAGCTGGTTTGTTGCTGTGTGTTTAGTTTTTTTCTATTGTTACCTGACTTTTTAAGAATATATTTGTGGCATCCCTTAATGGGGATGAGTGAAGAAATACAACGTAAAGTCCATGCACTAAAAAACACTAGAGAAGTATTAAGAAGGACTTTACGTACACCTGTAATAAATTACTGCAACAGTTATCTGGCGATGTCGCAGAACAAGAAATCAAAGTGATCTTCACTCATCTTTCACAAGGGATGCCAAAAATATTCTCTCTTTTTTTTTTTGGATTGAGAAGTTGATTTTATTTATGTTTTCCAGATAAATTCTGTTCTTTTCACGAATATATTCTTAAAAAAACACAGGTAACAGTAGAAAAAAACCAATCACACAGCAAAGAACCAGCTGTTTGACAACAAAGTAAATTAAAGTTATTTACAGTTTTGACAGTATTGGTGTAACTAAAATTCCTGTTCTTTCTTCTCTTATCTTTTATGAAAAATGTATTTATAAATCTACAGGAATGATTTTACTATATATAATACCATAGTTCGATCCCCCACCTGGCCCTCGATTTATTCATGCGGGAGGTGAATAAATCTGAGCACGTCGTCCCTCGGAGAAGGACGTTAAACTGTCGGTCCCGAGCCTGTACGATGTCAGGTACTCGTTAAAGATCCCTACTCTAAATACACTTGAGTTAGGCAAAATTTAAGACTCCCAGTGTAGAATCAATCTTCATTGTGTGGTATCACAAAGGGCCAATGCTCGGCCTATGTGTGTTCCCTTGTGGGACTGCCCCTGCAACCTAACCTAACCTACATAATACCATAAGCCCAAATTTGTTCTTTTTAAATCAAATTTAAAAGATACAATTGTAAAATTGTAATACGATTTTATTTTCTATATCAAACTTTATTATTTTTTCCATTATTTTTATAACATTAAGCATTTGAGCTGCCAGTAATTCAGTGATGAACACAATTTCCTTGAAGACAAACTCACATTTAAGCTGCCTGTAATTTAGACAAACAATTTCCTTGAAGACAAACTCACATTTGAGCTGCCAGTAATTCAGTGATCAACATAATTTCCTTGAAGACGCATTGATGCATGAGCATGATTGTTTTCAAGGAAAGATAGTTGTTTCATTGGTTGAAAGCTAGTCATATTTTACTATAACCTCCTCTTCATATTGTTTCAGAAGTGCCCAGTGACTCCGGCTACAAAGTTGTTTGCTATTTCACTAACTGGGCTTGGTATAGACAAGGCTCTGGTAAGTACCTTCCAGAGGACATTGACCACACACTCTGCACTCACATTGTCTACGCCTTTGCAGTCCTTGACTCTGAGAAGCTAGTCATCAAATCACACGACTCATGGGCCGACATTGACAATGGTAAGCAAGCAAGTTTTACATTGTATCTATTTTAACAGCTTTCCAATCCTGCGCAGTTTAATTTGAGTGACTGCATTTGATTTTTCAGTATCTTTCCATTTCATTGTTTGTAAGCAACTTCTCAGTTTTAAAAATAAACCTTCATAACCATATATATTGTGAAACTACATCAACCCGTATGCTTCAAAATGTATGTTTTGTCTACATATTTGGGGTTTACATTCCATTATGTCGTCATAAGCACAGCTGCAGAGAACAAACGGCTTTATTTTTTACCACTTTAAATGTAGTTTCTGAGCATAAGCTACTAATATATATTAATAGACAATATGGATATCTCTACTTTACGTCCTAAAAAGTTCCATGTGGGTCATCTTTTTGACTGTGTTTATGTTAAATTAGTAAAAGTTATAAATGAATAAATGTATACTAAATTGAAGTCATAATATTTAATTTAAAACATATTAAAAATAAATAGTTCATATAGAAAAACTGAAAACGAACATGGTCCTACGTGTGATTTTAGAAATGTTTGGTATACTGTCACCTGTTCTAAGGGTGTGTTTCCACGTTCACACTTATAGGCTTTCGTCTTTGGTACTGTCCTAAGAGCGGAAAGTGCGGCATATTTATTATCTGGAATTCGACAAAGCCAAAGTCCAGCTGCATCACTGGACTGATTCAATATTGCGAGTTCTATATTATCCTTTACCTAAGTTGATTAGAGTAGAGATCTTAACAGATAGCATAGATTGTACAGAGGGTGCCAGAGTAACCCAATGGCTTAAATCTCGCCTCTGCACTGTTAGATCAAGAATTCAATCCCCTTCTGCCCCTTGATTTATTTACGCAGGAGGTGAAAAAATTCTGAGTACATCTCTCCTTAGAGAGGACCTAAGAACTCGGTTCCGAAACTATTCAATGTGAGGTAATCGTTACATATCCCTTCCCTTAAACACAGTTGAGTTATGGTATATTTCGAACACTCAATATTGAATGTTTATTGTGTTAGGCCAACCTCTGCACTATGTACGTTCTCTTCTAATCTGGGCCCTATAGCCCAACCTAACCTAATTGTATTAGGTAATCAGGAATAACTGCTTTACATCTCCCCGAAGAGTCCGAGCTTAAAATGTCTAATCTCTTACTTGAAAAGTCTAATTTATGTCACATTTGCTATTTACATACATAATATTATGACAGTAGATGACTCAAAGATATTAAGAGAACAAAAAAAATAATAAACTTTTACCTGTGGACACTTCTTTTACAATGTAACAAGGAACACTTCTCTCCTTCCCTAAAGAAATGAAATGAATACGTTAATGCTTTTAATAAAGAATCTCATCATAGTTATTTCTTTTACAAATGTTGTTTTCTATCTTTCAGAGTTCTACACCAAGGTATCATCATTGGTCAAGAAAGGTATAAAGGTCCTCTTGGGACTTGGCGGGTGGAATGACTCAGCAGGAAGCAAGTACAGTCTGCTGGTCAATAACCCGTCTGCGAGAATGCGCTTCGTCAAGCAGGCCATTCAGTTCATCGAAAAGTATAAGTTCCAGGGACTTGACCTCGACTGGGAATACCCTAAGTGTTGGCAGGTAATCAATTATTAAAGTAGTTTGTTAAACAAATATTGTTTTACTTTCTGTTTTATTAGGTACATTAATATTATGGACCTTACTGTTTGTGTTTATATATATATTTCGTTAAACACTTTTTGAACCTTTGTTTTAGTCTCTTTTCTCATTAACTTTTCTAATTTTCTAATCAGTGTTTTGATGTTTTCTAGGATATGAAATAATAACTGTCCAAAAGTTTTATCTTTCAAACTCATTGTTCACAATATATACTTTTTAACAATTCACCGACGTTTCAGTATCCATGGACCATCTTCAGGGTATTTTTTAAAGTTTAACTGACTAAGGCTAGAAATTTAAAACTCTATATAAACTAAGATTAAAAACTATGCAAAAAACAATAACACAGTTGACATGCATAATGGTTACATAAATAACCATTGTGAACAATGAGTTTTAAAGATAAAACTTTTGGACAGTTATTATTTCATATCCCAGAAAACATCAAAACACTAATTAGAAAATTAGATAAGTTAATAAGAAAAGAGAGTAAAACAATTTATATGATTGAAAATCTGCTCCCTAATTATACATATATATATATACTTTTTTTCGTTGGAAATACGATCCAAAACGGACAAATATAGTTCAATATAAACAAAGAAACATAGAGAAATCAGAAGAACACACTTACAGTCTCTAATTTTCGGTTTGAACCGTCTTCAGGAGAGATAAGAGAGGGAAACCAAGCGCACTGGATCAGAGACGGATCTCCAACCGTCTCTGATCCAGTGCGCTTGGTTTCCCTCTCTTATCTCTCCTGAAGACGGTTCAAACCGAAAATTAGAGACTGTAAGTGTGTTCTTCTGATTTCTCTATGTTTCTTTGTTTATATTGAACTATATATATATATATATATATATATATATATACACAATTAAAAGAAACGGTCCAGCGGACTTTTTTATATAAAATAAATTCAAAACGAAGGAAACACACAGAAAGACACAGACATAACTCACATCGATATTTCGACCATCGTCGTCATCAGGAGGTGTGAAGAGCGAAGAGCGAAGAGTCCCGCAGGAAGACAGGGCGGTACTGAACTCAGGAGTTCAGTCTTCCTGCGGGACTCTTCGCTCTTCGCTCTTCACACCTCCTGATGACGACGATGGTCGAAATATCGATGTGAGTTATGTCTGTGTCTTTCTGTGTGTTTCCTTCGTTTTGAATTTATTTAATTTAATATATATATATAATGTCTGATTCCACTTGATTTAACTTCGTCGAACATTTTTCCAAATTTCGACATCAAATCTTTTCTTCATTTCTGGGTTCAACTTAAAAATTAAATCACCAAATGAGAGCAGGCATGAATTCAGATTATTTATTGACATTGTCAGTTTCAATTTGTGTTTCCGTGTATAGGTTCTTATGGCTATTCTAGATCCTAAAGCTAATAACACATTAGGAGCTGCATAAAAAGCAGTTATTTGTCTCTTGAGAGGTAATAACATCATTAGTTGTGCAATCCGTAATTCTGTGGTATTTACTCATTCTGAGGTAAAATGGATAAACAAACAAAAGTATCCCCACAAATGATGTTTTTGGAACTCATCAGAGACAATTTGTAAAAAAGGTTGACTGCTAGGGCTTGACTGGCCATTTTTAAATCATTAGTAACAAGTAACTAGGTAATAACATGTTAGGAGCTGCATAAAAAGCAGTTATTTGTCTCTTGGGAGGTATATCTGCTTTTGGGCTTTACCACAATTTTTTAATATTAATTCATTTGAAACAAGTTTTTTACAAATTTATTTAGTCGTTTTTATTAGTTGTAAAGAAACACTTAATATTATTAATTCTTTTTGTTAATTTTTTTGATTTGAACACACCAACTTCCACTCTACGCAAGCAATAAACCAAATCAATTCTGTGAACTACGTCTTGAAAGGCTTTATTGAGTTGACACTTCACAATGATGCATAGTTTTATAGCTAAGAAATGTTTCTTATAGTTTTTGGGATAGGCCGCTCAAAATACATATTGAGGAACTAGTGAAGCAAGGAAACAATCTACTACATCAACTAAAAAAAGAAAAGTAACCGATAATAGGAAATTAAGATAAATAATAAAGAATATATAAGTAAGCGAAAGATAAAAAACACAAGAAAAAGTTATAGGGAGAAGGGAGGAGAAGCACAAAACGCTAAGCACACCGTTATGTATAATAGGTGGGACTGGATCTGAATATATATAAATGAATGTTTTTTCAACAAAAACATTCACTGGATGTGTTCACTGGTGGTTGTGTTCACTGGACCAACCCGTCAGTACCACATCCTTGGTGTCTTCCTGATGATGAACACAAAGTGTTCGAAACGCGTTGAATAAAAACTTCATTTGTGTGGAGACTTTTGTTGGTTTATCCATTTTACCTCAGAATGAGTAAATACCACACAATTACGGATTGCACAACTAATGATTTTGAATGTTTTTTGTTTTTCAGGTGGATTGCAACAAAGGACCCGACTCAGACAAAGAAGCCTTCGCCTCTCTCGTGAGGGAGCTGAGAGCAGCCTTCAAGCCTAGAGGCTGGCTTCTGTCTGCTGCTGTTTCGCCAAGCAAAGCTGTCATTGATCAGGGTATGAAGAAAATTATTCCAACAATTTTTTAACATTGAAAAAAATCTGTACATTTTTTTAAGATTTGGTAGCAATGGCTGTGGCTGTGTAGCAACTTTTTAGTGTCATTTCATATTTATGGTATCTAATTGGGAGCTAAAGTAGCTCAGTGGTTTGCGTGCTTGCCTCTGGACTCTAGATCCAAGGTTCGTTACTCTTTCTAACTATCGATTTATTTACGAAGAAAGAGAAAAAAATTTAACACGTTTTCACTCGGAGAGGTCGTTAAGCTTGTAAATTACTATAATAAAGCCGGCGCTTTTAAACGTGAAATCCTTTAATGAAAGATCAACTGCATCCTCAGAAAAGAAGAAAAAAAGACATTTCTCAGAAATTTCTCAAGGTGCACCTAACGAAGAAGACCTTCCACGGTCTAAGTGGTGTGCCGTCCCACACCAGATTTTATTATGTATTTTCATTTCATATATCAATTACGTTACAATTAACTTATTCTTTTTTTACTCTGTATTTTTTTATATTTTCTTTTTATTATACTCGTATACTATTTAATTTATTTCTACTTTTTACTATTTCATTCATTTTTATATTGCTTTCTTTTAAATTATTCTTTAAATAAAATGTTCTTGTTCTTTAGGTAAAATTATTTGATTTCTATTGTCGCCTGATAATAGTAAAACCGATAAAATAACTTTAAATGAATAACTTTAGTAAAATAAATTGAATGTAGATTGTTTTTTATTGACTGATATTAAAAAAAGCAGTCAAATTAGAGACTATGGTATACATTAATGGAAACAGATTTAGAAAAGATTTACAATCTATTCATACTTTTTTTGTCTTTTCTCAGAAAATTTAAAATGTAATGTTACGATAATGTATCATCTTTTATTTGAATTTAACTAATCTTTTGATTAATAACAGTTAAATAGTATTATGTGTTTCATTCAAATCAATATGTGACATAAACATTTATTAAAATGAGTATTTGTAGCTTATGTGGTATGATGTCGTGTTAGATATATTACGTGATTGTGGTTTTATATGTTGGCAGGTTACGACGTTCCAGTTTTGGGTCAGCACCTGGACTGGATATCTTTAATGGCTTATGACTACCACGGCCACTGGGACGGCAAGACAGGTCATCTGGCACCTCTCTACTTCAACCCTGGAGATACTTATTCTTACTTCAACACGGTAAACTACCATCTCACTCAATCTCTCTCTCCACAACCCTTCATCCCTCCCTCTAACCCTCATCCATGACTCCCTCTTTCTCGTTATCTCTCCATCTCACTCAATCTCTCTCTCCACAACCCTTCATCCCTCCCTCTAACCCTCATCCATGACTCCCTCTTTCTCGTTATCTCTCCATCTCACTCAATCTCTCTCTCCACAACCCTTCATCCCTCCCTCTAACCCTCATCCATGACTCCCTCTTTCTTGTTATCTCTCCATCTCACTCAATCTCTCTCTCTGCAACCCTTCATTCCTCCCTGTAACCCTCAACCATAACTCCCTCTTTCTCGTTATCTCTCCATCTCACTCAATCTCTCTCTCTGCAACCCTTCATCCCTCCCTCTAACCCTCATCCATAACTCCCTCTTTCTCGTTATCTCTCCATCTCACTCAATCTCTCTCTCCGCAACCCTTCATCCCTCCCTCTAACCCTCATCCATGACTCCCTCTTTCTCGTTATCTCTCCATCTCACTCAATCTCTCTCTCCACAACCCTTCATCCCTCCCTCTAACCCTCATCCATGACTCCCTCTTTCTCGTTATCTCTCCATCTCACTCAATCTCTCTCTCTGCAACCCTTCATTCCTCCCTGTAACCCTCATCCATAACTCCCTCTTTCTCGTTATCTCTCCATCTCACTCAATCTCTCTCTCTGCAACCCTTCATTCCTCCCTCTAACCCTCATCCATAACTCCCTCTTTCTCGTTATCTCTCCATCTCACTCAATCTCTCTCTCTGCAACCCTTCATCCCTCCCTCTAACCCTCATCCATAACTCCCTCTTTCTCGTTATCTCTCCATCTCACTCAATCTCTCTCTCCGCAACCCTTCATCCCTCCCTCTAACCCTCATCCATGACTCCCTCTTTCTCGTTATCTCTCCATCTCACTCAATCTCTCTCTCCTCAACCCTTCATCCCTCCCTCTAACCCTCATCCATAACTCCCTCTTTCTCGTTATCACTCCATCTCACTCAATCTCTCTCTCTGCAACCCTTCATCCCTCCCTCTAACCTTCATCCATAACTCCCTCTTTCTCGTTATCTCTCCATCTCACTCAATCTCTCTCTCCGCAACCCTTCATCCCTCCCTCTAACCCTCATCCATGACTCCCTCTTTCTCGTTATCTCTCCATCTCACTCAATCTCTCTCTCCTCAACCCTTCATCCCTCCCTCTAACCCTCATCCATAACTCCCTCTTTCTCGTTATCACTCCATCTCACTCAATCTCTCTCTCTGCAACCCTTCATCCCTCCCTCTAACCTTCATCCATAACTCCCTCTTTCTCGTTATCTCTCCATCTCACTCAATCTCTCTCTCCGCAACCCTTCATCCCTCCCTCTAACCCTCACCCATGACTCCCTCTTTCTCGTTATCTCTCCATCACGCTTCTACATCTCTCAAACCCTACTCATAATTCAAACTCTACTTAAACCTCCTGCGTGTGTGATTGTTTTCGTGTTTTCTCTTTTCTCTCCTCCCATCCTCCTTTCCTTATCCGTTGATCTCCCTTCCCCTCTCTCACTTTCTGTCTACTCTCTGCTATCTATCCTATCGCTCTCTCTCCCTCTCACACTTTCTTTCCCCCTCTCCTACTCGTTCTGTTTCCTACCTTTTCTCCCTCCCTCTTCATTCTCTCCTCCATTCATTCTCAACCACCCTTCCACTCTCTTCCTATTTCTGTCCCTCTTCAATCCAATTCTTATTGACTCACTCTCCCTCTCTCTACCCTCTAGGACCTCCCTTGTTATCCATGCTTTCAGTCTCTTTCTGTCTCACTTCTTTCACTCTCCCGTCCACCCTGTCTATTTTTTGGTTTGATTCTAACCTGTGTTGACTTATACGCGTTCCTGAGCCTCTCGGCCATACCACAGGGTTTGATTCTAACCCCTTTCACATCTCCTTCTCACCCTTTATCTCATTCATTCTCTTCCTATTTTCCATATCACTCTCCCTCACCCAATCTCTATCTCTCTCCCTCTCCTTATATCAATACTCTATCAGAAAGCAATAAACATGCTGATGTTGACGTTTTCTGAACTCTTAATAATCCGTACAACGTATGTTTTTTTATTATTATAACATTAATTTACGGCATTTTTGAAAAGTTTACTTTCTTTGTGTTTTAATATATTCAGTGGCATTATATACTATAAGCTTGAATTCAAACCATACATCTTTGCCTAGTTCAGATCACATAATGATCAGGATGATGATCTGTTGTAGAACTTCTCTGTCAACTACTGGATCGAGAAGGGACTCGCTCGAGACAAACTGGTGTTAGGAATGCCAATGTACGGCCAGAGTTTCACTCTTAGAGACCCTGAGGACCATTCTCTGGGAGCACCCATCTCGGGGCCCGGCACTGCGGGGCAGTTCACCAGAGCAGCCGGCTTTCTTGCCTTCTATGAGGTCAGTATGCTCCTTTACTTGATCATCTTATACGACTGTATATTTCATCTAAAAGGTTAAATATGTCGGCTTATAGTTTAAAATCGATGAAGAGTAACATACATAGTAAATAAACACACTTACAAACTGAAATTGTCAGACAATCCGGATTTTTTGTAGCAGTGCTTCCTGTAAGCATATATTATTAGAATTATAACCATAATTTGGAGAATCTTACTTTTATTAAGTTTGTCTGACTTCCTGAATAATGAAATTCTTGTTGTATTTAAACCAAAACTAAGCCATCTTCAGGATGAGATTGATGTTCATCAAAAAGATTAAAAGGTAGTAACAGTGACCTATCGGTCCAAGTAGTGACAGGTAAAACAACCTTTAATCCTACTAGATGACTCTACATTACCGTTATGAAAGAAGAAAACATTTAAAGAATTATTCTCGTTCCGATGATGGCTCTAGGAAAAAGTTTAAACATGTTGATTGGTAGTATGTTATTTGGTTTAGATCAAACAACAAAAATATTATTTAGGGATACAGAAAAACTTAAGAAGAAGGAATTCTTGCAAATTATGGTCTAATTTTAATTATGGATATATATACACTTAAACGTAAAGACGATCCAAACTGGACACAATAACTGTTCAAAATTGAAGATAGGTAGCACACAAAGTGATGAAACACACTTACAAACTTAAATTTTCCGGCAGTCCGTCTTCAGGAGAAAAGAGAAAAGGACAACAAGCACGTTGAAGATGCACGTTGAGTTACTATCCGTTGCGTCTACAACGTGCTTGGTCTCCCTTTCTCTTTTCTCTTGAAGACGGATTGCCCGAAAATTTGAGTTTTTAAGTGTGTTTCTTTACTCTGTGTGCTACCTATTTTCAATTTCGAACTGTTATATATATATATATATATATATATATAATATATATATATATATATATATCAATTCGGAATAGGTGATTAATCGAATTCACAAAACCCCAAAAATATAAAAGCTGTTTAAAATTTAAAAAAAGGAGAAAGCTGTTACTAAGATGGTTATTTCCTTATCAGGAGAATATCAGAAGATAAGAAGAACCCAGAGATATTGATGAGATACCTGCGTGTGTCAAACTCTTTTTTTTTATCATGTTTTACTTCATTAAGTTGTTTCGTTGTTGGCATGTAATGCATTCATTGAAATGTTATTTACTATTTTTAAATTTTTATGTGGTACTGTGAAAACATTTTTGATTATGATAATGTGATCAAAGGATAAATTGAAAAATATGCAGTGATTTCTGTATCAGTAAAATGGAGTTTGGTTTACAGATTTGTGAAAGTGTTTCAAGTGAAAATTGGAAGGTAGAGCGAAACGCTGAAGGCAATATGGGTCCTATTGCCTACAAAGGCAATCAGTGGGTCAGCTATGACGATGTCGAAGACATAAGGAAGAAGGTAAGTAATCAGTCCCATGTGATATCAAAATTAAGATTTCTATTATTCGTTATTGTAAATTAAATTCAATATTTCATTAAACTTTACAATGATCAACTAAAAAATGAATCTGACCAAAATCTATAGTTGGACAAAGCTCTAACTTGATCAGAGGTTTTTGGTCTTAGAGCCATAGTTATCTCAATGACAGTGTGTTAACTGTGGGCGGTAGTTGTTCCTTAGTCATCCCAAGGACTGTACTTACTTCGTGAGTGGTCCATGGTTCACGACATGTCCTGGAGTCATGCCAGAGGTTCGAGCATCTAAGATACGACTTTCAGATGTCGACCGGCAAGCCTGTGGGATGACATCTATCGTGAGACATTTAAGAAGCACTACCACATCTTTCTTAAATCATATATGATGTGGGTAGGGCTAAGCGGTCATTATTATAGCCCATTAATATAGTCTATTTTTATATTATTTATTAATTAGTCTTAAGATAATTCTAGGAGAGAATATTGAGTACCATTAGTAGATTAGTACTGTAGCTTTAATTTTTTTATTTATTTACTATATTAGGCTGTAAGTTCGCTCTAGGGGAATATCCCAGTACCCCTGGGAACGTAGACTTAATGATTTAACCTGTCTCTGAAGTGTCATGGTTTAATAGTTATAATACGGTTGATCATCGACCTTTGGCACTGTTGCGTGGTTTTACATGTCTGTTGCGTGAAGTAGTATCGTGCTGCCGGCCTCCGCAAGGTCCACCTCGGACGCCCCATGCTTTGTGGGTAAGCATGGGATGACGAAAGGGCAGCATGTATGAAGCGTCGACCTGGTTTGGTTTTACGGTGTGGTAGCCGGAAGGCTTGGGAACGCCGGTGAATCAAAACAGGTCCATGGTTCACACATGGGCTGTAGTTTGCACATTGGCTCTATGACGGTTATGGGTGGTAGTAAGCCCGAAGAAAGTAATAGAACCAAGATTAAAGGCTACATTTCAACCGTTGTTGGCATTTTCGTAGTTGTAACATAAAACATAATAGCTCTAAGAACTGTTTGAAAGACTGCATTTATCTCGCGAGCACTAGTTGGACCACAAAACGTAGTTTGAATTAAACATTCGTAATCTAAATACAATGAACAATAAGAGAAGTTATCTTATTCCAGGCGAAGCTGATCAAAGAGCTAGGTCTCGGAGGAGGCATGATCTGGGCCCTTGACCTGGACGACTTCCGCAACCTTTGCCACTGCGGCAAGTACCCTCTGCTGTCAACCATCAACCAAGAGCTGACTGGGCGTAAGGGCAACACAAACAACTGCACCTGAACAACCACGACTCTTCCACCACCTCTCCTAAAGTAATTACAAAAACTGTAAAAAAATCTCACTTAAATATAGTTATTTTTTAGAAAACTTTTTTATTTTCACCTTGAAAACGTGTACTGAGCAGTATGATTATCAGGATGCTTCTTGCTAGTGAACTAGCTTCAGAGCATTATTATAGGAATGATAGTACAATTCTTTTGTGAGAAATAAAAAAAATGTGTTCAAGTTCTGAATAAAACACGAACTTTCTCATTCTTTGTCTGTCTGTTTGTCTCTCGCCCTGTTTTGACTACCTCTCACTGTCTCTCTCTCACCTCTTACTATGTGCACCTCCCCTCACTCTCGCTCTGTCTTTCTAACTCTCTCGGCCACCCTCAATCTCACTCTCTCTCACTCACTCTATTTGAGTTTTCTCTTCCCAGAGTATGTTCCGCATCTTTTGCTATACTATTCTCCGCAGGCACTATGGTTAACCATACATACGTTTGTCACAATATAATTATTTATTATAGATACCTACATATAATAGCACACAAATATCGCTATAACAACACATAAGTAAATAAACACAAAATGAAAGAGAAATAGTTTTAGGAATTTGAGGAATATTTTGTCTAAGAATTCATGCTGTAATGTTCTTACACTAGCTACACTAATGAGTTCAAAAAAAAAAAATAACATGGATTCCTCTTAAGAAAAAAACTAAACTATGAATTGTTTAAATCATAAATCTGATACTACTTTTCATAATAAATGAAAAAAAATACTAATGCAGAAACATTGAACTGTTGTTAAGAGGGAGCCATACATAGTCAACAGGAATATATCTATTGATATAAGACGTAATAAAGTGAATAAAGTTGATAAAAACTCAAAACAACAGATTGTGCAGATCATAATCAAGCTCCTGTATTGAGGTTGTATATAACTCAAACACCCACGTGTGTATGAGTTAATTTTATATGCTGTCATATTGATCAGACATCTTCAATCCATTGTAACATCTTAGTTTAGGTTGTAGTTGTTGTACCCGTCCCATTAGAGAAAACGTTTTCCTGAAGATTAAACCCTTTGTGATACCACAGAATGAAGATTGATTCTACATTGGGAGCTCTAAATTAAACCTAACTCAAATTTATTCACGCTAGGGATCTTTCACGAGTACGTCACAGCATACGATTCTACATTGGAGAGCTCTAAATAGTTTTCCTAACTCACAATTTATTCACGCTTATAATGAAGAAAAGAACAGGTAAGATTCACGCATTAACTTCACAGCATTTACTATGCTTTACAAATAATACTAGCAGAGATAACTAAATAGTTACATGTTTACACTCACTGAACATATGTTATGTAGATTAATAATGAACATTAAATGAAACAGGTAAGATATAAGCATGTAATCTTATACTAATCAATTGTACTAGTGGATGTACAAATAATACTAGCAAATATAACTGAAAGAAGTTGACATGTTTGAACACTACTTGAAATATAGTTGAATTAAATTGATATTATAGACATTAGAATGAAATGTAAATAATAAAGCATGTAATCTGATAAAATAAGGGTTTGTAATTTTGAAAAAATGTAATGAATTGAATGTTTTGAAAGAATTGAATGGTTTGAAACTTTTGAAAAAGTTGAATAAATTGATATTTTAGAAAGAATTGAAATTTTTGAAACAATTGAATGTTTTGAAAGAATTAAAGGGTTTGAAACTTTTGAAAAAATTGAATGAATTGAAATTTTTGAAAGAATTGTATGTTTTGAAAGAATTGAATGGTTTGAAACTTTTGAAAAAATTGAATGAATTGAAATTTTTGAAAGAATTGAATGGTTTGAAACTTTTGAAAAAGTTGAATAAATTGATATTTTAGAAAGAATTGAAATTTTTGAAACAATTGAAGGGTTTGAAACTTTTGAAAAAATTGAATGAATTGAAATTTTTGAAAGAATTGTATGTTTTGAAAGAATTGAATGGTTTGAGAGTTGTTACAAAATTGAATGAATTGAAATTTTTGAAAGAATTGAATGGTTTCAACAATTTGAAAATATTGAATGGTGTATATGGTTTTTAACAATGTATTGAAAGTTTTGAAAGAATTGTTTGATTTGAGTATAATGAATGTATTCAGATCGATCTTAGTGAACTGGTAGATCAATCCAGATCGATAATCACTATGGCTTCAATTTTTTTTATGGAGGAAGGTAAACAAATCTGAGCAGTCCCACCGATCCTCGGAAAGCACTAATAGAAGTCGGTCCCGAGCCTGTACGATGTACAGAACCTTAATCCCAGCAAAAAAAAAAGAAAATGACTAAGAGTTCTTCACATAGTCCCAAAATTCTATCAGGGAGACTATAAAACGTCCATATAGTCGTACATTGCAATGACTAACACTTAGCATGTGTTAATAGCAGAAATATTTATTAAAAAATCTCATGACAAAACTCAAAATTCTCAAGAGAAGTTCTTGTTAAAAGTACAAAAATTATAAACAGAATAGGAGACAGGCAAAAGATATAAAAACACTTACCAAAATAAATATCATGTTTATATGTTTAGTTAAAAAACTGTGAGAAGATTTAAAAATTGTTCTGGTCTACTCACCTATTCCTTCTACAGAACCTACTGGTTCTGGTCTTAACCAATTCCTAAAACGACCTGAACCAATTATCTCTCTGAAAGATGAACAAACAATTAGTTTATCCCTCTTAATCACTTCTGACACATTTAACAAAAACAACTCATTGGGAAAAAAACAATAGCTTTGTCCTGTTGTTGTTATCATATCATATATCCTTAATGCATTCTGTAGAGTGAAGCGGGAGCAACGAGAAACTAATTAGGAAGCAAGTATCAACTGACTACTGGGATATCCCAGAGTATATATAGCAAATTTAATGTAAACCGGCTAAAGACATTCGATAAGATACAAAACTATTGATATTAAGCAAAATCCCAGATTCTGCTCCGCTAATTAGTTTTTAATTGACTTCTCTAATGTCCAGATAAGGATACTAGTATATATATGTATAACAAATCTCCACTAAATATTCATTCTAGAAGTCCATCCAAAATGAACACAGCTATCTTGGTAAGACAGCCTCAAGTATTAAGCGTATTATATTTCTTTTTTGCAAAACAAAAAGATCTTAAATTTCAATATTTAAAAAAACTTTAAACATTTGAGATAAATTCCTAATCAGGTAAACAGGATAAAAAAAAACCTTTTCTAGAATACTAAATTTTTAAATAAATTTGCTATTCTTGATTTTTATTTCACTGTTAACTTTACATAGTTTAAGTTAAATTTTAAGCTACTAAAATGTTTCTTGCCACATTTCTAATCTTTACACATATTGCAATATTACCGTTCATACAAACATTTCATTCAAAATAATTTTTCTTAACATATTTTCTTTTTAATTTCAGTTTTTCGATATGTTAATTTAAATAATTTTTATAGTTATAGAAATAACTATGTTATATGGTTGAAGTTCTAATTTATATAAAAATGTGCAAAAAACATACAAACAGAAGTGACCTACAGTCACATAAATCACAGAAACATTGATTTTCAATTTCTAAATTATAAGGACGCGATATCCTCTAAATAATGTCAACAAACACCATATTTAGTTACTAACAATGAGGTTTTTACGTTTCAGATTCTTTTAGTTTCAGTGGCGGCCACAAATGCAACCAGATACACTTTCCCTGTCACTCCGTAAGTTTAAAAATTACTTCAATTAAAAATACTTCCTTAGATTAAATATTATTACAATATACACCAAGTTTGATGTCATTTTCAATAATGTATGTCTTAAGGAGGAACTGCTACGAAAATTAAAATATATATTATATATTTATAAACACTTTTTCTTCTTCTCGGAGTTTGGTCAGGGTTAATATACGGAATCACCTTTTCGCCAACTTTTCGTCTTTCTTTTAAGACATCCTCAGGGCTATAAACTAACAAAAAACAATGGACATTTGTCATATCTACTTCACAATCATCCCAATTCAAAAAACCTAAAGAAGAAGAAAAAGTGTTTATCAGTAAATTGTGGTCAAGAAAACAATAATTTATTATATATTTATACATTACTTGAAACTATCCAAACTGGACCAAGGGTTACCTTCAGATGCGTCTGCAACTTGCTTAGTTCAGATGAAGAAAGCAAGTAAACCTAAACTCATAAATTCATTAGATTTTGATCCCTTTCTGTTTTCTCCTGAAGACGGATTGCCCGAAAATTTGAGTTTGTAAGTGTGTTTCTTTACTTTGTGTGTTAATCTTCTTCGATTTTGAACTCTTATATATATATATATATATATATATATATATATATATATAATATATATACTCATTAACACAAAAAAAAAGAAAAGCAAAAATCACTACAAAACTGACTTCAATATTTCGACATCAGTCGTCATCAGGAAGACAAAAGAAGCGGTTGCGTTGAGAAGTAAACTGCAACTGGCTTCCAGAGAAACTCGTTGAACCCAAATATATATATAACAATAACAATATTTCAAAATAAACATGTGAAGTAAAACTCAAAGTTTAAACCAGTATTTAAAACACGCAGCCCAATTCTAGTGTGACATACGATTTTATTTCAAAAATTTTTTTATTGATTTTTTTTATGTTATTATGTTTACTCATTGATAGCAGTATTTGACTTCGAAATGTTTCTTCTTCATTTCAGGGCTCTAGGTCATGCATTAGATATAGTAAGAGAGGTTCGTGTACTGCCCATTCGGTATGGTTCATTTTATTCTTTTTTATAACTATAAAAGCTAGTATCAATTACAATGCATATATTTGATTAGAATTTGATATATTTATGCCATAGGATTATACAACATTTTAGTGTTAACAAACATTCATCACAAAGAGGTATGTACCATAGTTCAGGGGTTGTAAAAAATGAATTGGAGCATTCACTATCAATTATTATTCTATCAATCAATTAATCAATTAATTTTAATGAGTGCATCAATCAATTAATAACTGCAGTTAATTGCTAATTACTTTGTACAATTTAAAACATTGTGTTAGCTTCGATTTTAGGAACATGTGTCACTGAAAATAAATCAAATGCCTTATGATATAAAGATGCTTGATTAACAATAAGGCAATTATTTTACAGAAAACAAAAAAATTAAAAATCCTTTAAAAGAAAAAGTTCTTGATATTATTAGAAACAAGTCAGTGCTAATTCATTAAATGGTTACTTGCTTACTACAGTTTCATCCCAGAAATAGTTTTAAGAAACAGGTTTATTTCCGAATTAATTAGAAATAGGTGTGGCTGAAAATGATTAAAAGCATAACTTACATAACCTGAAGTAGGTTCTATTTCAGGAAGGCAACAAAAATCTACAATCATTGTATCGCTGAACTGACAGTTTCCGGTGTGAACCGGACAGTGCGAACCGGTGCTTAAAATATTATGAGTTCGGCGAGTTAAATAGCTCAAGGAAGTTTTCCTGCTTATTGCTTGTTGCTTTAACATGATCACCAGCGATCAGTCTTTTTTTCATATTTTTTATTATTGCTTCCAGTAGCTTTTGACGAGGTAGGCTAACAAATCTGTGGTTTTCAGTAAACTGGATCTCTTTGAATGCGTCCGAAGCAACCCTCTCATCAATTTCTTTTTCAAATATCCCTATATTGTCCTTAAGCAATTCAAATGCTTTAATAGACCTCTTTATGAGGTTTTCTCCTCTAAACAAAGTTGTGCCTCTTGCTTAGAGGGCATTACTGAGCAATGACATTTCATTCAAAATATCAATCAATAAAGCTAGGTCCTTCAGAAAAGTTTTGTTGCAAAGACGGGCAGCCATCCCTGAATTATTTATCTATACAAACACTTACTTTAATCTGGCGATTTCAGGAAATTAGATCTAAAAACATTCAATATTTGATTCAGAACTAAAAGTTAAAACTAGGCCTAATGTAGGCTAGACCAACTCAACATCTGCATTGTTGAGTCTGAGCCTGCACCTATTAATACAGGTCTGAATAGGTGTTTGCGTAATTTTAACAACCGGTTCGCCGAACTCATAATTTTTAATCACCGGTTCGCACGAACCGGCTGAATCCCATTACTGCCCTATTCCCCACAATACCACTATTATGTCTTATATAAGTGAACAGATTGAATGGTGAAGTGAGTTCAGTTAAAATATCTTACCATCCCTGAGTGACCTGTAACTGTCAAACCAAATGACTATAGTCGCCACTTTAACTTACTAACCAGAAAAGACACTCCATTTATTAACTAGCATCATACTTTAGCACAACACTTAAGCAGCAGGAGTAGCTTCATGTCCTGGAATTCAGGCTGTCTATTCGTGCAAGATGCATTCGTTGATTGTCGATCACAGGATCTTCAATTATGTAGTTTTAACAAAAAACTAAGCTAAGTTACTTACTTTTTTGGGGATACAATAGACAAGACATGTTAGCAAGTAAAACATCGCTTCTTTTAGATTTAAAATAAAAAGTAACTAATGCACTTTTAAGCACAGCTGTAAACAAACAAAACGTTTCTAAAAAACTGCATAATGTTATTACTATTTTATTATAACCTAACAATGTTACAATTATTTATCTTATAACGTAATAGTTTCCTACATTCACTAATTGAACCCTTGTAATATATATTTCTCATTCTTGCAGAGGACCAGTTGGCACTCAACTACCCATGTTTGACGATGTGTAAGTAATCTTTTCACTTAGCTATATAAATAGTAATGAATGTTTGTCAGTATGTCTCTTCTGCACTCCTAATTGTTTATACGATTCCGATGAAACTTTGGCAAATTGTTTGACGCATGCCCGTAAAAGTCTTGACATTTGTAATGTACATAGATTTTGCTCTCTCTCTCTCTTTTTTATCTAAATTTCTTATGTTTGGTATTTGCAACTATCAAGTATTCTATATAGCAATTCCCCAAAAGTTTTATTACCAATATTTCCTTTGACAACATGTTCTAATTTCTAATCACTCTTCTAAATTTTTCTAACTTATATAACAACTGTAATAGTTGAAAATTAAAATAATAGAAAGGAAATCTAGAAGAGTGTCTAGAACATGGATTTGAAGGAATTTAATGAACATATCAAGGAAGTTCGTTCCCTAAATATATAAACATATCATAAAAAAACAAAGAACAGCCAGTTAAGACAATTAAGACAAAAGGACAGGAAGAACCAACAACGAAACTTACCTCAATGTTTCAACCGCGTCGTACGAGCTCCGTCCTTTTGGCGAACAGCAACTGAGTTCAGTATGTACTAACCACCAACGACCAACGATTCTGTCCAACCACTGTATTGCACGGTACACGTATATCAGTCTTCAAACTTGATACACTCGCTACGAGGGCAATAGCTTCTTCTAACAGGGTTGTAAAATAGCGGGTAGTTTTTTACTTTTTCTTACTGTACTCCTTTGTTTGCCCAAACATCCCTTTCTGGCAATTTGTCCTTTTCTGCATTTTCACCCTTTTAAAATACTAATAAAAATTATCCCACTCTTTTTCCTCCCACTCTTCACCAGATGTTTTCTGAATCTAGTGTTTCAGTTGGATTTTTGACTCTGACGAAGACCGTTTCTTACGGTTTAAAGATCTTAGCCTTGTTTTCCCATTTCATATTGTGGTTTGTTCATTGATTGTTATTAATTTTTTTATATATCAGTCTAAAACAAGATTTCATAATAAACACGAGAAATAATCAATGTTCAAACCACAATAAGAAAATATATATATATATATGAGAATACGTTGGCAGCAGGTCTTCTCTCAAACATATGTTGTTAAAATTTGCAGCAGCTTCTGCACTCACTAACTTTAAGCTGGTGGCCTCGATCCTTCGGGCGATTTTTCTTTCTTCTGGCTGCAGTTGCCACAGCATCTGTCCTAGAGACATCTTCAATATTACACGAGCTTTCGACCATAGGAACATTGGTCATCTTCAGGTAGAGCATGCCTTGTAGTAAACAGCTTAAATGCCAATCAGGTTGACTAATTCGAACCAATCAGAGCGCAGGGTTAAGGCTGCTGCTCTGATTGGACCTCATGCAGGAGCCTGGAGCAGGAGCCTGGAGCCGAGCATGAGGTCCAATCAGAGCAGCAGCCTTAACCCTGCGCTCTGATTGGTTCGAATTAGTCAACCTGATTGGCATTTAAGCTGTTTACTACAAGGCATGCTCTACCTGAAGATGACCAATGTTCCTATGGTCGAAAGCTCGTGTAATATTGAAGATGTCTCTAGGACAGATGCTGTGGCAACTGCAGCCAGAAGAAAGAAAAATCGCCCGAAGGATCGAGGCCACCAGCTTAAAGTTAGTGAGTGCAGAAGCTGCTGCAAATTTTAACAATATATATATATATATATATATATATATATAACGTCTAAATTACAGTAAGAAATTCATAAATATGACTAAAATCTTTGAACCAAATAAATGGTCTTCCTCAGCGGAAACTCAATGGTTTTGGTTTAAAAATTTAGCCACATTTCTGAATTTATTACTGGGTCTAAAACGCTACCAGATGAGTAGAAATTTTCTTCTCCTGATGATGACTCGATTGAAACATAGAAGTGAGTTTTGTTGTTTTTTCCATGTTTTTTTTCATAACCAGTCCTGACAGACTGTTTCTTGGTTATATATGTATAACAAGATTTTTCATAAACACGTTAAATAACAATCAATAATCGAACACAATATTAAATAGAAAAAAAAAAGATAAACCACATGGATAAAGCAGTTGGGTTTTGACTCTGACGAAGACCGCTTGTTAGGGTTGAAGATCATAGCCTTTTTTTTTTTGCTATTTCATATAGTGATTTGATCATTGATACATATATTACATATTCAATCACAACTAATAATTGCTCTTATTTCAGTTACCCTCCTGCAGTAGCAATCAGAAATACTCAAACTAATAGGTAATTTTTCATCTAATATTCCTCATTTAATTGATTATTTTTAATTATTACTTTTCAATCATAGTTTATCAATTATTATTTGCATTTATAATACTAACAAAGTTTTACAACAAAATCAAGATTAACTAAAAACAATTAATTATTAAACTCATACATTATTAATAACAATAACATAAAGTACTCGAATTGTTCAGTAAATGCACCTAATGTAACATTAATGAAAATGTCAATTTCTATAAGCTTAACTGTAGGTTAACTTATATAAATATAGTTTAGTTAAAGGATGAGATTAACTATTTTATTTAAACAGTCAATTGAAAAGACACGGAAAAAAATGAAACAGTTAATGAATTGGAAACATACCTCAAAAATATCTTCAGCAAAATTCAATTAATGATAACTATTCTATAGGGTTTGCATTAATTAAACTTTTTTTATTTTTCAAATATGTACATTAGTCTTGGATTATTTAAAGTAGATCAATGTATTGTTGAAAGAGTTAGGTGTCAGTTTTTTTTTTATTGTAAAATTGGTTTTAAATTAAACTGGAAGTAGAATCCTAAAATTATTAAGAAGTTTAACATCTTGAGTCCAGTGTTCGATTCTGGTTGGTTAGATATGGAGTTCAATAATCACTATAGCCCTATTTATTCATCCCGTAGGTGAAAAAGACTCTGAACAAATCATTCTCTGAAGAAGGTATTAAGAAATCGGTCTCGAGCTTTTGATTTCAAGTACTCGTTGAATATACCTATTCTGAATACACTTGAGTTAGGCAACAATTAGAACTCCCAATGTGCAATGTTCATTGTATGGGAACTCAAAAGACCAGTGTTAGGAGTTGTATGTTTTCTATAATTATAAGTATAATTATTAAACAATTATTATAATTATAAATTATAATAAGAGACAGCCACTGCAGCTAACCTAACTTGGATATCCCTAATACCGCCAATATCTTTTTCAACTAATTCATACTGTGGTCTACAAAACTTGATTCTCAAAAGTTGTTAATGAGTTCACTGCAAAATAGCTCCAACTTCCTTACTGTCATAATTAACTAGTAACATGAAGTGATAGAAAGACAAATCTCAAACATTAAAAAACAAAATGATATTGGGAATTGCTTTTGACGATAAATCACAGATAAAATATGACATTTACCATTTATTTGTACTATATTTCTAGCATTTTTTGTTAATATGATATCATTAATATATGTGAATATCTTTAGTATCTAAAAAAAACACTAATCATAGAAAAATAATAAAAATTATAATTTTTTTACTTCAATGAAATTTTATTGAGTAATTAATTATTTTTTTTAGAAATCAGGAAGTCCAGAGAGGTTTAAAGGATAAACTGGATCATATCATCGACAAAGGTAAGATATCTATTTATATATCTTGTATGATAACTCAAAGTTGCCAGGGTAACCTCGGTGGCTATGTCTTTGCATTAGGACTGGTAGATCCTGGTTTGATTCTCACTCTTGTTCTCGGTTTTTTTCACGCGCGAGTTGAAAAAAAAATTAAATGTTGTCCCTCGGAGAGAACGTTAAGCCGTCAGTTCCGAGCCTGTACAATATCTCAGGTACTCAATAAGCACCAACTACTGTAAATACATTTGAGTTAGGAAAAGTTTAGGAGTTGGAATGTAGATATATTCCAATAATTAGGCAGATATATTCCTTTGAGGAGAGGTGTAGTTTTTTAGCAGACACTCAGTAAAAAATATACTGTAAATAACTTTACAATTCAATATACAAATTTTATTTAAGAATAACTTAAATTATTATGCGTTAAAATTAAATTCATATGAAATCATACAGATTTAATAGAAATAAGAAGGTTGATGCATTTACTGACGAAAGCTCTAACTTTTTATATAAAATTCTGCTTACTTAAAGCCAATCCGATAGACGCGGTTGAAGGATGTATATGGGGTATCATTGTGAATAGGACAGGCATTTTAATTTAGAAAGGAAGTATTGGGTTTAAGAATAGAATAAGCTTGGTATCTGTGGCGACTATATGGCTGTATTTCTTTGACCTGATTAAGAGAATAGAGAAATCGTACTTCATACGCTTCAGTATCAAAGCATCGCGGTATTTTCTGCAATTACATATCTCTTTTTATATTTCTAAATAAATCAAACTCTGGGCCAGCAAAATTATTAAAAAAGAAATAACACAATTTAAAAGAAAAAAAACTGTCTCTATGAAGAATATCAAAATATAAGAAGATACAGGGAGTTAAAGCAGAAATTTACTTCTTTTCCTCAACTGATTTGATATCGAACTAATTTTCAAAATATTAAAAGTAACACACACACACACACACAATATATATATATATATATATAATGTATCTGCAATATTGCAGACTGCGACAAATCCCACCTGATTGCAAAGACGTGACTCTACGAGCCTCCGAGGAAGCCCATATTCGGTTATTAAGTATACGCTGTCCACCTAGCCTTAATCAGAAGAGATAATGTTTAATAAGTACCTTGTCTTTGCATTTCATTTTTTATTATCAAATACCCTTTGTTATTCTTTATTATTTCATTACTTTATTCCTTTAATATCAATTCCTCTGTTCATCCCTATATTTTTTCTTTTATAAATTTATTATTTGTTCATATTACTTAATTTGATATAATTATAAATTGATTCCTATCTACCTTATTCTCTGTGACCGGGCGGCATGCGACAACATTCTTGGTCTCTAACCGTCTCTGAACCAGTACGCTTGGTTTCCCTCTCTTATCTCTCCTAAAGACGGTTCAAACCAAATATTAGAGACTGTAAGTTGTACTCTTAATTTCTTTATGTACTTAGAACTACATATTTAAACACACACACACACACATATATATATATATAGTTCAATATAGACAAAGAAACATAAAGAAATCAAAAGAACACACTTACAGTATCTAATTTTAGGTTTGAACCGTCTTCAGGAGAGATAAGAGAGGGAAACCAAGCGCACTGGTTCCCCTCTCTTATCTCTCCTGAAGACGGTTCAAACCGAAAATTTGAGACTTTAAGTGTGTTCTTTTGATTTCTTTATGATTCTTTGTCTATATTGAACTATATTTGTCCGTTTTGGATCGTATTTCCAACAAAAAAGTGTATATATATATATATATATATATACACAAATATCATTAAAAAACAAAATTTTGATTCCGTGTTGACGATCTTCTTAAGAACGTGTTCTTTTCTTCTGAACACTTTACGGTGTTGCGAAGGAAACTGAAAAAGCAACTCTCCCAAGGGCATATTAAAAAATACTTTGAGCACAAAAGAACTTTAGTTGTTTAATCCCAGCTTTCGACCTCACTGGTCATCATCCGGTTTTAAAAACCTAAATATTACAAGAACCAATATTAAATCTAAAACAGAGAAATTCATTTCTTAGACTTCAATATTAACCGAATATACTATGATTCATAAACAAAAAATCTATATCGGATATTAAGTTTTGTTTAAGGGTGCAACGGCCATATTAATTAGAGTATTTGTTAGGCAAAATATGTTTACACCATGGAAAACATCAGAAATTATATATCCATTGACATTGACTCCCATCATCCATGATTGCTTCAAAATATACAACACATCTACATTATTTTTGTGTAAAATGTCAGTTTTGATCAATCAAAGATTCTGGACCGTAGCGAGTGTACAAACTTTTGGGTACACACTCACGCATAGACATTGACGAATAAACTTCATAAAACCAAGGGACTCCAAAACATCTAATTCCGTCAAAATTTCAAGATCTAATTTCTTCACGATCACTATACTTTACTTATAGTAAAGTGAAAAGTGTTTATCTGTATGAATTTGTTTTCAGTTTATTCTAACATAGCAGAGTCGATTTGGAGAGGGTTCAAGTAGATGACCGATAACAGATTTGTTTGGATATGTCTTTAAAAATATATAAATATAGTAATTGTTGTTTTATTAACAATATCAACAACTATTCCTTTGTTTTATTTCAGGAAATGCACTTGTTTTCAATAAGCCTGCAGCCGATATTTCTAAAAACTAATATCAAATATTTAATTTATATAATAATATCAGTGCAAGAAGAAATGGAGTTGATTGGTCAATCAATCAGAAACTTTGATCCATTGTGAAATTAGCTGAAAAGAATTAAATTGTAAACTTCCATTCTTCAAAAAAGAAAAAAATAACTTTCTGCTTTTAAATCAATTGTAATAACTTGATATATATCTAACGTAAATATTGGATTGTATAGAGAGAATGAGTATGGATTAGACTTGTCAGACATAAAGTGAGAGGAGAGTGGGAGGGTTGAGAAGGGGAATGACATGAGATGAAGAAAAGAGAGAAGATGAGTGAGACGGCGGGTCAGAGAGAGAAAAGAGAGAAGATGAGTGAGACGGCGGGTCAGAGAGAGAAAAGAGAGAAGATGAGTGAGACGGCGGGTCAGAGAGAGAAAAGAGAGAAGATGAGTCAGACGGCGGGTCAGAGAGAGAAAAGAGAGAAGATGAGTGAGACGGCGGGTCAGAGAGAGAAAAGAGAGAAGATGAGTGAGACGGCGGGTCAGAGAGAGAAAAGAGAGAAGATGAGTGAGACGGCGGGTCAGAGAGAGAAAAGAGAGAAGATGAGTGAGACGGCGGGTCAGAGAGAGAAAAGAGAGAAGATGAGTGAGACGGCGGGTCAGAGAGAGAAAAGAGAGAAGATGAGTCAGACGGCGGGTCAGAGAGAGAAAAGAGAGAAGATGAGTGAGACGGCGGGTCAGAGAGAGAAAAGAGAGAAGATGAGTGAGACGGCGGGTCAGAGAGAGAAAAGAGAGAAGATGAGTGAGACGGCGGGTCAGAGAGAGAAAAGAGAGAAGATGAGTGAGACGGCGGGTCAGAGAGAGAAAAGAGAGAAGATGAGTGAGACGGCGGGTCAGAGAGAGAAAAGAGAGAAGATGAGTGAGACGGCGGGTCAGAGAGAGAAAAGAGAGAAGATGAGTCAGACGGCGGGTCAGAGAGAGAAAAGAGAGAAGATGAGTGAGACGGCGGGTCAGAGAGAGAAAAGAGAGAAGATGAGTGAGACGGCGGGTCAGAGAGAGAAAAGAGAGATGAGTGAGACGGCGGGCCAGAAAAACAAAAGAAAGCAGATGAGTGAGAAGGCGGGTCAGAAAAAGAAAAGACAGAAGATGAGAAGAAGAGGACCGAGTGACAGAGAGGAGGGAATAGAATATATTCAAATAGAGAGCAGCACAGAAGATAGAGGAATAAAAAAAGATATAGCTTAAGAGATGGGAAAGAGGACACACCGATATTGCTTGAAGACAAGCAAGCAACGAATCTCTCTACGCATTGTAGTGCAGGATGTAATGAAGTAACATTTCATGGTAGAGTTTATTTTTAAGGTTCATCTGCTTATAGCGACAATCTTGAAGCACATAAATAGATAAACCTCAAGACGAACTTTATATGTGTTGAACATGATGAAACTACTTCATGTGGAAACTTTCTCCATGATTTTTCAATAATAAATTACAAAACATTCAGCTAAGCAAGCATACAGTACGAGAAACAGTGAATGTTAAAAAACATTTCAGAGTCTCTTACCAATAAAGAATGTTTACCATGTCGGTTAATTGTTAAGAAGTGTATATTGTGAACAATGAGTTTTAAAGATAAAACTTTTGGACAGTTACTATTTCATATCCCAGAAAACAGGTCCATGGAGACTGAAATATAATAACTTACAGGCAGTAAAGAAACACACATACAAATTCAAATTTTTGGGCTATCTGTCTGCCACTCTTCTTTCCTGAAACGGATAAACAAAAAAAAAAAATATTCTTTTCATATAAAGTACCTCTATTAATATAAAAAGAAATATATATACTAGTGTAATTTTTGAGTATAGACATATTTTGTTGAGTAACTCCATATTTTAGTTTTACCAACTTAACTTTTACTTTTTCATATTTTCTATACATTATTTTCTTCTTCACATCTCTTAATTGATTGAACAGTGTTTTTATGCTTGTTATTATGTTCATAATGACATGTTCCGTTTCATTAAGAATCATCTTCGGGCTTAGTGTACTATATATATTAAGACTGAAGATGATTTGTCATGATTCAATAAAGTCACGACAAACATAATACCAAGCATACAAAGATTGTTCAATCAAGAGATATGAACAAGAAAATCATGTATAGGAAATATGAAAAAGTAAAAAGTAATATGGTAAAACCAAAATACGGTAGCCTAGTCAACAAAATTATATATATGAAGTAATTAGTAAAACTTAATTTATTGGACTCAGTACACCTCAAATGTGTGTTTACTTATAAAACTGCATTTCGAAATTTTATCACGAATTTTATACCTTCATTTCATATAATTTACGTAAAGAGTAAACGAAAGCAAAACGTCATATCCTTTTGTTATCAGTTGTAATAATTTCGAATATATATATACAATAAAATCGGAAAGACCATCCAAACTGGAGACAATATGAGTTCAAAAACGAAGAAGAACAACACACTTTTATAACACACTCCGAAAAACTTTGTACACACCGAAACGTTGGAAATGAGAGTTTAATTTGTACCTGAAGAACTGAACGAATCCTGACAAACTTCTGTTTTGTTTCTACTTAATGGTCCATACTTTTATAAATGTATATATAAATTAAATATTCTATGAACTTAAAGAGAGATTGTATAAAGAGTTAATTGGGCATGTCAAACACAAATGGAAAGAGAAAGAGGGAAAAAGAAAGAGAGAGAGAGAGAGAGGACAGAGTTGAAAGTGTATTATTAAATAGAAGTGTACCGAAGAGGGATACAGTTCTATGATGTCGCTATATCATCATCATCATCATCATCATCATCATCATCATCATCATCATCATCATCATCATCATCATCACCACCACCAACCACCATCATAAGATATAACACACAATAAGAAAGCTGCATCATCAACTTTGGTTTATTGAGACACACATAACAAAATACATTTACATATGAAAATACAATTTTATACAAACAAAATAACATTAATTATAAACAAAAACATGAAGTTGGTTTACTTTGATATTTTATTAATATATAACTGACTAGACAAATAAAAAAAGAAATAGAGAACACACTAAATACTTAATTTTTTTAATTTCTCAAATTTGAATACTTTTAATAAAAATAAAAAAAAGAAAGAAAGAATTACGTTAGCACCTTCATAATAATAATAGTAATAATAATAATAATAATTTAAGATATTATGGATATTGAAGTTTCATACAATATAGTGAATTATGGAAAATACTTTGAAAAAATATTAAGACACACAATAATATTGACAACACTGACTAGTATAAAAGGTTTAAATTTAAATTTTGGAAGACCAATGTCTTTAATTTGAAATGCTTCAAATATTGTCGTAGTTTATGCGAAGATATATTGTAAGCCAAAAAATAAGGTATATTCTTCTTAAACATATTATTTTTACACATATTCCTATATTCCTTAGCAGTTAAATGTAATAAATATAATTAATTATTGATGCTGATACATTACGAATATTAGAGAAAGAAATATATATAAAAAAAAACTGAAAAATATTCAATTAAATAAAACAATATTCTTATTTTTAGAAATATTACGCATTTATTTTTTTTTACTTTATTCAATTGCACTTGTTTACAAAATAACTGTTTATTTGTAAAAATTTGATTTACCTATAAGGCTGAGGTGATTTTAATTCTATTGTATTATAAGGAATGATACCACTATCAACAACTTTATATATATGTATGTCAATGATCAAACCACAATATGAAATGAGAAAACAAGACTAAGATCTTTCAACCGTAATAAGCGGTCTTCGTCAGAGTCAAAAACCCAACTTGAAAGATCGTAGTCTTGTTTTCCCATTTCATATTGTGGTTTGATCATTGATTGTTATTTGACGTAAAAGATAGGTATCATCTTTCATAACGACCCACCCCGAAAGGCATAAAAACTGTACCATATTTTCTTTGATTCTGCACCCTCTTTTATTTATATACATAGGAGTATAGAAAATGTTTAGTTCTTTACCTATATTAGAAACAGATAAATGAGCTTAACATATAAAACTAATGTTTTGATTTCGTTGCTGGTATGAGTTAAATTAATGCTAAAGTATTTCCAGTCATTTTAAAAAAAAAAAGAAAAACTAATAAAATAAACATAAATTAATCATCCGTAACATTAAAAATAACACTAAGGTAACACAAAAACATATTTACAAATGTAACCAACTTCTGATTATCAAGTTTTCAAATTAGTTTTCACTTAGTTTGCAAATTTCTCTAAAAAAAAAAAAAAATTAGTTGCAAAATCATCAAAATTTGTCAAATAAAAGTAAATTTTAGAGTTTTTTAATTATGAGGAATGTTTTTTTTTTGAAGTCATGTAACCCAGTTTTTATAAGATATCTAATATTTTGTTATCCAATATTGATATCAACATATCATTGCTGACACAGAAGATACAGACAGTGATCTTAACACTAGGCTTACATTGAAATCCTAATAGCACAAACCTTAGAATACTAAACCCCCTTAATATCCTTCTAGGTAGCTAATGGTAAACAAAAATCAATATTCCCTATAATATTAAAGTAATGATATTTAAAACAACACTCTTAAGAAACAGAAAAAAAATTGAAAAAAGTAGTGTAAGTTTATTAATAAAAATTAAGTAGAAATTCGATATTAAAATGCTTTTTATGCAATGTTATTTTTAAGTTATTATAGTAGTAATGTTTTATAACAAATGCAAAAAGCAAAAGTGCAATATTCTAACTGCATGATTTTTTCTTTCAGATATAAAAAAAAGACTTATTTTCATAGAACTATTGATATCAGGAAAGTATTTAAATAAGAAGTTTTCAATACAGGGGAGGAGGGGAGGTTCCCACGAGGGTCATCAGGGTTTCAGAAGACATGATGAGGAAGGAAGGGATGATTCAATACCAGTGGGGGGAGGTTTCGTTTTTTTAAAGAATAAATGAGGAGAAAGGAATGACAGAACACCTCTAGGGGGGGAGGAGGATATCATTAGGAATTATCAGGTTTTCAGATAACATGATGGGGAAGTGATGATTCAATATCATTGGGGGAGGAGGTTCCACATTAGGTATTATCAGGTTTTTCCGAGGAAATGAGCACAAAGGAATGATTGAACACCTATATGGGGGGGGGGGGGGAGGAGGATATCATTAGGAATTATCAGGTTTTCAGATAACATGATGGGGAAATGATGATTCAATATCATTGGGGGAGGAGGTTCCACATTAGGTATTATCAGGTTTTTCGGAGGAAATGAGCAGAAAGGAATGATTGAACACCTATGGGGGGGGGGGGGGATATCATTAGGAATTATCAGGTTTTCAGATGACATGATGAGGAAGTAATGATTCAATATCATTGGGGGAGGAGGTTCCACATTATGTATTATCAGGTTTTTCGGAGGAATTGAGCAGAAAGGAATGATTGAACACCTAAACGGGGGGGGGGATATCATTAGGAATTATCAGGTTTTCAGATGACATGATGAGGAAGTTATGATTCAATAACGTTGTGTGTGTGGGGGAGGGGTTCCACATTAGGAGAAAGGGATGATATTCTGATATTGTGAAATCGGTAAATGGGACAACACTGATTTAAAAAACACAATACAGTTCTACTAATTAGTTAATAAATCTTTAATCCTACAACAAATCTGTTAGTTGAACTGGTTACGAAACTGACTGTATTATGATGATTATTATGAACCCTTGCAATATAGGCTTCCTCAAACTAAATATTGTACTTACATCAAATATAACAATTTCATAATTACCTTTAAATTTTTAGTAACATTTTTGCAAACAATTGAAAACAAATTTAAAAATAAAAATTTATAAACTAAATATAATGATAAAATTAAATAATAATAATAATAATTGAAACATAACACTGGCTCAATCAAGTATTCAAAGTTGGTGTTATTATGATTGTATTTTCAATCACTACAACTGACTTCAATTTTCAAGAAAACATGATAATAAATATAGTTATATTTTATTTAACTCTGATAAATATTTAACTATATTTAATCTCTGTTGTTATTTCAACAGAGATTAACGTGAAGTGAGTTATAAATACATAGTCATCTTATGCCGTAAGCGAACGGGGACAGTTTCTGAATAGCAACTTTCTGAAGTGTTGTTTCGCTCCTATACTCACACTGTTAGATGAATTTATTCATAACGATAGTGTCTGAGTCTTTATTTCGTTCGTTACTGATGTTGCTTCTTATTTTTTAAAATGTTATTTAAAGCATAAATAAAAACATCATAGTCATATTACGGAACCGGTGTGTGGGATAGTTAGTAACTAATAGGGAATAATATGGTAATGTAACTACGCTTTTGATTTAAGCAATGAAAGGGACACGAGAGATTGGTTGGTATTTCACGAGAGGACCGGATTAATGCAAGACGAGGTCCAGTCAGACTAAACACAATAGTAAAATAAACCATGAAACCCTAGGTCAGACAAAACCATGAAGACCAAAATCAAATGTAACTATGAAGTTATATTTAAATGCAAATATGAAACTCAGTATCATTTGTAACCAGGAAGCTCAATTTCTTAAGTCTGTATAAATACCAGATTCAAATACAAAAAAGTCGTAAAAGTTGAATTACCATGAGCTCAGGGTCAAATGTAACCATGCTAATAAAGTTTAAATTCCTTGAAGCCGTGATTTTTTATACAACAATAGAGCTAAGCTTCAAAAGTTAGTTTAAGATAACCATCAATAAGTGACTCAAATAAAAACCGGGAAGCACAGGTTTAACATATAGGGTAAGACGAACTGATGTAATGATAAATAAAATATCAGATACTGATAACTTACTTAGACAATTATAAAACTTATAACAACTTTCACCTATTGAAGCCTTCATTCATAGACGAAAAAACTTTCACACAGAATTAAAGGAATTAGATTTATTATTACATTCCATCTAGGGAATACTGATCAAACAAATAATTATTAAAAATATCTAAAAAAAAAGTTCTCTTCATTATTTTGTATACTTGGCATTGCATTACTATTCATTGCATATAGTTCATTGTCTCCGTTACATAAGTGTTGATTATAATACCAACTCCCCTAGACTGATTTATCGAATAATTCACCAACGTTCTTATTATAAATATATTTTTACTACAACCTTGAAATGATTAATATTATATTCTTTTTTTAAAATGATTAAAATTTATAGCTTTTATGAATAAACTTGAGTTAATGGTCTCTTTTAAATCAAATTACTTTTGCAGATTAATATTTGTGGAATATAAATAATACGATATTAGTAAAGTATATACTAGTAATATTAATGAATTCTCCCACAAAACAGACCCCAATTTTCGATAGACCTCATTCCTTGATTGTCCGCAAAGATTGAATGAAACTTAAGAGCTACTTAGTTTGCTGTTTTTAAAAAAACTGATTCAGTAAAATGTACACGCATCATGTTCTCGACTTTCACCGTTTAGATGAATTTCACTTTAGCAGCTATAAAAACAGAGGTGTATGAAGAAAGATTCGAGACATGTGACAATTACAGAAGACCTGAGGAAGGCGAGAACAGTTAATAAGGATGCAAGAAAAGCTTGTTCTACCTCTTAAAAAATGCACAGAGCTAAATAAAGAACGTCTCGAAGACATGCCCTAGAAAATGCCAAGGATGTTTCTAAACGCAATAAACTAGATCAATGTCAAAGTTCTAACATTAAGAAATAAAATCCTATTGAAAGTTGGGACCTGTTTTTTATTTTGTATTACTTTTTTTTTATAATTCAATATAACAGCAAAAATTGTCTTACCTTGTACATTGTCTTCCTACGATCAATCGGTGTAAATAGTCTACCGTCAAAGGAATTTATTTTTTTTTCTCTCTTTTTATTGCAAGGCTAATATTTTTCTGCAGTTTTTTCATGTTTATTTATATATCAATTAAGTTAAATTAAAAAAAAAAGATTTAACGACGATGAACTACGACAAAAACAAGTAAAACTTGAAAGGCAACATACAAGGTAAAATGATATTTTTTTTAACAATTAACTTCTCCAGAAGTTAAAAATAAAGGTAAATAACCACTATAGTTTTTGCAAAAAGCTTTTTATAAAATAACTGAAGTACTTTTTTTTACCTCCATCTTAAATATAGAGTTTCTCAAATCAAACAGTTACTACCATTAGAAAGCTACTCTCAGGAATTTAATTCAGTATACTAGATATACAAAAGCTACATCCTTGTCCCTGCCATTTTACTAAGGAACATGGCAGCCTGGATTTCTAGGTTGTTACGAATTGGTGGATTTTGACATATAAGCAAAATAAACAACTTAAGGATTCCCTACTTTCTTTGAGATATCTTAAAACAAAAACAATTAAAAGTGAATTACTAAAACAGGAAATAATCGTCAAACAGTGTTTCGGTTTCATTAATTAAAAAAACATTTCAAATACAAATTAAAATATAAATCAGGCTTTGATTACAATATAATATCGAAAAAATTGTAATAGTAACAGTACTTCTAAGAGAAATATCTGAAAATTACGATATTTAGTTTAAAGAAATTCCTATTATAAGTTTCGTTTTCAGCTCGAAGTACTATCAAATATCATACAATTCCAAATAAAGCAATACAAAACCGTGAATGATCAATCTAGGATTAAAAATAGCCGTATAATAGTATTAGAAAAAAAACTGAAAGTTCTCAATACTGTAAGGTTGTTAATGCTATAGGGGTTGTTAGATATATTACCGGAAAATTCTTAAATATTTCCTATTGATCAATCTCATGCTCACAACATTGCATAAAATATAAAACAATAAGAACTAAACGGTGGCAAATTATTAACTTAACTTATAATAAAATTAAAACAATAAATCAATGATAATGAATAATTAATTTTTAAATAATCCATATCTAGTGCGTATTACTAAAAAGAGTGAAGTATAAAGTAGAATACATATGAAGGTAATAAGGTGGGACTGAATGAGCAATGGCAGATACCATGTTTTTAATGAAACCATAAGGCCAAGGTTCACCATGTAACTGTGAGACCAATGTTTAAATGTCAAAATAAAGAAATAGTTCAAATACTATGGAAACCAGGATTTAAATATAATCTTGAAGCCCATGTTCATTTGAGACCATGAAGTTTAAATGAAAAAATCAATTTCAGGTCCTGTAAATGAATGATTGTATATAAATAGCAACTGTTCAGCATTTAGAAAATACTTAATAACTTCACAAAGCATGTGATTTAAAAAGATCTGCATAAAGTAATTAAATTAAGCATTAAACTAACATTTCAAACTTTTGTCAAACATGTTTTGATCCTACTATTCATCATGAACTTTTCAAACTTTTCATTGAATCTTACGCGAACACATTCACACACAAACCTCGTTTTTGTAATAAAATCATTTCCCATAATTTTTCCTTTTCAGTGAAGTAAAATAAACCTTATTTGAGAATCTAACTACATACAAACCAAAGAAAATACTTTTTTTCTTATATAAAAAAAAATTAATACAACAAATTTAAAATAATTCTTTGAAAATCCTACTATGTTTTATATTAGTAGGAAAATATTTCAATGGAACAGTTGCGAAAGCAAAATATAATTTTTTTTAAATATATATATATATATATAACTGGTATAAAAGAAATACTGAAAATGAAATCTTCCAGGAGAAATTGAATCACAGTTAAAACTAGTACTACATTAAAGGTTTTAAATGTCAGGAATAATGGTAGCTAAAATTTCATGTGATTCTTTGGAGGAGGTGTGGGGGGTCTTGAATCTTCTATTGGTTCAGGTGGAACAGGCTAAAAAACAATAAGTTAGTAAGAATATCATCCAACTACACATTCAAACAAATCTAAATAATTAAAACTCAGTTATGAATATGCATTGAGTATATATATATCTTTACAGAATAGTATGTAAGGTTTTCCAATCAGTAAACCAGATGGTGGGAGGAAACAAAAACAAATCAGCAATACCAGAATTAGTTTAAATAAGCACTCTCACAATAGATAAAAAGGAACAGTAGTCCATTTATTAAGTGCTCGCCTCTGGAATGGTAGATCCGGGGTTCGATACTTCCTTTGGCTCTACATTTATTCAAGAAGGAGATGAAAAAAAAATCTGAGGATGTCGCTAATCCTTTGATGCAGTCGGCATCGTTAAATTATGTTAATTATTAACAATTAAATGTTAACATTAATAAAATAAAATTATCTCAAAAGGATCTCCCCTCTAGACTTGTAGAAGGGGGTTCGATATCCACTCTGGTCCTCGATTTATTCATATGGGATGTGTAAAAAAATCTAAGTACGTCGTCTTTCTGAGAGCACGTTATGCCATCGGCACTGAGCCTGTACGATGTCATGTATTCGTTAAAGATTGCTACTCTAAATACACTTGACTTAGGCAAACTTGAGGACTCCCAATGTAGAATGTTCATTATGTGATATCACAAAAGGACCAATCCTTGGCCTATTTGTGATCTCTCGTGAGAAGACCACTTCAACTACCCTAACCTACAATAAGAAATGACTATTTATGCTTTATTAATAGATTTTTTAAGTCAAATTTCACACTTTTCTCAATCAAATTTACACTTCAATATAAAGTCACTGCTTTTACAAATTTAATTAATTTTTTGCAAGTCAAGTTTACCTATTACAAATAAAATCCACGTCGTTTAAAATTTTATTTGTATTTTTGTCAAATTAAATTAACTGAGTTTCCCTACCCCTTCATGTCATAAAAATAATTATTTGCTTCAATTATTGTTATTTATTTACATTACCACTGTCTTGTATGATGATAATGTATAACTGTCTGTGTAGTAGTGTAAATGTTTTTAATTGGGACATGAATTTAAAACATTGATGATATGTAGGTTTAATTACTCATCATTCTGTTGCAGTCTATTAAGCGCTACTGACGCAAAGTTATTTGATTAAATTATTATTATGTGTATTTATTAGTTTAGTTTATTATATATGAATTAATGTTAACACAATACAAAATAGATCTTGAACTGTAAAATTATTCTGATCCCTATGTAAATAAATAGATCAAATACACGTCTTTCAAAATTTTTGAAAATCAAGAACATTTAAATAGATCTTAAAATAAGTAAAACATTGGCTCCATCTTATAAGGAGCTATACACTGTTTTTAAATTCATAGATTCGAGATCAGATTTTTGTTTATTCCAAAAATCAGGTATTAATACTTCAACCCTAATTTAATAATAGTGTGGAATGGAATGGTAATTGTATGACGGATATGTGTCAAGTTTTATACATTTTATAGTGGAAAATTTAAGGTTTCTATATGGAATGCAGCAATAAAACTGAATTGAAAATTGGGTTTTGTTTTCCAACGCCCACACTTGTGAAGCTTTCACCATCTAGAGCCGAGGAAATTGAGGTTCATTTATTATTTGTCACCCACTTTAGTAAGGGGCGAGCCACATCACCTATACTTTGTATACCCCGTAATGAAATGGGATTCTTAACGTCACCACTTGCCCTCTTTTACCATTTGCTGGTGTATTTCTAAAGTGAGTTAGACGGGGAAGGCAGTACCTTGTTCTTGAGCCTGGGCGGAGTGGCCGGAGGTTGATGGGGGACAGCCTCCGAAGACAAATCCGGCAGGTTACAGTAATCGGCTTCTCTCTGCTTTATAGGAAGAGGAGGAGGGCATCCGTCCTCTTCGCTGGTAGTACTCTCGCAACCTAGAATCAAAAACACAACCACTTACCAAAACATCGTCATACTTATTTACACAAGCAAGAAATGTACTAATCATTTGACAGCCTAAAACATGATTCACGCGTCAATTAATCCATCTCAAAAGCTATCAAAAAGTTACGCATTAAAGGAAAACACCCTGGTAGTTGTGATCTAGGCTAATAATCCTTGCGTTAGCATTACAAAGTCGATGCTCAAATTTTCATTATTCATGTTAGAGTGTTATATCTTGTGCACGCCGGTCTCGCAGAACGGAATGAATTAGTCTATCAGAGGCTCTAGATGCCAACTACTCATTAAACATCCCTACATTAATAAACTTGAATAATGCAAAATTTAGCTCTCCCGGTACAGATCAATCAGGTAATATGTCTCAGCATATTAATAAATTCGGAAAGCTTTTCACTACTAAAACTGCACTGAAGAGAAATAATATGTGTGAGAGAGTGAGTCAAATAGGAAGAAATCATCATGAACATGAGTCCAATGTGAATGCTGGTAGGTTGTTTCCAACATTACCCTTATATATTGTAACAGTTTTGAGTTGTCCAAGAGCTGAAAATGTCAAAAGTGCTAATTCCACACATATCAAGTATGAGAATTTATATTCACCTGGTTGATTCTAAATCGGGAGTTCTAAATGTTACTTCACTTAAATTTATTAGGCTAGGGATGTTTATCGAGCACTGGATATGGCTGATTGCTTTACATCTTCTCTATGGGATGGCATGAAAAGTCTAGGGTAATGGTCAAGATTCTAAAGTTTTAATCTTTAGTACCAAAAGTAAACACGCTACCGGACGCTATATTGGAAATCTACTGCTATTAGTCCTGATGTTTCAACAACTGAATCGTCAGTTTCAGTTAACAAAAACTAAAGGTTTTGTTAGGGTTAAGTTTGGCAATATTGGGGTCGCTGCCTTTCAGAAAGGATGTAAAGCTGTCAGTTCCAAGAGTGATATCAGACACTCTAAAAAAGCTGTATTCCGAAGCAAACTTGAGCAAAACAAAATTGAGTACCACCCCTTACTGAATAAAACCTATAAGGTTACTCGACCATAATTATACGGTGCCAGTTTACAAATAATTCACTGTTTCAGCTCCTAAAACATGACTGAAGCCTGTAACTCCCACCTTTTAGAAACCCATGACGACAAAAATTAACAGTACAGTCTTCAAAAGCGTCTAATCAGTTACTTACGACTGTGTCCAATCAAAAATATAAACAAACAAGTAAATTGTGCAAATATACAGAAAATAATCATGCTTTGTCATGGTAAAAATAAAAATCAATCGGTGCTGTGAAAATCAGCGGTTCATAGACGATGAAATCGATAACACAGTTAAAACATCATACATCATGTTCGGCAAGCAAATAATACAACCAAAGTAATATACCTGTCAGTTTGTTGTAAAAAGTTGTTTTAAACTAAAAAAAAGAATTGAATTAAAAAAATACATTTATCTTATTACCAACAAAAATTACTGATTTATAATTTCTTATTCAATAGGAAATTATGACTTTTTTAAATAGAAATATTTAACGTTTGTTTCTAAATTTACATATTTATTGGTTATATATTGCGCATACAGTAAATATGTGAATCTCTACATAAAAAGTTGATACATATCTTTAGTTGATATAAACTGAAGTGAGCTTTACGTGTTTAAAAGGTGTAAACGCGAGGATTTCGTTATTAAGTTTTGGCGCAAAATGATATCCCAGGCACAATTATTACCTACAGTTTTTTTTTAAATTGCTAATTTTAACCTATGATTTACTTTGCTCACTATATGCAATATTATTTATTTTTCCTGCTTTGTTTACCCCCATATATTATTGCTTTTATCTCTTCTATTCTTTGCAGTGGTATTTATTTTTATAAGTATTTATGTTTTTCAATGACGAACAAACAAAACCAAAATTCGTTCCAATTGAATTGTTTTAATAATGAAATCAAAATAACAGTCAAGTATTAAGGGCAAGAAGCATGTAAATTACCTATACATAAATAGGTAATTTATTTAGCCAAATTAGTTATTTAGCCATTGGAATGAGCCACTCCAAAGAGCTGTTAAGACTAAAACATTAGAGGGCAAGGCAGACACAATTAGATAGTACACAGAGGTCGTAGGATATGATGACTGTGTGTGAGTACCTGTGGAGTTCCTGTTTCCATTAGGCAGCCCCAAGAGGATGGACGGCGTTTTCCTGACGGGAGTGAGTTCGGCTGAGGAAGGCCTGCTGCGCGTGGCAGCCACGTCATGGTCCACCATAGGCTTCAGTGGCGGAGTCTGCGGTGCTGATGCCACCTGTCGGTCCTCCACTCCACCCATACTCCCCGTATACCACATAGACCTTCCAACTTCGTCATCCCGCCCAACACTGCTTCCACTTCTCCGGTTCTTCTTCTTCTTGTCCTTTCGCCCAGAAAGCGTTGCACTACCCACAACGCTCAGGCTTCGACTGGGAGTTGACCTCAGGTGAACACTGCTTGCTCTAATCCCGCCAGAAAAAAAAACAAAACCCCCCGAAAAAAAGGAAAAATAAATAAACAAAAAGAAAATAAAATCAGTTTTGCCATTGTGCCATCCCCTTGCGACTATTTTAAAATACCCTATCACCTAAAATTACTAGTTATTGATACTTTCAAGGCGTCATTGTTAGAGAGCAAACCATTTAATAATTTTACAGTCTACTGAAAGAAAATTATTTAAAATCCAGTAGGCTATTAAAGTATGTCCAAACAAAAAAACTATGGGTCATTATATGTATAATAACAAAGGCCGTTAAATGTATTATTAGAAAAAAAACCATCTAAGTAAAAATAAAAAAAAAAATTTTTACAAAATAATGGTATGATTTTCTAATAATACAAGTCAAAGACGTGTTCATTATACCGGTTCCATTTTATCATCAAAGTTCAACAACATTGGGCGCATAGGTACTCGGGTGGATGAAAGTGCCGTTATCGCTCCAGTCATAGTTGAAATGGGTGCCCATAATGTTCACCGCTTGAAAAAAAGCAGTAACAGGAATAAATTCTCCAAGTGTTTGGACATAAGTAACAAATAAAAAATATGATAATAATACAAAAAAAGTGTTTGTTTGAAAAATTAATTTCTTATTTATTATTATCAATTTATTAATTATTAGCTTGAGTGAAAATAATAGCTTGAGCTTACCATCTTAGGTACTTCGTATTATGTGAGTCCCATTTCTGTAATCGGGTGAAACCATCGTTGATTTATATTTTTCTATCCCAATAAATAAATAATAAAATTACTTTTTTTAATCGCGTACTGGGCTCGTAACATATTTTGCATATTATTTGCTTGAATTAAATTTTTAGCTGTGATGGTTTGAAATAAAATGTACGCGATCCAATGCAGAGATTTTACGTACGTATCCTTGTATTACGTTCCAGTTGATAAAACTTCAAAAATTGCTTACCATCTTTAGGTTTTTTTTTTTTTTTTTTTTTTAAATAACCGGGGTCTAAAGATAATTCTTATTCTAAACAAATGTAAACCAACTAAGTAACCCTGATTTGTATGGAGAAAAAAATATCTATTTATTAAACCCAATGGAATGCTCACAATAATCAAAAATGTACAAGAAGTGTGAGAAATTCACAGAAAATCCTGCTATAAAACAATGGGATATACAATAAGTATATCATTTATAAAAAAATTCCGCAAGAACATTATTATATAAAAATTACAAAATTGTCATATACAGTTACAAAAGCAGTCTAATATTCGTTATTTATGGTACTTATAGACCAACATGTAGGAATACAATATTATCGTTCATGTATTATTAATATTGTTTATTTTTTTACTTCAAAATATACTCTTTTATTTTGTTGTTGTTATAATTATTTAACTAGGATATGTAAAATGGCACAATAATAATAAAAATAGAATATTTCTTTTTAAATCGTTTCAATGTGATGTTGGGTTTAAAAACGAAAATAAATTTAGTTTAGCGGAATGGTAGGAATTGCCGTTGACCATTAGACATCTGTCAACAACAGAAACACAAAAAGAGAATTTTGAATTAATTAGATGTAATAAGAAAAGTTATTTTGATTTGTTTATTAGAATTACTAATAAATTATGATGCACCAGTCTTTCTTTTTTACTGATTCACTCAAACTTCATTAAAACTAAACTAACAATAGCTATTCTTTTTAGAAATCAAAGAAAAGAGGTCATTTCTCATATTTTCATATATATAGGTGTATAGATGTTAAAAAAACATTTATCTATATAACATCGCCTCTATATAAAAAGAAATTACCACAAAATGAAAAAAAAAAATCAAAGCTCTAAGGTCATTCGAATAACAAAGATCATTGGCGATGAGATAACTCAAAAGTCCTTCATGTTGAGGTCACATTTATAACAAATATCTACTATTTAATAAAATGCAAAACCAGTCCAAACCAAATACGATGACTAAAAATAAACAAACAGTTTACACACAACACATAAACAAACCTATAGTATCCTTACGGTACAACAGTCATCAGGAGAAAAAGGGTGCAACGGAAAAAGTAACTTTCAATAACTTTAATACGTTCAGTAACCATAAGTTATAAAATCGTAACTTTTAGTGAACGTCACTTCACCGGCCTACTGGGTTTCTCATCTTTTTTTCCTCCTAATGATAGCTGAACCGAAATTAGAGCCTCAAAGTGTGCTCAACAATTGTGTATATGTTTTTCATTCATTTTTAATAATTTAGTTTATTATAAGTAAACAATAGTATATATATATAGTAATAATGTTTAAATACATGACTACCTAAATTAAAAACTTGATGGAAGTCAATTAATACTACAACACACAGGTGAATGGCACAACAAACAAAATATAATGAAATAGTACCAATTATTACATCTAACTAAATACCAAAAACTTCAGTAAAAACATGCAGTTGTTAAAATACATAGATTCAAGACAATAGTATTAATATTTTAATTAAAGCACAATTAAAGCTTCAGTAAATTGATACAACAGGGGGGGGGGGGGGTTGAAAAGTATGGGAGGTTAATTACTGAAGCTTATGTAATTCAAAAGTGTATTGAAAAATAATGAATGATTCAAGTTAGGATAAGGCTCAAAGTAAATAGTTGCTTGTACTTTATAGTATTTATCTAGGTAATTACTAGTAGGACCTGTAGAAATGTCACGACCTGCGATAGGAGACAACAGCAAAAATAGTAGGATACAGGGAATTATGGTTGTCTTATAACTCTAATTATAAATGTGGGTGGACCAAAAGATCTCACACAGGAGATCCAACGACCAACGAATATATCCGCGCCCTATAGTATACGACGTAACTAGCAGTTCCAAACCAGAGGCCTTCGACTGCTGGATTACTGTGGTACTATAACTTAGAATGTCAGTAATTCATGTCAGATATTAAGTTAGTCTGTACAGTAATGATGTCGTATTCGTGGTCATGTGGTCTTGTTAGTCATAATTTTCAATGTTTTTAGTCTTGAGTTGGGAAGGTAGTCAGATAGTCAGTGGATGAAGTAATTATTCAGGGAGGTTGAGGAAGGTTGCTGACAGGATTAAGAATTTGTACAAGGAGGTTCGGATGAGTAGACAGTTTGTTGTCTTCATTGGTAGTAAGTCGTGTGATGTAACTATCTATGGATTCCATGCCCTGGCTATAAGGCGGGCACACTTATTTGAACAATCTGGATACAAGCCTTGTTCGTTGGTGCAGCTCTAAACACAGGAGATTGTACTGGCCGTGTGATTGGAGACCTTGAGGGAGATCTCATTTTGACCAGTGTGATTTCTTTTTATGAGGATATTTAAAATCAAAAGTATTCAGTTATCGGCCACGATCTATGAGGAGTTACGACGTTCAATCCGTTTAGAAATAACAGCCATCCACAAGAAAGGATCTATAGAGTTATAATAATGTTCATGAACGTCTCCAACAGTGTGTTATCAATGATGGGGAAACATCTAGTTGATTTCATTTTTAAAACCTAATGAAATAAAATGGCATTACTGTTCATTCTCAAAATAATTTTTTTTTAAATTATTTACTATTTTTTGCTTTTATTAAGCCTAAAAATGTGGCAGATCATTTTGGTCCACCCTTTATATGAATACAATAAGATGTTGAGGAAATCTAAAGCAACATTTAAAGAAGGCAGGAAATTACTTTAGTTGAACGAAACTTGGATCCATGACTAATAGGTAATAACTAATTATCAGTAATGGCCTGCCAAACCGTGATACATGTAGCTAAAAGCGTATTAATAAAACGAAAATTACAAATTAGGAGTAAATGTGACATTATACAAAATGTTTTAAATGAATGTTCGAGGGACGTTCGGTCAGTAACGAGACAAATTGATGTGCAGAAGAAGAAGGATTACTTCAATGACGATGTATTTTTTTAAAGTAAGTTTGACAATTTGGCATCCCTAATTAATGGATGCAAAATAAAATTTCTTTTTCATTTCAAAATGTTTGTTACTCTCGAAATGGAGGACCAAAGTTTAGAGACAATTTAGTGATTTCTACTATAACAAGAGGTAAAATCGGTGGAATATAGTCAGGAATTTCGAAATACTGTGTTAACAATTGATTAAAGCGCAGTAAAATATATAAGTTTGTGGGAAAGTTTAAATCAGGGAAAACAAGTGTCATTCATCGTTGTTACTCTTGCAGACATGATGTACTTTCGACAATCGTTTTACCAGTTCGTATAAGCTCATCTAACAATCTCAAAGTGAAAAAAACTATAGGGAACACTTGAATTATCAAGGAACTGTAAAGCTCATAGAACAGTTAAAAAAATAGTACACACATAGTGAAAAGCATAGAAACCACTTGACTGCTTCGGGAATCACAAAGTTCACAGAACACTGAACATCTAAAAAGTGGTATACGAATAGTGAAAGCAGTATAGAAAACATTTGAATACTTCGGAAATCACCTTAGCTCACAGAGCACTATAAAAAGCGGTATAGGAATAGTATAAAGGACATACAAACACTTGAATGCTCCGGGATCACAAAGCTCACAGAACACTCTAAAAGCTGTATACGAATAGTAAAACGGGCATACAAAACACTTGAATGCTTCAGGAATCACAAAGTTCACAGGACACTCTAAAAGCGGTATACGAATAGTATAAAGGGCATACAAAACTTGAATGCTCCGGGAATCGCAATGCTCACAGAACACTCTAAAAGCGGTATACGAATAGTATAAAGGGCATACAAAACTTGAATGCTCCGGGAATCGCAATGCTCACAGAACACTCTAAAAGCGGTATAAGAATAGTAAAAAAGGGCACACAGAACACTTAAATACTCCAGGAATCACAAAGTTCACAGAACGCTCTAAAAAGAGGTATATGAGTAGTGAAAAGGCCATACGAAACACTTGAATGCTCCGGGAATCACAAAGTTTACAGAACGCTCTAAAAAGAGGTATACGAGTAGTGCAAATGGCATAAAAAACACTTGAATGCTCTAAGGATCACAAAGCTTACAGAACAGTCAAAAAAGCGGTACACGAGTAGTGAAAAGGGTGTACTAAGCACTTGAATGCTCCGGAAATCACAAAGTTCACGGAACTGAAAAGTGGTATAGGAATTGTGAAAAGAGCATAGGAAACACTTGAATGCTCCTAGAATCGCAAAGTGTCCCTCGTTAGACAGTTTTTTGGCTTATGGTTAAAAAAAAGAAAGCAAATATCTGCTTCTTTGACATAATATAATTTTTTTTATTATTTTCTTTACATCAATATATCTTAATACTTATTAAACGTTACTTGCACATCAATATTGGTTCTTGCAAAAGCAGTTACGTATATCCAATCCAAAAATGAACCATCTCATTTAATAAATCTTTCCACTGTGTAAATACTTAAGAGAAATTAATTTAATAATAAATAAATCAAACAAATATAATCAAAAAATGTTAAAAAATAACATTAATAATTAATAAATTTGATTACTATTTGATATGAAATTAATTTCATCCCCTGTTGATTTACCGACAAGAAATGATTTTCCGCACCCTGGGGAATTACTATAAACACCTTGAAGAAAAACTAAGATCTCTCTATAAGGGCAAGTTTCATAGGAATTATCAAAATGAATGACCCTTACGAGGAACGTATTTCCTAGGAACTAATATTTATTCAGATTTAATTGTGATATTTTTATATATATTTATGAATATTCATTAATGTAAGTAATAAATATTAATATTTATTACAGTGTACCACCACAATTTGTGGGGGGTTACGTTCATTCTATCCCGATAATTCCCAAATTGTTCTCTTAAATGATGCTTCGTATATATGGTAATGTTCATTGATTTCTGATATAAGCGTAGTAGAATATATTAGAGTGTGATGATTGTTTTTAAAGGATTTGAATCAAACAAACAAATAAAATTTTATAGACAATTTTCGGTTCTAGAACGCAAATTATATTACTTGAAAATGCAAACTCCGTGAAAATTGAGTTTTGACTCAGACATTTACGTCAATCGCCAAGGGTTCTTGATCACAACCTCTGTGTAATTGAGGAATGAATTTATATCGCATATTTCTACTAATCCTTTTGCGTTCCGGATAATAAACCTGGCTATAAATTAAGGGTGATTGTACATGGAAGATTTTTGGAAATCAAGAGGAGTTCTGGGAAGTTAACAGTTCCAGAATCCCATGATACAGGAGATATCACGAGTTCTTGCCCATTCTGGGTGGATTGTGAAAATTAAATCGGTCGATAATAGAAGCATGATGGTATATGGGAGATTTTACCCAATTGGGAGAGGTTTTGGGAAGTTAATCATTCCTGAACAATTGCTAATCTTGGGGTATTCTGAAACTCAACTTCCGCGTTAATTTAAGGACCACTGTATTATATTAAATGAAACATCTTTACAAATTAAATTAAACTAAACATATTTTCTAAACAATTAAAAAAAAATAAAAAATGAAAACATTTAAATATAAAATGTATTATTTTTATAATAATATGATTACTACCTTGATAAAGTTGAAGACGAAGGGGATATATTTGATATGACAAACGTCTTGAGAGAAGCGACCTGGGATTTTGTAAGGCTAGAGACTCTTGACCTCGGTGAGGAGTTCCTTTAGGCCGAAGAGAGAACCAATTGGCAAAGAATCAAGACATGCACTAGCTTAATCTAATCATTGGCTCAAAATCATTATCAAGGAAACTTAAACTACCAATAAAACCAATGCAACACTCCTACAATCTTACAATCTTTCTTTAAATATTATAACTCATATTGAATTGCAAAAGTACTACTGAAATATAATTGGCCAATTAAGACAAGTTCGATAAAACATAAGTCACTATAGGCATTATTTCGATGATTATATTGACTTTAACATGGAAGGTCAAAAGAGGTCAATGTCAAACAAGGTCTCATACAAGGACTGTTAACAAATATCACCGACTTCTCTACCTCTCATCCCTTCCTCTTTTGCACTAGGAGTCTTGAATAGATTAATATGGCTTTTTATTCATCATGTACACAGTTCATTGGCGAAACAAAAAGGATATCATTATATCATTTAAAGGGAAAATATATTAATAAATTAAAGGATATTACTTTGTTTTACTATTTAGCTTGAGAAACTTTAGATTAGATAGTTTAAAGAACTTCTGTTGAAAACAAAGATGTTTCTTTTTATTTTTTTTTTCTTGTTAGTTTCCGACTGTGTGTGTTAAGGGAGAAGTATGTGCTTGATATGCTAGCTGACCCCTATTAGTTATGATTGATATTAAGACCTGATAGTACATTGGGAGACTTAACTTTAACTTGCGTCGACAGGATTGGAACCAACATCTGTACTACCTCTTCAAAGACTATCAGTACACGACTTTCCCTCTACTGCATTAGAAATTAATGATCATGGCCAGTATTCAAAACTTTAATCTTAAGTACAAAACGTTACCTGTCAAGCAATATTAAGTTCCCATCTTTTCAAATATTAAGCAGGTAATGTGATTCTCGTTAGTGCTCTCATTTCGACGTCTGAATAACATTGGATTTTCAGGTTCGGGACCGAATATTTAACATCTCCTCCGAAAGATGGATCACAGTATATTTACACGTCAAACATGAAAAATATTTTTTTTTGTTTTCCAATGTATAAATTTATAGACTTTCACCTTTTAGTACTGTTCTACAGACAGAAAGTGTTGCTCATTTGTTATTTGGAACCAATTTGAATAATGGGCGTACCACATTACCGGATGCATTCTATATTTTGAGTCCTAAAGTTTGCAAACTCAAGTGGGTTTCGAGTACGAATCTTTCACAAGTACCTGACATCGTATAGGATTGAGACTGACGGCTTCATGTCCTCTTTTAGGGACGACATGGTTAGATTTGTTTTCATCTTTCGCGTGAAGAATGAACCCTGGATCTACCAGTCCAGAGGAGACCACACAAGCCACTGCGCTGTATTGGCCCTCAATCATGGAAAATCTAAGTAATTAACTACTCTCTATTAATCTAATGTCAAAATTGATTTATTATGGCACTTTATTAAAAATTAACAAGCGTAAAAGTATCTTCGTTTTGATAGCAGCGTTTCAGTCACTTCATATTATATCAATATCAGTTACATAAGTTTTTTTCCACGAACTAGGGCCAGGGCATACCAGTGGCTTGCGTAGACGAATCTGGGCTGCTAGGTCCCGGGTTCGAAACTCAATCACACCTAAAAGATGCCTGGTTCTATTTTACTCTGGTCTCGATTTCTTTACACGGGAGGTGACAAAATCTGTGCACTTCATTTTTTAAAGAGGACGTTAAGCCGTCGGCCCCGAGCCAGATTAAAGATATTTTTACACTCTAAATACACTTTAATTAAGCAAATTTAGAACCCTAAATGTAGAATCAACCTGGTGATGTGGCACATCTATTACTAAAATGGGTGCCAAATATTAAATGAGCTTATTATACTTTCTATCTGTAGAACACACTAAAAGCTGCAAGCCTATAAATCTAAGCATTGGAAAACAGATTATTAACAAACTAATACAATTGGGGATATATTTCAGCTTTCCTTCCTAACCATGCAATCGTTCCAATTTCGAACATAATGTTCATTGAATTTACATTTCCATTCTTTAGTAAACATAAATGATCAAATGTGACACAATAAATCACATTTTACAAAATTAATGTTTTTACATTGCTGGTTCACAAAATATAAAGAAAAGTTATTCAAATTTATGAGGTACATGATAATGTCAACAGTGTTACCCGAAGATGGAACGGTTGGTCCAGTTGGTTTGTTCTTCGTTATGTTTGCCCCACTGGGGTTAATGGAGAAAACAGTGATTGACAAAGTAGTAAATAACTTAACCAGCATGTAATCCCAGCTTTCAGTCGCCGATTTATCCAAATTAGTATCATACACAAATCAAAGGATTTCATAGTATAAAAACATTTTTCAAAAATTTGAAATAATGCCTGCAATGACTTATATATCAACTATCCTATTTGATTTCATATTTATCCAAATAATGTTTGCTTGCCAAGCAACTTGAAGGCTGAATCAAAGCAAGTTCACTCTCAAGCAGTGCATTTCATGCAGTGATCATTTTCATAATTATAGTTTGTACAGTATTTAACGATATCAATAATTAGTTAACACAAAGACATGAACAATTCAAATCGGTATAGCTTGCAATTCTGTGTAATTAATATATTATGTGAGAATTAATTTTGGAATAATTGCAATCGAGTCTTTTGTTTTATGGGTGATCCCCATAGTGGCTTGTCTCTGCCGCATAGGAGTGGGTTCAAATCCTTAATACAATCCCATGGTCTACCAAATGTGCATCTTATCGAATAGTTGTTCGAGCCGTCCATGTTATGCAGGTTGTAAACCATTTCCTATCCTCATCCTTGTGTTTTCTTTGGCTCTAAATAAAACATTAAACCAAAATAATCAGAACAGTAAGTTTTTTTTGTTTCTCAGTTATACGTTTAATTATATATATCAAACAATTAAGAGGAAAATCAAAAAACAACAAAACTCATTTCAATTTTTCGACGTCATCGTAATCAGGAGAAAAACAGCTTTTCTCGCCTGGCAGTGAGTTGCTCTTTACTATTCGAGCAGAGCTCTTCTTCTCCTTATTACGACAAAGGTCAAAATATTCTAGTAAGTTTTTTTTTGTCGCTTCAACGTGTTTTTTTCTTTTACTCGTTGATAAGTTGTTTTAACAAAATATAAATATATGTTTCATTAAAGTAAACTTTCATTTACGATCTTCTGAATTCTAAAATTTTTCTATCCTCCTATCTATCATATAAATATATTACTTCAAAATACAGAAAAAGGTTGTGTTTTAATAACAATTAATTAAAAGAATTTTGAATTAATAACGAATCAAAAACAAAAATACCGATATTTCAAAGAACAGTTCGTCGTCAGGAGATAATCAGAAGAGAATAAGAAGCACGCGAAATGTTATCAGACAGACAGGCCGAAGCTTCATGGGAGTTCCCACGACTGGACGACAAGTAAACAACTTCTTCCGTGGTTTCTTGGTTAATGGTTAACAATAAGTAATAAACCACAGGTTTTGCAATTTTTTTCATTTGAAATGGACCTTGATCCTGTCTGTGAGAACTATTCCAGATAAATTACGACTCACGTTTTTTTGAGACTATCATCCGGTATAACGGACATTACGAGGAGACCTGTATCATAAGATAGTCCTGACCATAGAGACCGTAAACAATGCCACTTGAGTCACCAAGTATCTTAGTTGAACTGCTTCCTCATGCATCAGTTAAAATTATTATTCAACAAGTATAGAATTAATCCAAAAAACGTTTCTGTTGAATTCTTCACAAAGTTGCAAGCTATATGATATATAAAAGCATATTGAATCAGGCAACACAAATAAGGCAAAATAAATTGTTTTACTGACTCAGTCGAGGAGAAACTAGGTGTCGACAGGCGAGAGCTGGACTCCGTAAGACTCGACTGCCTTCTCATTGGAACCGGTTCATATTTAATATCACAAGTCTGTAATCAAAATCATATTACGTTTGGCGTTTTTGAACACACTGGTGTTGTTTACTGTTTTAGTATTTATAGAAAATGTCAGTCTGACAACTGGACGACTGGTGTAGTTTGGATAAATCAGTATCGATTACATTACATTACATTACGATTACATTACAGTGTTGGTGTGGACTATATCAGAAATTGTATATAATTGATACCATTATCGATTATACTATGGATTATGTTATGGATAACCCAATCTAAAAGTGTCACTATGGATATATGAACAGTATGAACTCTGCCAGTATGTCATAAGAGAATATTTCAGTCAATCATATTGGACTCTCTCAGTGAGTCACTATACGTACTGTACAAGATATGTCAGTCGTACTGCATGAATTCTTATCAGTGTATTACTACAGATACAAGGGGCTTCAGCTGCTACTACGAGGGTCCCTAGGTGGGTAGATAATAGAACCCTATACGGAGAAATATCAATTTTGGGTAATTCTTATTAACCAAAAAAATTACATGAAACCAAAAGAAGTAAGGATACTTAACTTAAAATTTGTTACATTAACAACAAAGAGTAGCATAGTAGGAAATTTGGACGCAGTGCGTACTCTGGTCCTCATATCAATAATCATAATCACTTTGGTTATGTCTGTATGGAATATATCAGTCTGATAGAATCGATACTGTCCGCCTAGTGTCGGACAATATGGACTGTGTCACTAGAGATATGGCATATCAGCAGAAATTATATCAGTGTGTTAAAATGGATCGTCACTATAGAGATATAAACTTAGGATATTTCAGTCAGAAAGTACGCACACCAAGTGTATTCCTAATGATATGTCAATATAGAATATATCAGTCTGATAGTATGGGCACTGTCAGTATGCCACTATAGATGTATGTCACTACGTATTTATCAGTATAAATTATATGTTGCTGGTACAGATTACATCAACAACTTTCGATATATCAGTATAGATAATATCAGTTTGATGGTATGGATTACGTAATGGTGTGTCTATAGAATGATGATTGACGGACAAGGTGTCAGTATAGAATATGTAACTATAGTAACACATCAGTGTATACTATGGATACGTAAGTGTTTATAAGCAATATGCTAGCGTATAACTATAGATTGCATCAGTTTCCTTGTAGACTGTATAGAATTTATAAATAAACAACACATACTACTAAGAAAAATATTGAAAGCCATCGATTGTAAATGTGGGGGTTGAGTTCGTTATAATTTCTTAACTTATATTCGTCTCTGAGTAGGTTGCAATGAGTTGAAATGATTTTAAATGAAATCTTTGTCGGATAGTCTAAATAAAATAATAACCTTAGCACCGTAGTTGTGCACGACATGGGCCTGCATCTGATTGAAACAATGCTGCAACCTCTGATGGAATGGTTGAAGAGAAGCTGGTGCCAGTTCCCTGTGTATCTTCAGTCCAACCTCCAGCAGAGGGATTTGAGAGGCGATCAGCTCTTTAAGCAGTGACACTTGTCCCTCATCACCAGGGTGCCTTTCCATGTAGTCCACAGAAAAAAAAGCCTGAAATATCCTTGAAGTCAACACATTTGTAACAAAGAATTCACTCTTTCATTATCACTTGAGACAATACCTTTTCGTACTTCGTTATTCCTCCCATTACTGCTGCATCAACAATTCCATTTAATTTCATGCTAAGAGGATTCAGTGTCAGGTTTGGATCATTTTTATGCTGCAGTATCAATTCTCTGAGAGCCCTGAAATATGCAACATGGTTTATGAATCAAAAGAGCTCAAAATGCCAGGGTAAAATCAATTTATTTATTAATGGGCCTCTACAGAGCGATTCAATAGAACAGACAACATTTCCAAAAAAACTGCGATGACACTTAACGTTAGTTTAAGTTTTAGTAAACTATGCCAGTTGAGTCACCAAGTATCTTAGTCGAACTGCTTTCTCAAAATTATTATTTGAGAAAATTAATACATTAAATTTATAAAATTATTATTCAACAAAGTTTAGAATTAAGCCAAAAAACGTATTCTGTAGAATACTTGACAAAGTTGCAAGCTATATGATATATAAAAGCATATTGAACCAGGCAACATAAATAGGTCAAAATAAATTGTTTTATATTGTCAGTGGAAGTCTTACGAGAGGACACACATAGGCCAAAGTTTGGCCCTTTATGATACCATATACAATGAACAATCTATATTGGGAGTCCTAAATTTTGCCTAACTCAACTGTATTTAGGTATTACTAAATTAGTACTAGGCAAATGTACATACTCCGGACCTACAGTTTAACGTCCTCTCAGAGGGACGACACGCTCACATTTATTCACCATCCGCTTGAATAAATCGAGGGTAAGAGTGAATATTGAACCCCGAGTACTGCTAGTCTAGAGGAGGGCACCTTGGCACTAGTCTACCTTTACCTCTTTGATGTCACCTTACTTTGTATACTGTTGTTAGTTTCGTTGGGCCGGTTTCTATAACTATGTACTTCAAGAGAAAATTACCCGAAAATGATCGAACGAAACCAATAGCAGAATCAATAAGACGAGTCGATAATATGATAGTATATTAGCATTTCTTAATTTAATTAATGCTACCTTCCGTTGTACAACATTTAGTGGAGGTAAAGTAAATGCAAATTGTGGCATAAATTTTTTCTCTTAATTTGTGATTATCTAGTAGACTTATTTTTATTAGCCATGCTCCGTTAATAGTTAATAGTTATTAGTAGTTAAATATAGGAGCAACAATATAAAATATGATTCGAATAAGGGGAAGGAACACAAAGGATTTTATCCAACATCGACGCGTTTCGAACACTTAGTGTTCACCCTCAGGTTACATCTACAATGTAAAATATTGAAAATGAATAGAAAATGTGAAAAACTCAACTAAAATATAAACAAACATAAAAACTCAAAAAAATTACTTACCTGCCTCAGTAAGGCATTGTGGAGTATTTAGTTTGTATGTTAATTTTTCTGTATTCAATTTCAATTTTTATATTGTAGATGTAACTTGAAGATGAACACTAAATGTTCGGAAGGCGTGGATGCTTGATAAAAAAATATTTTGTGTGGAGACGTAGTGTTTCTTATCTTTACTCTAATCAGCAGTAAATACTACACAATACATGACTACATAGCTCACGAATATGAAAACAATTTCAGGAATCAAAATGAAAAGGCAATAATGAGCGCATTACAAAACCAGTTTCAAAAATCATTCAAAGATTAAAAGTGTGACATATGCCCTTCTATCGACATATTAATAGTTCATAGGATGAGTAAGTAAACTTCAGCGATATTACAAACACAATTATTGGCACAAATGAGTACTGCACAATAGATTCAAGAGTATATAAACAATAATATTCAGGTTATTACTGTTATCGGACGAGTTCCAAAACAACTAGGAAGACACCTAATGAAGTAAAAGAAATAGGTATTTACTTGTTTGAAGCCTGCATAGTTTCAATGGCATTCGCAAGTGGAGACAGATTGTAGGAGTACGTGGACGTCACAGGAAACCACCTGAGGATGCCTGGCAAAGGGTACGACGTCACGAGCACATTGCGCTCCACCCACAGAGTGGCAAACTCGTTCTCCTCGACCACTCCTGGGTCTTTCTTATGATAGGGACGGGAGAACTTGAACTTCTGCACATTGTTTACCCTTCAACAAATTATACACTGTAGAACACCCTTCTGATTTTGAACAAAACAGCTCAAACCATTTGATACAATTTCTTTCTTGATTAATATTCGCAACTGAATATAAAATATTGCATAACTGAGACACCTTATTGAAATATATATTTAAATAAAAATATTACTGAAAACTTAATTTCAATATAATTAACTTAATATATATAAAATATTATATAATAATAATTATATTATAAAATAAAACTTAATATTTCAAATTGAAAATATAATTGGAAATATTATTGAAAAGAGCGGCTTCTGCATTGACAATCCTTTTAAGTAAGTGTTCTTTTTTTCTAAATACTTTACTATATTGTACTATTAACTGATAAAGTAACTCAACCAGGGTCATATTTAACATTTTAATATCTAAAAACACATTAATTTAAATAAAGAATCGACTTAACCGACTATCTTCAGGATTATAGAATGAATACAATGAGAAATCTACAGTAAAATTTTAAGAAAATAATTCAAGTATTGAAAACGAGGCACTGATAACAGGTGATATAAGAAAGGAATACATCACTAGCGCCTCAAGCGATTGGTAGTTCAACTTTTTATGAATTTAAACCTAGGGTTAACGTTTCTCGAACCAGGAATAACAAACATATAATTTATTTGACAATTATAATAATAAATTTGACAATTTATTCCCTTTTGAGTGAAGGGAATTTCTCTTTGATGTAGAATGTTTCCAATATTTACAAATGAAAAGGCTTGTTATTAATAACAAGAACATATAACTTATATATTTATTATATTTAAACATATATGTTTATATCTATATAAAAAGATTTCACATAAACACGTGAAATAACAATTAATGATCAAACCTCAACAAGAAATAGGAAAACAAGACTAAGACCTTTCAACCGTAACAAGCGGTCTTCGTCAGAGTCAAAAACCCAAAAACCCCAGGTGGGTTTTTGACTCTGACGAAGACCGCTTGTTACGGTTGAAAGATCTTAGTCTTGTTTTCCCATTTCTTATTGTGGTTTGATCATTTATATCTATATATTTGGTGCATTTGAATATATATTTATATTTATATAGTTGTGATTCGGCACCTATTTTAACAATAAGCGCGTGACTTTGTTCACAGGCCGTCACCCATCCAACTACTACCCATGTTCAACATTGCTTAACTTCGGTTAGCAATATAGCGGGAACTGGTGTGTTAAACATGTTACGGTCGTTATAATATAAATAAATCAAAGTTCCAAATGTTGAAATGAAATCAATGCAATACATTCAAAGAGATTATGATATGAGGATATTAAATAGAGAAAATAAATTTAAATAAATTACTCATTATTCCTTCTTTAAATAAAAATCTCATGAAACAATTACTCGATACATTATTTTTACGTTTGTTAAATATTAAAAGTTAAATATTATGTTTATTTCAATTTATACACACAATAACTATTTATCTAAAATCCCTACCTCCCACGGAATGAATAGCTTCAATATGTCATGGCTCCACTGATAACATAATAAAGTAAAGTTGGATGACTTCCTTTCTGAACAACTTAGACAACAAACAATGTGGGAAGTTAATTATTTTACTTTGGTCACAAAAACATTAAGTGTTTTTCCGTATTTTTTATGCCATACATAAGTAATTTCAAACCTATAGATATAAATATGTAATATCTTTGACAACACTAACTATAAAATAATGTAAAACAGAGACGAATACCTGTGATATTTTAAAATCTGTTCATTGACGACAGGCTTTCCTATCGTCTGTCTCAACTTCTTGTCATCCATTATAGGCTCGACCTTGTTTATTTGTACATCTAATTCTACTCAGGAAAAAAACCTGCATGATTTAGATACAATGCACATAAAACAGATTTCAATTACTATCAAGCAAGCAATTCACTCTTAATGTGATCAGGAGTCTACATTCAACATTAAGAAAGTATCTATAATTCTCTGTCAATCTGTCTACCTCCTTCTCTATATCACTTTATAACAAGATTTCAAAATAAACACGTGAAATAAAAATCAACGTCTAAACCACAGTAAGAAATCAGAAAAATCACTAAGATCTTTCAAGCAAAACAAGCGGTTTTCTTCAGGATCAAACTGACAATTTCTGTATCACTTTGACTTTGACAAAGGCCGCTTTTTTTGATTGAAAGATCATAGTCATTTTTCTGATGTATAACTGTGATTTAGACGTTGATATCACTATATACCTTCATATTTCCATTTCTAGTACGATCTCTCACTGTCTATTAGTCTTTCAGTGTTTCACCCTCTAGAAAACATCCTCACTTTGTTTATCACTATCCCTCACACTCCTTCCTCGCTCTATCACTCAAGCTGTTCATTACTCCTTCTTCATCGTTCAATTAATATCTCTGTATCACACTTTCCTAATCCTTTTTATATCACTATTTTGTCTAAAGAAAGTACACCTTTAACTATAACTGCAAAAAAGGTGTAGTTTTTTTTTAAACAAAAAGTATTTTTTATACAACACTGTATATGGAGACCTTAATTTTTCATTCTGACATGAGTAAATACAACATAGTAACTGACTATATTCAAAATTTAACGTTTGAACAATTTCTTTCATACATCAGAACGTTCACTGACTTCAAGAAGGACAAAAGTTTTATCTACGTGATAAAAGACGTAGGTTTTGTAAAACATTTCTATGCGGAAACTTTTTCTTTTGGACGATTTGAGAGCTGGAAATTATCCATTCAAAACAAAATTGAAGTATCTTCGGTAATGTTGAAGAGGTAAAGCATAATTTGAGGGGGAACTCTGAATATGAATCCAGCAGAAAAGACGTCGTCTGGAAACACTAGTTTCGAAACATAAATAATTCATATGAATTGTAAAAATGGATAAGACAAATCTTAATAAGTATAATGTAACATTTTTAATGTTAAAATACACTTCAATTTATTTAATTAATTTATATATAACTTATAATAATAATTTAAAGTATTTATTCAATTATATGATGTAATTCACTTGTGAAATATTACTGCCCCACTCACAATTAAACATTAATATAATTATAAAATATTACTAGAATCGTAAAATTTATAAATAATCTAATTCAACTCAGGATTTATGTGCATGTGATGTTACGTTGAGCTGACGATACAAACTACAAAATCAACAACAAAGGATACACTGATTAGGCGAGTCTGTAATCTCTGGCCCTGGAGGGGTGAGAGTGTTCATTAACTCGGCAGCAGGAAGTTGGTTCAATGTCCTCGAAGAAAAGTCACTCAATCTCTCATATTCCTTACCTCTGTATACGAAAACCTGAAATACAGCAACAGTTACTTTACAAGTTCTTATAAGTTGAACTACAAAAGAGGCTAGTAAAGGTGTAACCCCCGCATCAGAGCTCAAAGCTACTGCCTTAGACACCTTAGCTACATGGGCAGTACCAGCATAGACAGCACAGGCAAAGTTCAATGCGGGAGTTGATGTTTGCTCAAGATTCGTCACACTAGCAGCTCTTGATGGGAAGCTGGCTTCAAACTTTAATGCAAATTGCATGCTATACTTCTGGCATTGACTAAAATTAAGCAAATGCTCTGGGAATTCAGGAAAATTTCAGTTTTATTTGACTCCCCGGCTAAAATCTCGTTGATTGCTAACTGAGAATTCTGGGAAGATGTGAAAATTATTCAGTGCAGTAAAATCATAAGTAATCTCATCAACAGTGGCTTCACCATAGTATTGCAATGGATCCCTGGTCCCGCTGACGTCTATAGTACTGAGGAAGCGGATAAGCTTCCTAAGCTATATAAGCTAGAAGGACTCCAAGCGACTGTAAAAGATATACCAGAATATTCAGCCAAACGAACAGAGTGGAAGCCGGCAGGACTGATCTAACCGGCAAATCATGGGAGAACCTGTAGAGAAAAAGAGAGGCTCCTGAAAACCCTACCCAGACACCAGGCAGTGGTAGATTCTGATTGACAACAGGTCACGACTACCTGCGGAAACATCTTCACCGCATACGAGTGGTGACAGATCCCCACTGACCAGTGTGACAACAAGAGGAAAGGGATAGACTCCACACCATCTAAGAACCTTTACCGACTGCACAGAGAGTTGCCAGAGCATGAATTATACTGGATTGCAAGCAAGCTAATAGCGGATTCCTAATGCTGAAGTAATAAAAAAAAAAATATGTACCTTTCGAGGAGATCACAACTAATAACTCTGTAACAATCACACTGTTTAATTGGACTCCTTATTAGAAGATAAAATAAGATTTCAAGCCATTTGAGGAAATGGAATCACAACTATACGCACACGCTTAAGTCACTAAATACTTTATCATATACGAGTACACAAGGCGTGTCAAAGTGATATCACAAATTTGGGTCTTAAGTCAAGACTTATTTAATTATTTATTAATTATTTGGGTCTTTAATTATTGACTTAATAGTCAATGGTTTCCAACCTTTCAGTCATAACCTAAAATGGATTTACCATATTATTTTTAATCTGTCACAAATCAATTTTAAATATACAAAGAAACAAAATTATAAAATATACAAATAAATGAATATATAAAATGTACAAATATGTTTGTTAGTTCTACAAAGGCTGTCGTAAAATTACTATTATAAAGGCGTAATTAAAATAAAACTTATACATTCTGAGAGGACTAATTAAGTCTCAAAGAGAAAACACTACAGGAAGTCTCTTCAATATTTTAATGAACCACCATCGTCTGGACAGGGAGATGTGATCGCTTCCGAAGCAAACAGATTTACTTCTCAAACACACACTCTTATGTGTTCACTTCTTAAGCAGATCACATTTCCCTTTCTCGGTGACGATTGGTCAAAATATCAAAGTACATCCCTGTAGTGTTTTTTAAGATCTCTCTCTTTGTTATTACTATTATTATAAAAATTTACCATAAGACGTTTTCCTCACATCTCGACTGTTTTTAGAACTCGTCAATTGTCAAGAGCAAATGAAGGTTAGCTTTCAAGTGTTATAAAAATACAATAATCGACTTTCTCTTGAGAACATTTGTCATTTCCTATTGGACTCATCCTAGTCGATAGTATCTTTAGAATAACAGAATCAATAACAGATTCACTATAAACAACATAAAAGAGCTCAGAAAGTAATAAAAACAAACATTTGATAAGAACAACCATTTGATAGGCTACTTATAGTAAAAGACGAAAAGACAGACAAAAGATTCGTGATGAAGATAAGCATAGCGGACTGTTGGTCAGTCACCAAACTATAATAATGTTTATAACAAACAGTACACATGACTTCTGGGGTGTTTATAAAATAAGTGCTTTAGAACTATAACAAATAATAATGGAAAACACAAGAAATGACCAACAAAAAATGAAACATATTATGAAATTCTTTAAATCAAACAAATTCGCTTGCAACGAAAGTACCTTGTTTTGAAGGAATGCTGGAAAACCCCTGCCGTAGTAAGCAACTCTGAAGTACTCCGGCTCGGGTCTAAGTTTGTACAGAATATTATCGTAGAACTGGGCCATCTTGCGCAGCAAGGCACTGAGCTGAGTGTAGTCAGTACCTTCGTAGAGCCGGCACAACTCTCTGCATACTTCAACAGCGCATTCCCACATCTAAGACAATCGTCAATCATTATTCACAGCTTCTGAGATCAGTTATTATGTAGTATTACTCATTTCAAGAAGAATATGAATTAAAATTCATTGTAAAAATATTAATTTATATATTTTCTGAGATGATCAATGATTATAAAGGAATTTGCCATAATATTTCATTTCCTCAATGAACTAACACTATTAGCCATGTATTTCAGCTATGGACAGCATTTCAATGTGACCGTCCATAGGTTAAAAATTAAATAATTTACATAAAACACAAGGTTATTATTGGCACATAGGTAATTAAATATACAATAATAATATAAACTTTCATTCATCACAAATTTTTCACTTGACCACTTTCTGAAGATGTCAATTATCAGGATACTGGGTCTCACTGTGTATGGTTCTAGTTTGTTGCTTTTAAATGTTTGTAAATAGCTTAATGTATAAGCTGAAACATATTGGCTTTTTGAAAAACTATAATCTTAATCTTTAACCCTTATAATATAGACTTTATCATATTGCATTATAATACTATTAAGACTCTAAAATATACTTTAGTTCTTCAACAAACTCAGTGGTCCATTTCAGATATCTTAGTGGATATCTTGAAGCTATAAAATTAAAGATATCCACTAATATTACAATTCAACTAAATCCGTATCTTTCAATACAATAGTCTTAGGAGGATTTAGAACTTTATGTAAATTATGAAAGTTTATGGCTTGCATGTGTGACCGCAACAATAATAGACATTGTGGAGATTTATTCCAGAGATTACACTTGAGGATGGACCACTCTTCCCTCCCACTCTTCTCAACCCCTCACTAGATGTTTTCTGCATCTAGTGTTTCAGTTGGGTTTTTGACTCTGACGAAGACCGCCTGCTACGGTTGAAAGATGTTAGTCTTGTTTTCCCATTTCTTATTGTGGTTTGATCATTGAGGATGGACGTATCCTAACCGGAGAACAAGAACATATAAGAGGTATAATGGTTCCAGATTCTAATAATGTATTAAGATCCTATACAGGTTTTGTAAATTCAAATCCACCATTTAGTAGATTAATTTTACCACATTTACCTTTTTGCAAACCAAATGTACATTTTCCGAGCAAAATTGACCTTGTAATTCTTAAATTTTTAAATTTTACAACAGTTTGTAGTAAATCAATAAATGTTTGTCAATCATGTTTTAATTTAGTTAATAATATGATTATATTTAAATTTTAATATTAAAAAAAAAATCAAAAATAAATTATCATTGCATGTACCAAAAGGGTTTTTAGTCATATTATAAAAATTTACCGTTTTACCTCGAGCGTTTTCCTCAATTATGTACCTGTTTCAGAACTCGTCTATTATCAAGAGAAAGTAATAAGTAAATAACAACTTCAAAGTAGTTCAAGTAATGAGGAATTATAGAAACACTTTTATCGTATTTGGATAAGACAAATATTTCTCTTTTACTGACTAAAATGATTGTTTTTGTTTTTGAGGTGTACACACCTTGCCGAGATCAAAGTATCGCAATATGTCTTGATACAAGGCAAGCTTGAGCTGCATATGGGTGATCGACTGAGGATACCTAGAACTCTTCAACATCGAGGACAAAGCTCCATCATTCCAACTCAGCAATTTCGAGTGTAACTTCAAAGTGTAGGCTGCTTCAGTGAAGTTATCACATTCTAAATGCAGGTCACATAACTTGTAAACATACCTTATGTACATTTCTTTTCTATTTATCTCCGAATAGAAATCCTGAAACAATTTACCTTGTCTTATTTGACTTGTTTAAAAACAATCAACAGAACATATAAATTTTAATTAAGAAGTTCAGGGAAGACGTGAAAAACAATTTTCTATATACAAATGATCTAGGAGCATAGTGAGCAACAAAAAAAAGACAATTAGAGTAGTGGTGGCACACTACTAGAAAGCACAAACCCAAACTCATCCTAAACAATTTCTGTATGTTTTAATTGAAAACGAGATATTCAATATTAAATTGTATGTATAATTATTTAACTCAATTATTACTAATGGAGATAATGATTTAGTAAACAATAATTAAAGCAATAAAATAATTTAACACCTTTAACAATGAAGAAATGATTCAGAAACAGATAATCACAGCAATCAAAGTAATTTAACACCGTGAATAATGAAGGGAATGACAGATAATCACAGCAATCAATATTCTTTAACACCGTGAATAATGAAGGGAATGACAGATAATCACAGCAATCAATGTACTTTAACACCGTGAATAATGAAGGGAATGGCAGATAATCACAGCAATCAATGTACTTTAACACCGTGAATAATGAAAGGAATGACAGATAATCACAGCAATGAATATTCTTTAACACCGTGAATAATGAAGGGAATGACAGATAATCACAGCAATCAATGTACTTTAACACCGTGAATAATGAAGGGAATGACAGATAATCACAGCAATGAATATTCTTTAACACCGTGAATAATGAAGGGAATGACAGATAATCACAGCAATCAATGTACTTTAACACCGTGAATAATGAAGGGAATGACAGATAATCACAGCAATGAATATTCTTTAACAACGTGAATAATGAAGGGAATGACAGATAATCACAGCAATCAATGTACTTTAACACCGTGAATAATGAAGGGAATGGCAGATAATCACAGCAATCAATATTCTTTAACACCGTGAATAATGAAGGGAATGACAGATAATCACAGCAATCAATGTACTTTAACACCGTGAATAATGAGGAGAATGGCAGATAATCACAGCAATCAATATTCTTTAACACCGTGAATAATGAAAGGAATGACAGACAACCACAGAAATCAATGTACTTTAACACCGTGAATAATGAAGGGAATGACAGATAACCACAGCAATCAATGTACTTTAACACGTGAATAATGAAGGGAATGACAGATAACCACAGCAATCAATATTCTTTAACACCGTGAATAATGAAGGGAATGACAGATAATCACAGCAATCAATGTACTTTAACACCGTGAATAATGAAGGGAATGACAGATAACCACAGCAATCAATGTACTTTAACACGTGAATAATGAAAGGAATGACAGATAACCACAGCAATCAATGTACTTTAACACCGTGAATAATGAAGGGAATGGCAGATAATCACAGCAATCAAAGTAATTTAACACCGTGAATAATGAAGGGAATGACAGATAATCACAGCAATCAATATTCTTTAACACCGTGAATAATGAAGGGAATGACAGATAATCACAGCAATCAATGTACTTTAACACCGTGAATAATGAAGAGAATGGCAGATAATCACAGCAATCAATATTCTTTAACACCGTGAATAATGAAAGGAATGACAGACAACCACAGCAATCAATGTACTTTAACACCGTGAATAATGAAGGGAATGGCAGATAATCACAGCAATCAATATTCTTTAGCACCGTGAATAATGAAAGGAATGACAGATAACCACAGCAATCAATGTACTTTAACACCGTGAATAATAAAGGGAATGACAGATAAATGCAACAATGAAAGAAATTTAACACCGTGAATAATGAAGAGAATGACAGATAATTATCGGGATGATTATCCACAAGGATTTAATAATAAACGTATGATCTCACCAATAAGTTGACAGTGCAGCTCATTTTGTTTTCCTTATTCTCTTCTGTTATGATTGCTCGATACTCTAATAAATGCTCCATCAGACGGGTAACTGTTCGTACGAATTTCAAACCCTAGACACAAACATCACATTAACAATTACATTACAATTATTGAACCTCTGCTAATAAATACATATTCCAGAAAGCAACGTTCTATTAGGATAACTTATCAAACAATTAAGAGAAAAGAACACGTAGAAACAACAATCAATGAATATTACTTCGATATTTCGACTACGTGGTCATCAGACAAAAATAGCTGTATTCACCTAGCAAACAGAAAATGTTTGTGCTGTTTGCTAAGCAAGCAGAGTTCTTCTTTTACATATATATATGTATAAAAAATATTTCACATAAACACGTGAAATAATAATCAATGATCAAACCACATTGTTTTCCTATTTCTTATTGTGGTTTGACCATTGATATATATGTATATATATATATATATGCCAACTTTTCGGTTTTTATTTAAAACCTTTTTCATAGGTCTACAAAATAGAGGAAATAATTCAATCATTCAAAAATTAAACATACAGAAAACGCTTTATATATATATCTATACCATGATAAACGAAAAACGGTCCGGCAGGACAGATAACAATTAAAATAAGCTGTGACACATAGACTGAAACACAACAAAGACCGTAATGGCGGTCGAAATATTGAAAAGTGAGTCTTTGTTGTGTTTCAGTTTATGTGTCACTGCTTATTTTAATTATATATATAACGTGTGAGTGCACATATGTTGAACTGGTTGTCCATTAGATATGCAAACGTTATCTATAATTGCGTAAACTATTCATAATTACTTACGACATTATGAAGAAACACATTAAATTTTGAAATACTGGAAAGTAATCAGAAGATGTATAACAGAAAAAGAGCTTCGTTATGGCCGATATTTCCAATGTTTGTTCATCATCAGGAGAAAACTAAGTATAGAAGATATCACTCTTTCTCCTGATTGCAGACAACCTTTAGAAATCTCAATAATAGTAAGTGATTTTTTCTATTATATATCCTGTATTAACTTACAATTTTTGGTAAAAGTCCGTTTGGATCATATTTTCGTATTTCAAAATATGATATACAATAATAAAAACTTTGTTTTTTATAAATGTTCTAATTTATTTGTTATTATCTCACCTGCTCCTTCATAGTAGAGTGATTTTCACAATGACTTGTCAAAATGTCGTAAAACAGTTCTTTATAAATTTGGTCGCCTTTGCCCATTTCAAGAAGTTTATCAAGTTTCCCTATTATTTCATTCTCAAACTAAAAATTATAATAATACGATTTAATTAATTGGATTAAAAAAAACACTTTGACAAGTAATCTGATTTATATCTTCAAGTTATAAATGTTTAATTTATGCAAGTAAAAAAATAACTTACTTGATTTTCGTGTATCAGATATATACAATTACATATTATTAATATTAATCCAACAGTCAGTATTAGAGTGCCTATTTTAGTACTGTATGAAAAAACAGTATTTTTGACAAATACATAAAAATAAACATGTAAGAATTGATGTCACATTTTAAACATTGATCTGCACACTGATCAAACTGGAATGATGACTTCTTTACCCGGATTAACTCGGGCATAATGGTGGAGACATGATTCAAAACAGGGATGCCCAGCATGGGGAGCATGACTCAAACTTGACCATTACATCACTGAATAGGACCACATTCATTGTAGTTTTAGTAAACAGTCTTTTATTTACAATAACATGTTACTTATACTAAATAAAATAGTAAATTAACTTATTATAAATATTGTAATAAATTAACGTGTTACACATAAATGTTATTACACCTTCAGCAAATAATATCCACATAAGAATAAACCGTTATCAAATCATTAGTTGTGCAAACCGTAATTGTGTGGTATTTACTCATTCTGAGATAAAATGGATAAACCAACAAAAGTCTCCACACAAATGAAGTTTTATTCAACGCGTTTCGAACACTTTGTGTTCATCATCAGGAAGACACTATAATACAAATTATATCTCATTAGTTACAAAAATTAGAGTGAAATTTTCACTAAAACTTAATAAAATAAAACTAAAAAAATTAAAAAATAAAACTTCATTTGTGTGGAGACTTTTGTTGGTTTATCCATTTTACCTCAAACCTAACACATTTAAAGTATATCAAAAAGGTCTTTTCGCAAACTCCTAATACAAAATTTCACTTTTTTTCCTCATCATTTGTTGGTTTCTTCATTTTTGTCCTCATTTCATCATTGTTAGTTTCTTGTTTGTCTCTTTGTCAGTTTCTAAATCTCTATATTACACACAAAAACGTATGTCGTATAGCTGGTCTCTTTATTAACTATGCTTCTCTTATTAGGATATAAGCCCACCATTGCCCATGAAAATGTAAGTTAAATTCTAATAATATCTGTGCGTCTAATAATACATGTAATATTAACAATATTTTATAATAGTTTTGTGAAGTATTTCATATTGTTAACATAAACATGGAATAGGTCATATCAAATAGCTAGTAGTCGGTACAAAAGAACTGATACATTGAGTGACCAACAAAATTAGAATTTCTAAAAAACTAGTATCTCCATAACTCTTTTTTTTATTTTTTTACAATATACGTATTAAACACACTTCTCTTCCTTTCGATGCTGAAAACAAATGAAGATACCATTTCTCACAGGTAAAAGTCAGAGGTTTGCGTGCTTGTCTTTGTACTGGTAGATCCCAAGTTCTCACTCTGGCCTCGATTTCCTCACGCGGGAGATGAAGAATCCCTCGGAAAGAACGTTAAGCCATTGGTCGATCCTGAACCTTTACCAAGTTAGGTACTTGTTAAAGGAAAGTACTCTAAATATACTTGATTTAGGCAAAACGTATGACTCCCAATATAGAATCAACCCGATCTTGTATCAAATAATAATTGAGACACATTCTCTACCAATACAACAACAGTGAAGACGAAAGCCTATTGGTGTGGGCATTGAAAAACAAAATTTTTCGCAGATTATCAATAACAACACAGGTCAAACAAATATCTGAAACGACAAATTTTTTACAAATTACTCAATTTTCTACGTGGTTGAAATTGTCCTGAGAGTTTTTCTATGAATATATATTCTACCCCTTCTTAGTTATTAATACATGGAATCTTCTTATCTTTATTAAAGCATTTTTCTCTTTTAATTCAGGTTTCATGAACTTTCCTCGCTGGCCTCGGTAAATCTTTTCTTTTAATAAATCAAAATCTATTCACGACAAAAAACTAGTATTTTTATTAAGATAAAGAATATATTTGTACGTAAAAAAATTTCAAAGGAATTTCTAAACAGAATAGCACACCAAGTGATAACGTCTTGTAAATAAGTTAGTTCATTATTTTATTAAAATCATTTGTGTTTTCGACATTCCTTGTCGACCTGTCCTGCTATTTTGGAAAGTGAATAGGAAATTGCAAGTGATAACTTAATTTTCATTTATAGTGTTTTCAGCGCCCAAACAATGGATTTAGCCTGAATCAGTAGAGAAATCAAAGGTTTGTTGTTTTCCAATGCCCACACTTACAGACTATTTCACCTTTAGTGATGTTCTAGGGACGGAAAGTGTGGCTCATTTATTATTTGACAACCACTTTAGTAATACGCCAAACTGACGTGATCAGATTGTTTGCCATTTTATTTAGAGATTTCTTTAAGTCCTTTTTCTTATTTAATACTTTTATTTTAAATACTTTTTTTCATAAGTTTAAAACTTTAACTTATTAAAAAATACTAGTTTTTTCTTATGAATCGATTTGGATTTATTAAAAGAAAAGATTTACCGAGACCTGCGAGGAAAGTTCATGAAACCTAAATTAAAAAAGAACAATACTTGAATAAAGACAAGAATATTCAATGTATAATAACTTAGAAGTGGTGGAATATATATTCATAGAAAAACTATGAGAACAGTTTTTGAACAGAATGGGAGCCCAACCGATCACTTAGACTCAACAACTTAGTTGCCATATTAACGGGTTGATCTACAATTGGAGTCTTAATTTTTACCTAACTCAATATATATAGCGTAGTGATCTTTGAAGAATGTACCTGACATAGTGCGCAGGATCATCACCAACGGCTTAACGCCTCTTCGAGGTATGATGTGCTCAGATTTTACCACCGACCGACATGAAGAAATTAAGTCTGGATTGAGACTTAACCCGGGATCTATTAATCTTGAGGCGAGCAAGCAAGCAAATGGGCCACCCTGGCCACTAAAAAACAACCTAAATTACTAGGTAAGATGGTATTTTCTAATTATAATCCCAACATCTTTATCATTACAACATATAATATTATTTTATTTAATATGTAGCAAGTTTATGAATGATTCATTCAAATTTGTAAAAACTTTTTCACTTAAAACTGTAACAGTACTTTAAACTCGGTATAATACAGAATTATGATTAGCACATAAACAGTTAAATGTTTTCTTACATGTCTGGATAGTTTTATGGTCTCATTAAAATATAATATATCAAAAATCAAAAATTCAAGTTCTCTTTCAACACGTTGATTTATTTTCAAAATATTGAATGTAAATGTTGATACCTCGTTGAAGTTTGCTTTCATATGATTTGAATCCCTCTTAACTTCAGATGAATTCCCATCCCTGGCCAAATAGAATTCACATTGCATCATATCAAAGAAGATTGGTATTGTTGCTTTGCGAAGTTCTGTCTCAGGAATTAGAGTCATTTCAAGAAATGGTCCAACTAATGAAGGAACAAACTGAATTTTATGTTGACCTGCAACAAAATATATTAACTTAACTTAAATAACTTCAAAATAATTTCAAACCATATAATCATTAATATAGTAGGTGGTAGGGACGTATACATGCAGAAGATTATAACATTTATTTATACACAGAGGTTAGTGCAATAGATAAATAACTTATCTCGTATACTGGTTCTGGGGCCGCTCGAACGGTTTAGAAACTATAGGTTTATAAATCTGCAATTCCAACGATTCAAGTCAGTTACCCTTGAAGATGAACAACGACCGATATCGATCGTTGTTCAAGGGGTTTCCGTTGTTACACACATATAAGTATTTAAGGGGATATAATAGCGTGGAGACCGAAGGTTCATAGAGAACGATGGTAATTCATAGGTAGAAGTAAAAGTAACAACAATAAAGTGGCATTGTATATAAGTACTTACTTAAGTTAAGGGTTATGTTAAGATAAGAAGATGAATAGTTGTACATGTTAGTAAGTATGTTAGACCATGAAGTTTTTAATTGTTTAATTCATTTTAGTGAGTTGAATATTCCAACAATTATTTATTCTGGTCACTGCTAATTATTATTATTTTACCAACTAATAGTTTCTAGAGTAAACATTCATTTCATTAATGTTCAAACTACAATAAGAAATGGTTTAAAAATACTAAGATTTTTCAACCGTAACAGGCGGTCTTCGTCAGAGTCAAAACCCAACTGACTTTGTTTCATTTAGGGTTCATTTCAGTTGGGTTTTGACTCTGTCAGAAACCGCTTGTTACGCTTGAGAGATCTTAGTTTTGTTTTCCAATTTGTGGCAAAGAATATTGATTGTGAAATCTTCTTATCATTTCATTAATGTTATTTTCTTTATATTTGTTAAAAATAAATAATTTTTTTCACTTAATCTAAATAAAATAAATAGAACTTTTCACTTTACAGTCAATGCTCTTTTCAAATATGCTTGATTGCGTATATTTGGCTTGAATTGATATTTGGGCTATAAACATAAATGGTATTTCACGTACAAATATACCTTAACTAAATAAAAATACTAGTTTTTTCTCATGAATCGATTTGGATTTATTAAAAGTAAAGATTTACGGAGACCTGCGAGGAAAGTTCATGAAAACTAAATTAAAAAAGAACAATACTTGAATAAAGACAACAAGATTCAATGTATTAATAACTTAGAAAGGGTAGAATATATATTCATAGAAAAACTATGAGAATAGTTTTTGAATAGAATGGGAGCCCAACCGATCACTTAGACTCAACAACTTAGCTGCCATATTAACGGGTTGATCTACAATTGGAGTCCTAATTTTTACTATTATATTATACTAAATATAATAATAAATGCAATTTTTATTTTCAATAATTTTTAAATTATTTTTAAATTAATAAAGAATTTTTAAAGCCTCTGTTTTGATGACTTAATAAACAAAACAAATCAATAACAGTTATTCCTGTCAATCACTTTCACTGAATTTATTTTATTAGCTATTCTTATAATTTGACAACGCTTAGAGACCCAAGGGGTCACGGGTATTGTAGCTCTTACGGAAACTTTATTTCTCTAGAGGATTTGTCTGCACTGTTTTAATTTCCAAAGAGACAAATTAATTTCTAAAACCAGTCAACTTTTCTTAAAGGAGAATATTTTTTTACGGTTTTATTTACAGATAAGTATAAATCTGATTGAATGGAGTAACTGACATTAATAAATGATTAACATAAATTTGCACATTCAATCAAATATATTTCAACTTTTTAAATTCAAAAACAGGCTTCATGAATGTCATATAGTTATATGTTAAATAATCACCTAAATTGAACCACATGCTACGAATTTCAAAGCCTGTTTCCCGTCTCATATCCTTATATCTGGACACGATCCTCCATCTTTTGGCATTTGAAAAGGACTCCAGTTGCAAGGCTGGTTGAGTTAGAAATGCTATAGCACAATGGAAGAAATTACTCCAAGCCTGGTGTTCAAACCTTTGAGAGAAGTAGTCTCTGATGGTGTGGGAGAAGAAGCGGAGTGATTTCAATAAAACACTGAAATTACAATGAAACAAAAAACAAGTTAAAATAGCTCAAACAATATAAAATAGTAATTTAAATATTTTTGTTATTTTACAATACTGTCAAATCCTTGCAAATAAATAATAAACAGATATTGGTCAGCATGTCTGTTCGTACTGTAGAAATGTTAAAATGATACTTTAATTTCAAGGCTACGGTTTATTTACTTTTAAATTCATGCATGTAGCAATAAATTCCCAGATAACCTTTTATCTATTAGTATAAATTATTTTCGTTTTTATTTGATTAGTTTTATTTACATAAAACCCAAATAAAAATTAGCTTTGGTGCTGTATAATCCAGAAATGACAAAAACATCTACACCAGTATTTTTTTCTTACAAAAAACCTGTCAAACTTATCATTATTATTTTTGAACTCTAACCAACCTAAAATGGACAGAAAAAGTTATCAAAAGTAATCCGAAAAAGCATACACAACAAGTTTTCACACTTACACTCAAATTTTCGGTTTAACTATCATCAGGAAGAAGAAAACAGGGAAGACACTAAGCACCGACAGAACCTCACCTTCTGTAACTGATGACAGTTAAACAGAAGAATTTAACTTAAGACTGCCAGTGTGAAAACCTATTGTATGCGGTTAATATTTTCATTTTGAGAACTAGATATACATGTTTTCTGTCTGTATTATTAAAGAAACAGGCAATTTAATTATTTATCATCTTTTTATAGAAGTATGCAAAAGTGAAAAATATTGAGTTTAAGATTTACTTACCAAACATAAGGGTAACAAAAAAAAAAAGAAACTCCTTTAAATGACACCTTTTAATGTTTTAAATTTAATTTTATTAATAAATAACATTAATTGCTAGGCATGGAAAAGTTGAAATGATTAAGATTATTAAGATTAATCATGTTTGTTTATTTCAATCAACCTAACAGGAAAGTTTTCACCATGAATGCTGTTCTAGACAGACAGGTAGATTTTAGTTACATTACCGGTGTCATTACCCGATTCATCCTGTTTGGAAAGTGCTCAATTTTGGTTCATTCGTCATTAGAAAAAGCTATCATTAACAAAAACCTAACAACAAACAGGCTCAGAACCGACAGCTTTAGGTCCTTTTAGAGAGACGCCGCAAACAAGATTTTCAATCTCTCAAGAGAAGAATCCACGGTCAAGGTCAAGTTCGAAATTAAAATCTCGTTCCGGTTCATAATTCATTATGAAATAATAAGTTATAAATAATTATTTATCAATTATTAGTTAAAATTAATTACTTTCTCTTATCAAAATTTTGTCTATAACCACTAAAGGCAAACAAAATAAAACCTCCTTAAAGAGATAGCAATGACTATAAGTTATGAACATGATGAAAGGCTTTTTTTTACCTATTCTGCAAAAGTATCATTTCACACCAGTCCTTAGGGTAAACAGGCCTCGTGACAAGATCCTTGAAGACAAGAAGAATTTCCATAAGAAAGTCCAGCAGATCTGTTTTCGTGGGGAACTGAGCGATGTAGGCGTCAAAGTGGTGAGCTGACATTTGACGAAGGATGGACAACATCACAGCCATTAAGTTTCCCTTTAAAAATATATATATATATGTATAAATGTATATACATATATATATATATATATATATATATATATATATGTATGTATGTATATATATATACAAGATTTCTCATAAACACGTGAAATAACCATCAATGATCAAACTAAAATATGAAATGGGAAAAAAGATTAAAATTTTTTTAAGATCAGTTGGGTTTTTGACTTTGACGAAGACCGCTTGTAACGGTTGAAAGATCTTAGTTTTGTTTCCCATTTCATATTGTGGTTTGATCATTGATTATTATTTCACGTGTTTATGTGAAATTTATTATATATATATATATATATATATATATATATATATATATATATGAATTAAATACCACAATAAACAATATAAATTAATTAAATTTAAATTTATTGTGGTATTTAATTCAGACATTATATCAAGAGTTATTGTTGATTATTCATTTATATATATATCTGTCAGATAACCGTTTTGTTGGTTCGGTATTAGAAGCTAGCCTTGATTTATGGCCCTGAGGATGTCTTAAAATAAAGACAAATAGAAAACCTGGCCAAATTCCGAGAAGAAGAAAAAGTGTTTATTAGTAATTGTGGTCAAGAAAACAATACCCTATATATATGTATATTTCACTCTAAATTAGGAAAAACAATACGAACTGTACAACAGAAGTTCAAGTACGAAGAAAAGTAACACACATAAAGTAAAATTTTCTACATAAAGTAACACACACTTACTAACTAAAATTTTTGTAGAAAAAGTAACACTCCGTTGTATCTCCAAGATGCTTGGTCCAACTCTCTTTCTTCTCTTGAAGACGGATTTTACGAAAATGAAGAGTTAGTAAGCGTGTTTATATACTCTGTGAGTTATTTTTCTTCTTATTTTAGCTTAAATATACATGAGTATATAATTTGATATGCACATATATAAAATTTAAATTCAGAAAAATGATCTAAACTGATCAATACAGGTTGAAATATACAATACGATGAAGTACCTCTTCCATTACTCATTGCCCAAAAAACATTGTATTCTTATACGTATTACGGTAAAAGACGAAAAAAGGAATGAATATTTCAGAATGAAACATATGTTTAGAGAGATATATACGAGTACCAGCAATATTTTAGGCACACAGCCAACCCCATAATCTAGATATCACAGAACAAATTCAATCACATCAAAAATGTATTCAGATGATCTCAAAACCTATTAAGTCCATTAAAATAACAAAATTGATTTTTTTCATAACCACTATACTTTACTGTAAGTAACGTAAAACAAGAATAAAAACAAATCAAATGTATTTTTAAATAAAATATACTCACAACAAGAGCACTTTCTCTATCCATGGCTATAGTGCTTTGGATGACTGTTCTCAAAATAGTGAACATGATTTCACTGATATCTGTCAGCGTCGGGCCTGAGTCTTCTTTGAAGAGGAGATTCATGACGTCACTTAGTATCTGAACGCACAGCTCCACCTGCAAGTCCGTCAAAATTAACGATTTTAAATAGTTTTTTAATTTGTTATATTAATCAATCATTAAAATACCCCTCCTCTTATATCGATTTAGCTTTGAAGTGTTATTTTTGAACTGTTATTGTGTCCAGTTTGGATCATTTTTCCGTTTATTAAGTGAATATATACATATATATGAACGAGTTGAAAATCAAAGAAGAGTAAAACACAGAGAAAAGAAACACATTAACAAACTCAAATTTTCAAACAATCCGTATTCAGGAAAAAAAAGAGAGGAAGACCAAGCACGCTGTAGACGTAACAGCAAGGAACCCAAAATGTGTTACTCTTCTTCGATTTTGAACTCGTATTGTGTCCAGTTTGGATCGTCTTTCCGATTTTATAGTATATACATATACACTTTTTCGATGAAAATACGATCCGAAATGGACAAATACAGTTCAATGTACATAAAGAAACATAGAGAATTTAAAAGCATACACTTACAGTCCTAATTTTTGGTTGAACCGTCTGCAGGAGGAACGATTGGGTCTCCAACCGTCTCTGTACCAGTGCGCTTGGTTTCCCTCTATTATCTCTCCTGAAGACGGTTCAACCGAAAATTAGAGACTGTAAGTGTGTGCTTTTAATGCCTCTATGTTTCTTTATGTACGTTGAACTATATATATATCTTTCATGAAATGGAACTGCAGTCTCGGCATGTAAACCTTCTGACTGAGAGATTTGATTACGAACTAATTTCTTGCCATGAGGGTATAACCGAAATAGAACTTGGCTAGGTAACATGTTTCATAAGGATTAAAGAAGGTTGTAATACATATATACATATAAGATTACACAGCATAAACAGATCAAAAAATGTAGTAAAAATAGATGTACGAAAGTCAAAAGGAAATCCAAGAAGGTATTATCTGCAGTGTAATAGAAAAGAGCGAAAAAATATTCCGCAGAAAGTTAAATAAAGATAATAATAAATAAAGATATAAGACAATCGAAGGATATAATACAATAGTAGAGGTAAATAAGGTTACAAACGGGTTAATTGATTAATGTTAAACAGTAAAAGGATAAATAAGAAATATAATAAAATAATCTTATTTAACCTTCCCATATTATTGTACAAACTCAAATTGAAATGGTTCGACAGAAGAAGAAACCTGGATATCTCGATATCAGTTGTCATCAAAAGAAGAAATGACCTATTGAGAATGCTTAGTGCCACTCAAGCAGAGAACTTCTTCTACTAATGATGTTGAAATATTTTGTTAGTAACTATGTATCCTTTTTTCCATCCAGGAAAATGGAGATTTCTCAGGATATAGGATATAGTTTTGATTTGTAGCTGAGGAGTGGGTTTATATAAATCTGTCTTGTTTAAATTTCTGATACTAAATGTGGTTTTGTTGATATCCAGGAGTATGTGCACTATACAATACTCTAACTATTATAATAGTTAGTAAATTGAATTATTACGATAACTGAATACATTGTAATTGTTAAGATGAATCAATTGAAATGGTTTTAACATTAATTCTACAGACATTTAAGTAAAGATGCTTACCTTGAGCGATGACCTTTGCCGAACAACTTTACAAACATACTGAAAGACAGTAAAAAGACTTGTAGGCATACCTGACGCTTGTCTTCTTTTGCCTCGTGCAGTGTCGCTTCTGACTCCCCCAGCACTTTGGCTACTTTGGCAACAGATTTCGTTTTACTTCTAACTTCCTATACACAACATCATACTCTCAAACCAACCATTGAGTAGCTATTCAAATTAATTTAAAACAATAAAACGGTGATATCATGATACAAACGATAAAAACATATATTTTTTTTATAACCATAAGGCTTATTTATTAGACTTTAGTACCTCAAAAACCAATATAATCACGAATATGCAGGGAAATTAAAACAAAGAGACCCGATTTCAATGCTCAATATTTAAATAGTAAGCGCAATAGAAAACCACAATTCATTTTACTGATAATTTTGATTTTTTAAGCAACAAACTAATGAAACTTTCCGTGAAAGCACTAATGCCTACGTTGTATTTGTCCTTTTTTTCGTTTGTCTTCCAATAGCTACACTTATAAGGCTTAGTGCTGTTCTAGGAGAAGAAATTTTAGCTTATTTATAATTTGGTACTAAGTTTAGTAATGGGCAAGCCACTCAACCACCGTTGTTTCTACATTGGAAGCCCTACATTTTTCCTACCTCAAATGCATTCAGTCATGTACATAACGTATCTTTACATACATTACGTTCATTAAAAAAGTACATTGAAGTGCATCTTTAACGAGTACATGACATCGTACAGGCTCGGCCCGACAGCTTGACGTCCTCTCCGAGGGACGGCGTGCTCAGATTTATTCACCCCCATAATGAATAAATCGACTGCCAGAGTGGGCATTGAACCCTAGATCTACATGTCTAGAGCAAGCACGTTGCCACTGTGCTTACGTGGCTCCCATTCAGGAGGATATAGACCAGGGGTGGGCAACCTTTTTGAGAGTGCGTGCCAAAATCAGCCAAGTCTCTGAGACAAACTTTTTCCACGTGCCAACCATTTTTTTTTTTTTTTAGAACATATTTGGTATCTCTTAAGAACTTTTTAAACGAAAAAATAAAAATCACCTCAGTGCAGTAAAACATAGTATAAACAAACAGAAAAAAAATTATTTAACCTTCAGAAGTACATTTCAACAGCCTTTAAGCTTTTGTGACTTTAATAGAATGCAACAGATAAGATTTTCTTGAGACCTCTTTAGCTTCGTAGAGCTTAAACCTCTTCACCACTAGGACGTACATATACTGTCATGGCATGAAAGCTTATACCCCAAGGAAAGTAGTTTTTTTTTTTTGTCTATGCTTAGGGTAATGTGCTGTTGCGTGCCAGAGAAGACAAGTCATCGGCGTGCCAAGTTTGGCACGCGTGCCAGATATTGCCCACCCCCGATATAGACCTACTCCTACTAAATTATCTGTCACTGTGGGCACGAGGTAAGTTTTTAAATGAACGCAGTATTTTGTCTTCTTAGAAAGTCAAGATTGGTTTATGATTAAGTAATCTTTCGATTAAACGTTACCGGGTAATAAAACGAATGTTTAGTCTAAATGGGGTCATTTTACAATGTAAGCTGAACTTGGTATGTAGGATATGACGGGGATGTTCTGGGAAAACACTATTTTCAATTGTCCGATGTGACAAAAACCTATAACATTAATCCGACAAGAGAGTTCCTTCCAGGTGTTTATCAGTCAGGGTCCAATGAATTAACAGCGACTCCTCTTTGCTGTTTAACTTCATGGATACTTATGGATAGCGATAGAATTCAAGCCATTGGCAATACACATAATCCATAACCTTAAACAAAGAATTATTGTGGGGTTATTATGGTACAGGTCAATGTTATTATGGATAAGGTTACTTATGTGTAGAGGTGGAAATAAGCCAATATTTTTGGTATTCGTAATTCATAATCACCAATGGTCTTAAACCAATTATATTAAGGTTATTATGGTACAGATAACTTATGAGCAGTTATGGAACAACCGCATCTTTCTGTAACTCCATTATCAATAACTATCATGACCTTAAACAAAGAATAACTGAGCTATTTGGATACTGATCAATGTTATTATGGACAAGGCTACTTGTGAGTAAAGGTCCAAACAAGCCGATATTTTTGTTACACTCATAATTCATAATGATCTATAACCATGGCTTATTATGGTTCAGGTTATTTATGAGAAGTGATGAAACAAAAACCTGATATTTTTTAACCCAATTATTAATAACCATAAAAAGAATATTAGGGTTATTATAGGTACTGGTCAAGGAATTTAAGGATAAGTTTATTTATGAGTAGATGAGGAAAACAAATCGTTATTTTTGGTAACCTCATAATTCATAATCATCCATGGCATTAAACAAAGAATAACATCAGTGATTCAGTAACATTCAGTGTACCACCATGACATGCTGATGAACGTCTGAAAGGTATTCTCCTGTAGAATTCATATACTCCATGAACTACACATGGTGTACACATTGAATACAATAAAACTGTAAATAAAGCTTTAATAGTGATTAGTATAACTTGTTGCTAACCCAAGTGTCTACTGCAGTGATTTTTTTTAAATGAAACATTGGACAATAAAAATGGAGCATGGTTTTTGAATTACCCCAAAATAAATTGCCATCCATCAGACACTTTGAACAGTAAACATAAAGTGAAAACTCAGTACTAGCATATGATCTCTATAATTATACCACAAAGAAATCTGATGCCAGAATAATTTTTTTTCAAAACTTTGTATTTTGCTCCAGGTTTTAACCTGTAGATGAACTCATGGTTGGCTGAAATATATTAAAAATTATATTAGTTAGTTGAGGAACTAAAGTCTTATATAAATTATAATAAACAGTTTCTAAAACAAAGCAGTACTACTACAAGAAGTTCATATTAGTTTTGATCACAATTAATTTAACTTAGTGTATGATTGTTTTTTATTTCGAGTCATAAATGATCTAGTGGTAGAGTAGTGAATGATGAAGAGTCGAGAGGAATATTTTTGTCAAAACCGTATGTTACTCATGTTTGGACCTTTAAATTCCCTCATTTCTATAAATTCAATCAAAATATCGGATTCCTAGTTTAAAATCGCCACCACTTGTATTCAAACCGAATAACAAATGAACCATACTTTCGTATTAGGTGACGTCTAAAGGCATTTGTGAAACAGAAAACTAGATGAAAACTATTTGTTATTAGTGATTATTTTTATAAAAAGCTGTCCGAATATGTGTTGTTTCAAAAGTCAATTCTTGTAATATATTCTCCTTTACTGGTATCCTAGTGGTTGAAAAGTGTGGAGTATTCGATATAAGGAACCCGTTTTTGATATGGGTGAGCCATATTACTTCTAGATTGTCAGTTTGTAGTGAAGACGTAAAACTAGAATATAGAAAAGAAATACTTTTAAATTTTTATTTAGAAGACAAAAATGCGTTGTTTTCATAATAAAACTTAAATATGTGAAGATTTCGCCAATCTCATCCCCCCCCCCCTCCCCCTGAAACCCTCACTAAGTAGCCAACAGATCTTATACCCCCACCCCCTGAAAGCTGGTAAATACATCACTCCTCAAGGGTAACAAACACATAAACAATGCTATTGTCATCAGATCAGTCATGTACAACTGAATAACTTTTTTACAGAGATCAAAACATATATGACCTCTCTAAACCTATCACGACCAATAACACCACTTTCAATAAGTAGAGTTATTTTTCTCGTTTTATTTTCTTCATATCATTAGATATCCATCAATCATTAAGAGTGTAAATAACCGTCTTCTTATATGAACAAAAAAATTTAATTTTATTGTCAATAATGAACAATGTTACATATTATAATGATTAAAGAATCATTAAATTTTACAACAAATAATTATAATTAACTTAATAATTAATATTTACGAAAAAAATGGTTTCTCTTTCTCTGACCTAAATACCACAGAGTTTCTTCTGTTTGTTTTTTTGTTATCTTAACAAAATGGTTATTTTTATTGTAATATTCATTGTTGTATGTTCATAACGATAAAGTATGTTAATTTTTTGTTTGCTTCTTTTCCAGTGTTTACACTTATTAGGCTTTCACTTCTGGAACTAGTGCTGTTCCAGGGGCAGAAAGTGTGGCTTGTTTATTATTCGGCACCAACTTTTGTGAAGCAAACCGAATTACCGGGTTGATTCTATATTGGGGAGTTTAAATTTTTGCCTACTTGAAATGTATTTTGAAAAGGAAACGTTAGGTTAGGTTGCAGTGGCAGTGTATTTAGAGTAGGGATCTTTTACGAGAACCTGACATCCTACAGGCTGGGGACTAACGGCTTAATCTCCTCTCGGAGGGACGTAGTTAGATTTTTTCACCTCTCGAGTGAAGAAATCTAGGGCCAGAGTGAGAATCGAACTCTGGATGTACCTATTCAGATGTGTGCATGCAAGCCACTGTGCTATCCTAACTCCTCAATATAATTTTAGTAAATAACAGTAAAATTAAAATATACAAATTGTTTGAGTGTGCAACCTGAGGATGGTCACTTTGATAGCTTAAATATATTGCCAACTGTTAAAACATTAAACTGTTACCACTAAACTCTTATAATATGGAGTTCATAAATTAAACATTTTTGCCAGAACAAAGTTACTCAAATTCAATAAAAATTGAGATGAAATGGAAAATGTCACATTTCTTTTTAAATGGTCGTGCAACCTCCAATTAGTACAGTTAATAATAAATTATCTTCTAACATGGAAGAAAGAAAAAAAATAGTTGAACCAACAAATAATGTTAAATGTTTCGATTTATATCTAAATGTATTATTTTAAAATAATACCAGTACACACAATATTAAGAAATAAACCAATGGATAATAATTACAATCGTAAAGTAAAACAAAAATTAAAGATAAATAATTAATTAATAATAATGAGTTGTACACAATTAATTGAGTTCTAACTCAAATAATTATCAGCTATAACACATATTACTAAATTGATTACTAACACATTTTATTCCTACTGAAAATTGTTTGAAGATTACTTAAAGCATGCACACATTGGTCAAATATATGTGTTCAAGAAAATCATAACTTGCTCAACGTTAGTGAGTTTTTATTCATATAACAGCTTTCATGAATGGAATTATGGGTAACAATGTTCCCCAATTTTTTTTTTTTCATAATTTAAAGACAATTTTTTTTTTCTTTAATTCGAGTGTATTCATGTAAAAAAAGGACTTTTTTTCGGTAGTTTGTGTGCATATCTATTTTTTCATTAGCAAAAATCTAGCTGTTTTAGAATAGAAGGAAAGGAAATGTTAACCTAATGAAAAAGTAGAGAAATTGAGTTGGTTCTGAGCAGGTGCGTCAAACTCGTGTGTTATTTCTTGACCAGGGACAACTATATGGTTTTAACACGGAACACTAGTCCCTTACATATCATACATGAACAAGTATTAACAGCGGAAGATAAACAATTGCAGTTTAGAAAACCACCTACTTAAAAACCAGTAACAATTTTTTTTTTAAAAAAAAGAAGTTTATTTTGTGAGGGGAGAGAAGAAAATCACTCCAAACACCATCATGGAAGAGAGAAGGGGAGGGGGGGGTGAAGAGGGAAGACCTTAAATTAACACCAACTCAGAGAATGACAGTCATTGATAGGATAGGAATGGGACAAGGAAGGAATACGGAAAGAGGAACAAGAGACGACAAGCATGAAAGAGGAAGAGAAAGAACAATGAAGGAAGACATCTGACTCTATCTAAGAAAGAAAGGCAGTGAGAGAGAAGTGACAGGGAGGTAATAGGAGAGGTGTTCTATCTAAGGCAGGGAAAGTGAGTGTTAAGGAGGCAGAGTTGTCACGAAGGAGTGACAGGAGGTAATAGGAGAGGTGTTCTATCTAAGGCAGGGAAAGTGAGTGTTAAGGAGGCAGAGTTGTTACGAAGGAGTGACAGGAGGTAATAGGAGAGGTGTTCTATCTAAGGCAGGGAAAGTGAGTGTTAAGGAGGCAGAGTTGTCACGAAGGAGTGACAGGAGGTAATAGGAGAGGTGTTCTATCTAAGGCAGGGAAAGTGAGTGTTAAGGAGGCAGAGTTGTTACGAAGGAGTGACAGGAGGTAATAGGAGAGGTGTTCTATCTAAGGCAGGGAAAGTGAGTGTTAAGGAGGCAGAGTTGTTACGAAGGAGTGACAGGAGGTAATAGGAGAGGTGTTCTATCTAAGGCAGGGAAAGTGAGTGTTAAGGAGGCAGAGTTGTCACGAAGGAGTGACAGGAGGTAATAGGAGAGGTGTTCTATCTAAGGCAGGGAAAGTGAGTGTTAAGGAGGCAGAGTTGTTACGAAGGAGTGACAGGAGGTAATAGGAGAGGTGTTTTATCTAAGGCAGGGAAAGTGAGTGTTACGGAGGCAGAGTTGTCACGAAGGAGTGACAGGAGGTAATAGGAGAGGTGTTCTATCTAAGGCAGGGAAAGTGAGTGTTAAGGAGGCAGAGTTGTTACGAAGGAGTGACAGGAGGTAATAGGAGAGGTGTTCTATCTAAGGCAGGGAAAGTGAGTGTTAAGGAGGCAGAGTTGTTACGAAGGAGTGACAGGAGGTAATAGGAGAGGTGTTCTATCTAAGGCAGGGAAAGTGAGTGTTAAGGAGGCAGAGTTGTTACGAAGGAGTGACAGGAGGTAATAGGAGAGGTGTTCTATCTAAGGCAGGGAAAGTGAGTGTTAAGGAGGCAGAGTTGTTACGAAGGAGTGACAGGAGGTAATAGGAGAGGTGTTCTATCTAAGGCAGGGAAAGTGAGTGTTAAGGAGGCAGAGTTGTTACGAAGGAGTGACAGGAGGTAATAGGAGAGGTGTTCTATCTAAGGCAGGGAAAGTGAGTGTTAAGGTGGCAGAGTTGTTACGAAGGAGTGACAGGAGGTAATAGGAGAGGTGTTCTATCTAAGGCAGGGAAAGTGAGTGTTACGGAGGCAGAGTTGTTACGAAGGAGTGACAGGAGGCAGAGAAGTTAGAGTACGGACTGAGAGAACTCACTGATATATATCTAATAACGTGGGCAATATGTAAATAAAACACTCTCCCAGCGAATTGGAGTCAGTCAGGTGGTATTTATAAAATTGTGTGCAAAAATTGCCATAAAATTTATATTGGTCAAACTGATAAATCATTAAAGACACAAGTAAAACAACACCAATACAACATAAGTAGACACGAAAAAAGTAGTGCCTTATTCTTGCATATAAACAATGAAAATCATCATATTGATGGGACAGGAGTTAAATGTATTACCTATGAAAAAATCGATGTTGTTAAGAAATATTATGCAATCGTCTATAATTAAATTTAATTGATCAAATATTATAAACATTAGTAACGGTCTCTTCAAACTTGATACTTTCATCACGAGGGCAATAGCCTCTTCAAAGAGGGTTGACAGTTAGCGGATGGTTTTTTACTCTTTCTTACTGTACTCCTTTGTTTCCCCAAACATCCCTTTCTGGACATTAATCCTTTCCTGCGTTTTCACCCTTTTAAAATACCACTCTTCCCTCCCACTCTGCTCAACCCCTCACCACCAGATGTTTTCTGCATCTAGTGTTTCAGTTGGGGTTTGACTCTGACGAAGACCGCTTGTTACGGTTGAAAGATCTTAGTCTTGTTTTCCCTTTTCTCATTGTGGTTTGACCGTTGATTGTTATTTCACGTGTTTATGTGAAATCTTTATATATATACTAGCCGTTGCGTTTACAATGTGCTTGGTCTCCATTTCTCTTCTGAAGACAGATTGCCCGAAAATTTGAGTTTGTAAGTATGTTTCTTTACTTTGTGTGCTACCTATCCTAAATTTTGAACTGTTTTATATATATATATATATATATATATATATATATATATTGATTACGTCTCACAAGTCTTGACACACTTGCTGATTGAGTCAAATCAACTCTCAACACCAAACTCAATGTATTCTTGAATGTAAAATTTATATAAGAGTCTACAACAGTTTCACAAACTCTAAAGAAAAACGTTTAAAACAATAACAATAAGAACAGCAATTAATTGTGATATTAATATTGTTAAAGTCATGCCACTTGGAAAGAATTAAAAACTGAATAAAACAACTGATTACACTTAATACTGCACAGTGTGGTATTTAGAAACACATAAAGCATGCCAACCCAAGCGTGACTGGTGTGTGCGTGGGTGGGAGTGCAAGTGGATCAAGGTGTTGCTTACCAACACGATTTAAACAAAACAATACTACATTTCAGAATTATAAGATATGGTTAACTAAAAGAAAAGGGTAACTTATTACAAAAAAAAAAATTTCAACCATGAGGAAAATTAGTTTTGAGAAAATGATTCTTAGTACTATAAATTTATGATAAGCGCTTGAAAAAAATGGTTTATTTTTAAATAATAATATTATTTAATGACATACCTTGACTCCACAGTTAGGCCTTTTGACAAAGCGAATCCACACTTACTGAGAATTAGATGAAAAGCATTTACCTTAGGTGAAGGACGCAGTGTTGTGAAGTTAATAAACAGAAATAAAAAAAAAAGCATTTTATTAGAAACATGTTACGATTTCAGCTGAAAACTGCTTACTCACGTGTCTTACTGAGATCTGGACATCCATGCAGCAGAAACAAACCATTATTCAAATTAAACACTCTCACAAGCAACAACAAAATAATATTGACAAGCATTAATTTTTTTTTGTTTGAATTGTTTGATATCCAATATTTCAATTAATAAATTTTAATTTATTATCATAGTTAAGAGAGAAATGTCCTTAATTACAAAAGCGTTTAATAAAGCTTCGTTTGGTGACGTCAGCAAAAGTGATCCTTAAATTAATGTTCTTTATAAACCCCAAGCAACACAAAAAATCATGCATTATTTAAAAAGCAATAATTTAAAGACATTCCACTTAGACAATTGACTTCTCAATAAGACAGTTAAAAAAAACAGTTTCACTTCATTAAAAGTGTATTTATGAAAAACTAAACATTCTTAAAGTACTTTTAACAATTTTAAATCTTTACACATGGATTACTGTCAATGGATAGGTCCTCCACTTGTTTTCATTCAGTTTTAATTTTTGCACATCGCACGAATTAATGTACACATTGGATTTTGCAAAACATGAACACTATTATTTCTATAAAATTAAAATTTGAATTTTTATTATTCATAAATATCAAAAGATATTTATTATTTTACACGTTTGCGTTCAACAATAAATTAAAGGATTCATTGAAACTTGAATTTGTGATAATTTTTTATTTAAATTGTAAAACGTACATTTTGATATTGTTTAAATTTTCATAATTTTTTTATTTATATAAATGCACAATCAATTATCTGTGAATTCGGTAACAAAGTAAACTTTACGATAATGAGGAAGAGGGAGTTAACATAGATAATGGACAGAAAGGGAGAAAAAACAATAGGTGGTGGATTCAGGGACATAGAGGAGAGAAAGAAGAAAATTCAAATGGGGGAGAATGAGAGATATACACTAGGAAGTGATAATTAAAAAAAGAGTTAAAAGAAGAAAATAAGATAAGGGGTATACATTTAAAGGAAGGAAGGAAGAGCGATATGAGAGGAGGGAGAAAAATCGAAGAGGAAGAGAGGAGGTTAAAAGAGAGAAATAGGGAAGATAAAAGAGAGAGAGAGAGAGAGAGGGAGGGAGAGAGTGATAAGAGGATAAAGGGTTGTAGATGGAAGACAAGAATAAATCGAAGGAATATGGAAGACAGGGAAGAGATAATACGGAAGGGATAAATCGAGGTTCTGGAAAGAAGGGACAGAGTTAAGAAATGAGAGAAGGAAGGAATATGCCGATACAGTGGGATATAGATAGGTAGATAAACAGGGAGATAAAGAGGGGAGAGAGAGAGAGAGAGAGAGAAAGAGAAAGAGAGAGAGATGAACTGACATAGAAGGAGGAAGAGTTCGCAAAAGAACTGAGCATAATAGGAACTTATGAGGTTATTGCACTATATCCGTGGTATGCCTGAAAGGTTTAGGTACACGGCAATAGATCAAAACAGGTTATTGCACTATAAAACAAAATTCAACAACACTTAATTGGCCAGACTAAGTCCAAAATTCATGTTGTTGCCAAAAGATAATATACCTCACAGGTTAGATTCTTCAAATAATCAACTGTGCATCTATATCATTATGCATAAACTATTATATCGGTTTGAAATGAATAAATCTTAAACATATTTTTTTATGATATTGACCAATAAACAAAAATCACGAAATCATTAGATGATTATACAAATGAATTCAATAACACTTTATTTCCTTGTGTAATAGAATATAATTTAATTGTTTAGCTTTTAATTGATTATTGTCCTATGTTACAGTCATATGTCACTATTTAAACACCTGACTAAAGAAATCCGACTGATTAAAACAAAACTTCGTCTCGACCATAACAAAACAAAAAAGTCCTTAAGACAAATGATTCTAGCAAATATTTCTCTAATTCAAATGAAATACTCGTAAATCATGTTCGCCTTAATAAAATTGAGGATTGTTATCAATTTCGCTTAGCACTTTCGTTAATTTCAGATATTAAAGCGTACAACGTCATTCGACCAATTTAAATGGAGCAAAAAATAATTTTTCATTTAAATCAGATAAAACAGTTACAAGACAATACAGGAGGAAAGTAGAGGTACAGTAATGATGTTACCTCATCAGTAGCTTCAAGAAGATCCCGTGTATGAACTAAAATAACAGGAAGGAGAATTCTTCTGCAAGATGGTTGTAAAAACAAAGGACTGTGAACAATGTCATTTAGAGTCATCATTTTCTGTTTAGTCAGTCTTTGGTTTGGAACATTGTTTATTATCTCTTTGATTCTGTGGCTGAAACAATAAAAACAATGGTAAACTTTTAAATATAAATATCATACATCTAGGATTAAATGATGATATGTATAGAGTGTCACTAAGGATACTAGACGCTTTCATTTTACTAATATCTAAACACAATTTATGAATTTTTAACGAATTTACACATTTTGAAGTCCAGAGACAGATGAAGTTTAATGGGTATCTTTTAATATTGAGAAATGGTGTTTCAAATCTTAGCCAAGATCCTAGATTTTTCATGTGGAAGGTAGAAAATCTTGTGAAAATTTTTTTTTACGTCTTTCAGAATTGAGTAAAGCTGTAGTTCCCAAGCCTATATAATATCAGATAGTCGTTAAAGATCCCTTACCTAATATGCTTAAATAATGCAAAATATAAGATTGCCTCTCTAAAATTAATCCATGAATGTGTTTCGCCCAAAATAAAATGGGTACCAAATAATAAAAGAACTACATTTTCTACTCATATATATCACTGAAGGTGACAGCCAATGACAGTGGGTGTTGGAAACAACAATGACAACTTCGTCTTTACAACACCCCTGCTAACCTGTTTGGACACTAGAACTGGCCGTCCAGTACAACCACGCACGCTCTTCCATAGTCACTTCAAGTGCAGCAACCTGTTAAGCCGAGTAATATGAAAGGTGATCGTCGGTTCTATCCTCTTTAATTACTATATAAACACATATTACAACAGTATAAACTAATAAAAACCAAAATCCAAGACAGGTTCTAAACAAGTTATATGCTTCTTTTTAAATTATACTAAAAAGAATATTTTTTATTTAGTGGAACCTTTTTGCTTTGCTTTTATTAAATTGTTATAAGATTTTTATTTTTTTGTGATGTAGGGTCGTGGAAGCTCGTCTCCGCGTGGTCCACCTTGGGCGTATCTCGGAGGTTTTGTTTGCTCTATCCTAGGTTAGAGCTTGTATGGTAGCTCCCGAGATGCGGCAAAAGAGCTTTCACGTAAAAAAGCCATCAGTCTTTTTTGTTGTTTTCAGTGATATGGCTGAATAAGCTGGAAGCACTAAATAATAATAAAACAGGTTCTATCCTCTTGGTAATATAAGGGATATGGTGGGGCAACCTCTAAACCGATATTATGCTAGTGGTATTGCTTGTAGTCATTTTCCGTGGCCACCCTGAAATTTTTCTGGTATGGGGGCCAGGTTAGCATAGTGACAGCGTGCTCACCTCTGGACAGATACATCCAAGGTTCAATACCCCCGATTTATTTATGCGGAAAGTGAGTAAATTTGAGCACGACGTCCCTCAGAGAAGACATTAAGCCATCACTCCTCAGAGTATACGATGTCATGGTTTTCGTTAAAAATCGCCATTCTAAATACACTTGAATTAGACAAAATTCATGATTCACAATGTAGAATCTTCAAGCAGACCCTCAATCCCACCACAAAAAAAGAAGTATATGTAATAGTTACCTGAGTTCAATTGAATTGAAGACCGTCATTATATCAGGAATGGTAGAAGGTAGATGCTTCAAACAACCTCCTTGAGCTCTCAGAGTAACGTCAGTGCTGTAGCACATCATCCGAGCTATACTCTCAAGTAAGCCGCTAAAGCTCGAGTCAAACTCCTGATCCTCTTTCTCATCATCCAACCTTTAAACAATTAGTTATTTACAATAAATATTTAATATAAAAACAGCAAATGTTGTTAGCCCTGTCTATCAAGCTCTAACAGAGCTTTCCCAAGTCAACACGGCATCATTTGAAAATCAATCATCCAATTTAATACAAAATTCATATTTTGCAAGAGAATTTACCATTTTAAAATCCCTTTATTAATACATATAAATTAACTAAATTAAATAATACATATAAATAATAAATTACTTTATTATTACATATCCCTTTTTTAAGTAAAATTACCTTTTAAAACCAAATTAATTAATGAGTAAGGAATAATTTAAGTTGGTAAAATATTTAAATTCACATTTGAAAATCAAATGCATCCCTTTTAGAAGACAAATTCAAATTTAGATGGTAGAAATATTTTACTAATTATATTTTGTTGTTGAAGAAGTTAATCACTCTATAATCCCTATAATATTAAGTAACTCAAATTAAACAGTGCTACTAAGAAATAGTACTAAGAAAAATGTACTATTATGAACTTGACTTTAAAAGTAATATTTAATTTTCCTCTGATTTTGAAAAAGAGAGAATTTCAATTGAATAACCTTATACATTTAAAAATAATCCTCATACTGTGAAATAAATGACCTTCTTAGAAAAAAAGTGGCACAGCTATTGCCGTTTTTTCTTTTAATTTACAACAAATAGAGAGACTAGGCTTACTTTGAATACAGCTGTCTCGATGTGACAATGAATCGTATACAATACTGAAGTGACTTCATTGTCTTCAGAAGAACATCCCCAACACCCGTATCTGATGAGTTAGCTTTGTCAACGTGAGCCTTCAACACGTCTATCAGCTTCCTTACAATCAAAACAGAATATGTTATCAAAAAAAAAGTCACCCAAATATCACACAGTAAATTACTTGTAAGTTGTAAATGCTCCAATAAAACTAATTTGTAGGGTAAAAATCTAATGAAATGGTCTCCACATATAAAAATTTTAATGATATAAACAACGCGTTTCGAACACGTAGTGTTCTTCCTCAGGCATTAACTAAAAAATACAATGACACCGGAGAGTTATCTATAGTACAAAGTAAATAAGTACAAAAATTAATATAAAATAAAATAAGGCAGAAAGTACGAACCTAAGGATGAGTGCCTCTGAATAAGACTGACTGGAAATGGAATGGACATGGGTGGGGGTATAGGGTACATCTGTTTCTTATTAGAAGGCAGGTATATTTTTCTCTTAAAAGTTAGGCTGGGCCTTTACATTTTCTTTTAGACTAAGTGTAGGAAACATATTGAAAAAATAACACACAGATCTATAACGAAATATAAACCAAATATATGTATAAGGAGAAAGTAGAACTTTTTTTTTTATTTTTATATTAATAAATTAAGAAAAGTTGTACATTTGGGAATTTGCTCATTGAGGCAAGTAGAAGAATTATCGCGCGTATTTTTTAGTTAATGCCTGAGGAAGAACACGTTCCTGTTCGAAACGCGTTGTTTATATCATTAAAATTTTTATATGTGGACACCATTTAATTAGATTTTTACCCTACAATGAGTAAATACCACATAATAACTGATTGCACTACATTAGAATTAAAACTAATTTATTTTAGCAATAACATAGTGAAATTACCAGGCTGAAACAAAATTTCTACCACCTCCAACTAAACACTATTTGAGTTTAAATGATCATCTATGCTTATTCAGTAATTTTTTTTTTTAGTTTATATTAACTTATTGTTTAAATTTTTTGTACTTATGATTACGTTTATTTGTAATTAGGTTATTTTGACCTGTTTGAAATATATTCAAAGGTTCTATTTATTTTATACATTAACAAGGTAGTTGATATTATACTTTTCACCGAAATAGCAAAATTAAGGTACATGTCTTTAAACAAAAGCAGTTCATAAAAAATATATCGTTTCAAACACTTACTTTCCTTCCTCAAATAATATAAATGACTTTATTACAAAAAATAGATTCCAATAAAGTAAAATAAAACTTTCTGTTTCAAACACTTTGCTAAAGTTTCTCAAATATTAAGTAGAAGACAAGATATATATATATATATATATATATCCGCGCTCCGTTCTTCGACGTGGGGAGATCTCTCTCACTTCGTCCTCTCTTCTAGTCTACTCTCCTGATGACGAACAACAGTTCGAAATATTGAATTCTGTAAGTGTTCTTTTTATTCTCTTTTCTGTGTCGTGCTTTGTGTAATTTAAAGTTATATATATATATATATATATAGAGGTGTGCTCTCTAATCAGGATTCGGTCAATTTTCTAGGATAAAAAATCAAACTCTCGGTGCCAACGTTACAGTTTTATTTAAAACCTTTTTCATAGGGAGAAGTAAGAATTTTTTAACTAAGAAAATGAAATTTACATTATTTAAGGGAACAACAAAGTTAACCGGACAAAACCTTCGACTAGACTGCTATATCTATATATATAAATATTGATAAAAGTATCGACCGTGGAATAGAAACAAAACTAAAGTTTATCGGGACTCGGTCAGTTCTTCTGGTTCAAATTAAACTCTCATTACCAACGTTTCGGTCTTTATTTAAAACCTTTTTCATAGGCGTACAAAAACAGAGCAAATATAAGAAATAATACAATCATTCAAAAATCAAACATACATAAAAGTGCAATTAGTTACGATTAAGAAATTACAATAGAAATTTTGACTCTAGGTTAGTGAGATATAAATTTTGAAACAGAAAAACTAAGTATTACATTACAAATTAATTTACAAAGAAAAATAGTATGTGAATTTTAACAACAACTGTAGTCTGAATGAACACGTGACACTGAACTGAAATAACCCAGCAAGGTAACCAAATTTCACCAGACAACCAAAAAGACAATAACACATTTTTCATCTATCAACAATGTTTAACTTAACATACCCGAATAAATAATATTTAATTTAATTTAAATAAATAAGTTAAATTCGCCTTAACGAATGAAGTACTAAATGAAAATGTAATAATGATTTCTCTAGATGTTCAATCACTTTTTACAAACGTGCCAATTGATTTAACTTTTGATTTAATAAATAAGCAATGGGAAAAAATTGAACCCCATATTGCCATCACAAAGGAGAAATTCTTATCTATTCTAAAATTCATCTTATTTGTGAAGCTCGATATTTTATATTTAATGGAGTTATTAAATATAAAATATTGCCATATTTTATCCATATTGCCATCACAAAGGAGAAATTCTTATCTATTCTATAATTCATCTTATTTGTGAAGCTCGATATTTTATATTTAATGGAGTTATATGTAAACGAAAGTTTGGATTTCCTATGGGCTCTCCAATATCACCGGTTCTTGCAAACATAGTAATGGTTGAATTACTAAAGTATTGTAAAAGTGAGTTAGGCTCAATAGTAAAATTCATGAAACTCTATGTCGATGATTTGTTTCTAATTATTGAAAAAAGAGAATTGGATAATGTTTTAAATGTATTTAATTCATATCATAATCGACTTAAATTTACATGCGAGATAGAAAAAGATGGCATTCTCCCATTCTTGGATATAAAAGTTATAAGAGGAGAAAATGGTAATATTTTAACCGGTTGGTACACGAAACCTACCAGTGCTGGAAGAATACTGAATTACTATTCTTCCCATCCTATGAATCAGAAATTAAATTGCGTTAAGAATATGGTGAAAAAAGTTGTAGAAGTAAGTTCATCATGCAACCTACACAAAAATAAGAAAAGGGTAAAAGAGTTACTACAGAAAAATAATTATCCATGAAATTTGATTGAACGTTTTTGGTCAAAATATTTAAGGCAACAACAAGAGCCAGAAAATGATACAAATACTGACTTAGAAGTTCAAGATAAAAAGTTTTTTAAATTTCCATATGTTGAAGGATTCAACCAATGGTTGGTCGCAACCAATTCGGTTGAAAATGAACAGTGTGTACAAACGGGACTGTCCATTTAAAATGAAGGAGGGAAATAAAAATACAACAGAAAGTAACGGAAAGAGAAAGATAGAAAATAAGAAATAAATGTGATAGTGGAAAAATAAGTAATTAAAACTAAAAGTAAGAAAAAACAATGAAAACATAAAACCTGAAAAAATGACAAATAAAATAAATAAGTGAATTAAACAAAATATTTCATATAAAACAAGCATTTTTTTTAAAAATATTATTTATGGTTGGGTGCACTAGGCACATTGAGCAGACAAATATGAGCTTCCTTGGAACAATTTAGAATATTTTTTTTTGTATTGCCTTCAATAGAAGCCGTATAATAAGTAGCACTCATTGAATGAGACTAGTTTCCACTTATACCAACTATGGCTCTCCTTATAATCGTCATATTTAACTCTTTTTTTGTATTGCCTTCAATGGAAGCCAAATAAGTAGCACTCATTGAATGAGACTAGTTTCCACTTATACCAACTATGGCTCTCCTTATAATCGTCATATTTAACTCTTTTTTTGAATGCTTGTCAACTGAGAAAAATAAATTGTGAGATACATGGAGGTATGCTCGCACAGTCAATGACAAAACTGGTTCAACATCTATTTCGATGTTGAACAAAGTGTAGCAGACCTGCTGAAGCTAATGACGATAAAATAACAGCATCGATATTTGAGTAAACCACTGGAACAACATATTAAACCACTTCTATCTAACATATTAAATTTGCAAATCAATTCTTTATAGTCATGTGAAACAACTTAGTTTTATTGAAAGATCGATATATCATCGCTACACCATGTTCTTAAAGAACTATATTCAATGTGTCGATTTAACATCTCATTGTAGCATAAAAATCTAATGAAATGGTCTCGACATATAACAATTTAATCGTATAAACAACGCGTTTCGAACACGTAGTGTTCTACTTTAGGCATTAACTAAAAAATACAATGTCATCAGAGAGTTATCTATAGTACAAAGTAAATATAGTACAAAATAAAAATAAAGTAAAATAAGGAAGATGTTCAAGAACACATACAATAAGTTAAAAAGAAAACCAAATCCCTAACAATAATCAATTCATATCCCATTTTGCCAAACATTTAGTCACCAATAACCACCAATTTTATCCAAACCAAAACGTACAAATATTACATAGAAACAATAAAATAAATATTTTAGAAGGGTATGAAATTAAAAAATTAGTGTGCGATTATTCTTCTACTTGCTTCAATGAGCAAATTCCTAAGTGTACAACTATTCTTAATTTATTTATATATAAAGAAAAATAAATACAAGTTCTATTTTGTCTTGAATATATTTGTTATTTGAATTTCTTTATAGCTCTCTGTGTTATATTTTCAATATGTTTCCTACACTTAGTCTTAGAACAAATATAAAGGCCCAGTCTAACCTTTAGGAAAAAAATAACAAAAAAATACACCTGCCTTCCAATATGAAACAGATTTACACTCCATACCCTCACCCACGTCCATCCTATTCCCAGTCAGTTGTACCACAGACACTCACCCTTAGGTTCGTACTCTCTTCCTTATTTAATTTTTATTTTGGACTATATTTACTTTGTACTTTAGATAACTCTCTGAAGACATTGTATTTTTTAGTTAATGCCTGAAGAAGAACACAACGTGTTCGAAACGCGTTGTTTATACAATTAAATTTTTATATGTGGAGACAATTTCATTAGCTTTTTACCCTACAATGAGTAAATACCACACAATAACTGACTGCACTACGTTAGGATTTAACATCTAAAAGTAGCTCCTCAAAAAGTGACAAAAAAAAATTATAACAAAGTTGTTAAAGCACACTACTTAATAGTGACAGTCTATGTGTTAAGAGAACTATTTCAATCACTCCTTAGAACACATGATTCCCATTACTATTTCTTAGCCCAATGGCAACGTAATCACAACTGGTGGATCTGAAGTTCAAAACCCATGTTATCAATTTATTCATGCGGGAGGTGAATAAATTTAAACACGTCGTCCCTCAGAAAGGAAGACCATCGGTTCCGAGCCTGTACGATGTCAGGTATTCGTTAAAGATCCCTACTTATCATACACTTGATTTAAGCAAAATTTAGGACTCACAATGTAGAATCACTGTATGGTATGTTAAAGGGTCAATGTTTGGCCTATGTGTAATAGATGATAGATTGCCATAACCTAACATAACCGAACAAAAGTAAAAATCATTCAAGATATTATTATTAATCGTCATACCTCGTCTATCGCTGGTGAAGTCGCCCTTCACGTCACCCTACATACGAGCTATTACGGTTGATAATAATATCTTATTTACTAACCTCTGTGGCACTAACAATATGCATGTATTTAAAATCATTCACTTGTCTTTTAACACTACGTTTGAACTACCATTCTAATAGCAGTATATGGTATTTAAAATTAAAAATAATTTTAAATATAATACTTAATAATAAGTATAAAATCGTTCGTTTGTGTAATTTACCAACTATAATAAAGTATTTTATAGTTTAGGCTTAATAATATAAAAATAAAATACTTGTGAGCAAGTGTGGCGCTAAAGCTTTCCTTGATGTACAAATCCAACACAGGTTGAAAATGCTGATATTTTCTATCCGACACTAGTCCAATTATGTATAACTGCAAAATAACAAATGTACTGTTATCAACTATATAAATGGGAATATGCCAGTATTGCGCCAATTTATTTTATTAGGGGATATATTTTAAAGTCAGGGCAGTTCTCTACAATCTAAGCTTTCACTATTATTAATTGTTGGTAACATCATGTTAATTTTCAATAACATTAAAAGGCTTACAAAGCAAATAATGTTTAATAATTCAATTATTAAAATCTTTTTTGAAAAATTTGAAATCGTATTATACTTTTATTGTAATATTTAATTGTATCTTAAAACAAATATGAACATGAACCATATAAGTATAAAAAATGAAGTGAATAAAGACCGAACAGAGAGGAATAACGAATAAATAAAAAAATACAGATCATTTATTAAATAAACAGAGATATCTTAATCCTTAAACAGACATTTTATTTAAACCAGTAATAAAAGGGAAAAGACTACTGGACGGACTTATAATAACAGAGAAAATTGTAAAATGAAAAATATATATAAATATAAATAAAAAGGTAAGTATACAACAACTATTATCACAACGATATGAATTGGAATATAGGCACAATAGATTTAAAAATGTATAGTTTTTTAATATTTTTTTTCTTATTCTTTTTGGTTTTTGATCCTATATTATTTGTTATATCCATTTTGTTGATTATGTTTATTTAATTAAGTTTTTCTTTGTTATCTGTTTTGTGCATGGCTGCCAGCTGTAGTTGACCGGTCATGAGTGAAGCATGTAGGCATGCTTTGCCCATCAAGCCATGAAAAACTTCTAATTACGTCTTATCTCGAAATATTTAAGAGTTTTCACACAGGGTCTTATCTACTTTCCTTGTGTTTGGTATAGGTATACACTCATTTATTTATATTATGTGATATAATACTTACCAAACAATGAAAAACCATGATGTCATATTTATTTGAATTAGTGTTCTGCATTAAAATATTGAAGAGTGCATCAAGAACGTCCTGCAAGAATTTAACGATTTCTTCCCCGCTAACTTTCATAAGGGCTTGAAGACTGTCAGTCAGATCTGAAGACTGACTTGTCCAATTGAGCAGACCCAACAGGTCAACTGAAAAAAAAAACAAACAACGTAAATGTGATCAGAAATTACTTTTAGGAGAATCAGTTATATTACAAGTAACAATAATAGAGCATCAACCTACCATAGTCTACTGGTTTAAAACTACCCCATTAGTAGTCCTGTAGGTCCATTATGATTGTCTATTCCCTTGATAAAGGTCACCAACTGATTAACTACAGCCTCCTAGTTTGAGACTACCCCATGAGCAGTCGTTTAGGTCCCTTATGATTGTCTATTCCCTTGATAAAGGTCACCGACTGATTAACTACAGCCTCCTAGTTTGAGACTACCCCATGAGCAGTCGTTTAGGTCCCTTATGATTGTCTATTCTCTTGATAAAGGTCACCGACTGATTAACTACAGCCTCCTAGTTTGAGACTACCCCATGAGCAGTCGTTTAGGTCCCTTATGATTGTCTATTCTCTTGATAAAGGTCACCGACTGATTAACTACAGCCTCCTAGTTTGAGACTAACCGATGAGCAAAGCCCTTGATGGTCTTGCAATATCAGTTACCTGGGGCAGGAGCTCAAGACAACCTGAGTATCAGTGGTAAAGAAATTTTCAACAGACACTAAAGACCGTGTTCAAACATTTTTATGTATGGAAAAGCCTGTTCGCTGCTAGTGGAATGGTGAGGATTTTGCTGAATAGTGTCTGGGTATCTAGATCAATCAAGAGGTCCCTGATATCTAATTACCAAGATAATTTAAAAAAAAACCTCCAGCAGATAAGGTTTACAATTGACAATTCAGTAAGTGTGCTTTTTATTCCTATTTCTGTGTCGTGTTTTGTGTAATTTAAAGTTATATATATATATATACAATTAAAAGAAACGGTCCAGCAGACTTTTTTAAATAAAATAAATTCAAAACGAAGGAAACACACAGAAAGACACAGACATAACTCACATCGATATTTCGACCATCGTCGTCATCAGGAGGTGTGAAGATCGAAGAGTCCTTCCTGCCTTTGCGGGACGACGATGGTCGAAATATCGATGTGAGTTATGTCTGTGTCTTTCTGTGTGTTTCCTTCGCTTTGAATTTATTTTATATATATATAAATGAAAATAACACCATACTTAGCTGACACCTATTTCTTAACACTAACTAACTTTGGTGTTATTTTCAGTAATGCATGTCTTGAGGAAGGACTGCTCCTAAAATTTACAAATATATAATATACTTATAAAAACTAATTTAACAGAATGAAAACATATATAAGAGATCACAAAACCTCTTTTCTTTCTGAGAATTTAGTCAAACAATCATTGTTCCTCTACCAGACAGACAAATTAAACTACATAACTACAATCTTCTGACATAACCTTACGTTTGATCAATATTCGAAGTTATTCCTATCATACACGTTCCTCAGACTCTCCTAAAAGAGTTCAACGTTGGCAGTAAATATTATATTACAGCACACTTAAATCTAGGAAGGAACCACTATTGAATGTTAATAAATAATTAGTGCATTTAACCAATGTGAGTTTAGTACAGTCTAAACCAGGGGAGGGGAACCTTTTTTGGTGTAAAGGCCATTTTAGCACCGTCCACTTCCTCAAAAGGCCAACACAAATGGATAAGCGAATTCTTATATAACAGTTGTATTATAAAATCTTTTAATCTATCATTATATTACTCGATCAGTTCATCTAAAACTATTTCGCGTTTTTCAAAAGATTAAGCAGTGTCCTCATAGGCCTCGTTTATTACCTTTGTTAACTCAGGAAAATGATTTTCTAAAGCTTAGAATTTTCAAGTAATGATTGATAAATAGTTTTCTTTCTAAATACCAGAATATTTTGTCTTTATTACTAGAATTGTAATTCTTTATATTTTGAAACATTTTTATCAGCAAATCGCGGAAGGCCGCACTTCATGGTTCAAAAGGCCTCATGTGGCCTTTAGGCCGCAGGTTCCCCACGCCTGGTCTAAACAGTAAATACATTTTCCCGCTGTGATATATTTGAAGTTGGTCTTGCCTCCACTATTCTGCGCCTGCGTATAAATTCACAAGGGATTTCGTTGATCAGTGAAGGTATAGTGACGAAGTGAAGTCGCTTGTCTTCAGAGCGACCAACATCTCTATACTTCACGACGAGGCAGTCGAAATATAGTAATGAGTTTTTATGATCTTCATGTGTCTTCGTTCTGTGAATTTAGATTATATATATATATTCTCAAAACTCCTAATTTAAAATAAAGAATACCACTTACAAATACCTCTGGAAACATGAAATAACAGGCTGTGGAATTAAAAGGCAAAGAGTCAGAAATAAAATTTAACAATACTATCAAGATATAAAGAAAACAAAATTAACTACCATTTTGAGTTAGTTTCGTGGAACAAATATTCGTTTGAATAATAAATGAATCCTTGCTGCTTAGTGAGAAACATCCGGAGCTAGGTTTACTGTTATCAGTCAGTTCAAACTTCGTGGAAGGTAGTGTCAGATAACTCGAGTCCCCAGCATCAAATTTCTTTGTATCAACCTGAAGAAAATAAAAAAATCTACCTAATAGTAATATCAATAATTAATAGCTAATGTGTCATTAAATAAAATTAAGAAAAATGACATTATTTATAGGAAAAATAAAAAATATCTATACAGTTAAATCACTTGATATTCATTTTAGTAGATTAAATTTAGTGATACAATTATTCGCAGAAATATATAACTTAACTTTTGATATAAACAATACTCATATATATATATATATATATATATATATATATATCAGTTCAAAATTGGAGATAGGTAGCACACAAAGTAAAGAAACACACTTACAAACTCAAATTTTCGGGCAATCCGTCTTCAGGAGAAAAGAGAAAGGGAGACGAAGCACGTTGTAGACGCAACGGCTAGCCTCTCTCTATATCTATCGATCTATCTATCTCACTTTCACTTAGGCGATAACTTGTCTAGCAACCTTCTTTACCAAGTAGCAACCATTTACCAAATGCCCATCTATTTTTAGTAAACCATGGCTAATGTTAATTATATTATAAAAATTATATTTTGTGAGACAGGAATCGATAATATCACGTATAATGATGGATAATATATGAACATATAAGTTGACTTATTCTTAACTGACATAATGTTTAAATTTACTAGTATACAGAAATAAAACATTTAGTGTTATTCTTCTTTAAATACTATGTTTATACTGTTTATACATGTGTTTTTTACCCTTTACTCATTTGCTCATAATAATTAAGCCTGCAGTCATGGGAGGGAATAGAATACACACATCCTCTGCTATTCTAGGCAACTGTTTATATTTCCACAATTCCTGAACGCATTCGTAAAATCAAACTGCTTTAACAAAGAAAGAATGCCAACTAGTATAAGACTAAAAGCAAGTAGAATACAAAAATATAACAGGGCTGAAAAAGATTCTTTTTCTGTGTTTTATAATTTATGATCCTCTTATAACTCTTTATACATCAAAGTAACAATAAAAAAATAAAAAAAAAACAAGAAAAAGAAATGTACTAAAAGTAAAGTACACTTTTAATACAAAGTCTGAGTATGTATTTTATTATAGGAAAAATAAAAAATATCTATATAGTTAAATCACTTGAAATTCATTTTAGTAGATTAAATTTAGTGATCAAATTATTCGCAGAAATATATATCTTAACTTTTGATATAAACAATACTCATCTCTCTCTCTCTCTCCCTCTCTCTCTCTCTAGAGATACATTTATAATATTTTTTTTTATAAATGTAAAAAAAATAATGAAGTAGGTAAGATTATGCACTTGATAATGTATGTAGTAAAGAACACCATGTATCAAAGCATACCATACATAAAAATATACCCATTACAACACACCTGACAATGTAAGAAGTAAAAGAATTTCTATTTCAGTTTGATGACAACTAATGTTTGACACAGTAGAATATGTATCATGAGGAATCCATTACATGAGACCTTTGACATTTATGAATTTGTTTAAATGATTCATGTAGCATAAGTAAATATTAAATGTACATTAACATTTGAGTGATATAAAAGATTAATTAGATTAAATATTCATTAATATTTAGGTAGAGTGCACGTTTACCTTATATACAAGGAGCTCATGAAGTTCATCACGCAGTGTAGTCCCATTTTCCTGCATTAATCTTACATATGAAACAGCAAATGGTTTTTCATTTTTATCTTTAGTTTCATTAGATGATCTAAACAAAGATATAATATTGTTGATTATTATACAAAGAATGGATAAATACAAAATGAGAAAAACATAAAACATAATTGACTTCTTGATCAAATTATTTAAAATAAATTCAGGATTTGTGTTATAAATCAGCATGAAAGTGTATTAGAGTCTAAACGAACTAAACAAACTTTATATATATTAATTATGATTTATGACATTACTTTTTAAAAGGAAAAACACATTAATGTTGCTACACAGAAAACAAACATGAAAAAATCATTCATTTATATTTTGTACTCGATGACTTCTTAATAGTAACAATATGATTTTAAGCGCATGTCTGACCAGCTGTCTACCGTGCTTCTATTCATGAGCATTCTGGGAGCTCTAGCCTTCAAATGTTCAAACAACAATAATAAATGGGGAAAAAACCAAGATCTTTCAATCGTAACAAAAGTTGAGTCAAAAACCCAACTGAAACATTAGATGCAGAGACATGGTGAGGGGTTCAGAGGAGTGGGAGGGAAGAGTAATATTTTAAAAGAGTGTAAAGTGCAGGAAAGGACAGTAGTCCAGGGAAGGATGGATGTTTGGGTGTTAACAAAGGACAATATTATATATATATATATATGCAGATAAAATTATAAACAGATAAAATTTATAAATATATAAATTATATATATATAACAAGATTTCACATAAACACGTGAAATAACAATCAATGATCAAACCACAGGTTAAGTCTTTTTTTCCCCATTTCATATTGCAGTTTGATCATATAAGAATATTGGCAGAAAACATGAGCCTCACTTTGCAGTGAACTCCGGTTCCCTTCTATTTCTAATTTTTTGGGGGTTGGTTTTTTCTATTGTCTGCAATGGATATTGATTTTATTTTACTTGATACTCTCATTTGTCTTCTAGGAAAAAAGTAGCCTTTGTCTTCATGTCAATGGAGGTAGAGGTTGAACAGTCCCTCTTGATTAAAAGATGTTTTCTGCCAATATTCTTATATCACAGAGGGACTATGCAACCTCTATACCCATATTGGTGGAATAACGGAGGCTTCGCTGAGCACGTGTAACTGAGTCTTTCTAAGAACCGCACTCATGGATCTACAAACTACTCTCCTATTGGTCACTATCATAACGAATCATATATCCTTCTCCAGACAACTCATAGAAAACAATATATCAATGATCAAACCACAATAAGAAAATGGGAAAGCAAGACTAAGATCTTTCAACCGTAACAAGTGGTCTTCGTCAGAGTCAAAAACCCAACTGAGTCAGTTGGGTTTTTGACTCTGACGAAGACCGCTTGTTACGGTTGAGTTGACTGTCGTCCCTCCGTCAATTCACTTCTTCTCCTGAGGACGACCGCCATTACGGTCGAAATATTGAAAAGTGAGTCTTTGTTGTGTTTCTGTTTATGTGTCACTGCTTATTTTAATTGATATATATATATATTATATATAATATATATTATATATATATATATATATATATATAATTAACTACTCAGTGCTAATCCTATAGTTGTCATTGATACCACTTAAGATATTTTATAAATACATAGCAAATATGCATGAAGACCTGATAGTCTTTAATTTGTTTGAATCGTACCAGGAATTATCTCGTAATTATATTTAATTTCCTCATAATGAAAATGAATCGTTATTAAAAATAAACAGGAATAGTAGTTAATAAAAATATTGCTTACCTATGTCTAAAAGTAAACTTTAAATGAGCTAATTTAAAATCATCTATGGGAACAGTGACTTTACAAGTTTCTGCCCATCGTGGTTTATCCTCATGGTAATAAACAACAGAACGGTATTCCGTGCCCTCTTCCCATCCAGCTTCCATAACACCCTTTGTAATAGATTAATAAATTACTACCAAAATAATTAAATTTTTAAAATTATGTATCTAAAATTATAAATTATATTGATAATTATAATAAATTATAATTAAAATTATAAAAGATCTAAATTAAAAAGGTACATATTTTATAAGGACTTTTTAATTCTAACGTAGTGCAATCAGCTATTATGTGGTATTTACTCATTGTAGGGTAAAAAGCTAATGAAATGGTATCCACATATAATTTAATGGTCTCCACATATAACAACATATAATTTATATGTGGAGACCATTTCATTAGCTTTTTACTTTACAATAAGTACTTTTTATATACTAACCCAAATTGAATGTATTTATAATTATGTTGAATACTGTTTAAATCCTGTATTATTTTGACATTTATTGCTTATGTATTATATCCTTGAAAATGACAATACATATTGACGAAACGTCGGTGGGAAACTGATTGGTGTTTGCTCTCCAACTCTCCACAATTCTTTAATGTGTGACGACATTAATTTGTTTTTTCTTTTAAAGAGAAATGTCATAAATCGTAATTACATCCATAAAGTTTGTTTAGTTCGTTTAGACTCTAATATACCTTCATGCTGAATTATAACACAAATGCTAAAATTAAATAATTTTATCAAGAAGTCAATTATGTTTTATGGTTTTCTCATTTTGTACTTATCCTTTCTTTGTATACTAATCAACAATATTGTATCGTAGTTTAGAATAATTACTAAACTACGTGGTTAACAACGGTACAACTTATTATATCATTTATATGGTTATTACAACCACTGAGGTGATCCTTTATCCTTTATAGTTGTTAACCACGTAGTTTAGTAATTATTCTAAACTACGATACAATATTGTTGATTAGTGTACAAAGAAGGGATAAGTACAAAATAAAAAAACCATAAAACATAATTGACTTCTTGATAAAATTATTTAATTTTAGCATTTGTGTCATAATTCAGCATGAAGGTATATTAGAGTCTAAACGAACTAAACAAACTTTATAGATATAATTACGATTTATAACATTATTCTTTAAAAGAAAAAAACAAATTAATGTCGTCACACATTAAAGAATTGTGGAGAGTTGGAGACCAAACACCAATCAGTTTTCCACCGACGTTTCGTCAATATTTATTGTTATTTTCAATAAATGTCAAAATAATACAGGATTTAAACAGTATTCAACATAATTATAAATACATTGAATTTGGGTTAGTTACTTCAGAATGACATAGAATTCTACTAATGGTTGACTACAATGTAACGACTAACACATCCTAACGACTAAGTTCTGGAATTCAAATCAGTTCAAAATATAAACTAAGTAGTGTAAACAATTTAATTTAAATTCTTGAACTTAGTTGTTAGTATGTGTTAACATAGTGAACCATTGTAGTCAACCATTAGTAAAATTCCATGTCATTTTTAAGTAACGAACCCGAATACAAGGCATTTACAATTATGTTAAATACTGTTTATATTTTGTATTATTTGGACATTTTTTCTTTATGTATTATAGCCATGAAAATATCAATAAATATTGACGAAACATCAATCAAGGAAAAACTGATTGACAATTACTTCGTGCCCAACTCTCCACAATCGAATAATTATTAAAACATACATATTTTATACTTTTTATATACACAGATAATCTCTATGATAACAACCTTATAATGATACAGTTTTGTCAATAAGCAAAAGGTTTGCTCTAGGCTTAAAATTTGAAAAAAAATTAAAAGAATTATTAAGCCATAATTAATTGTACTTAAAGAACAAACAATTCTAACTTACAGGAATTACTTGTCCATGTTCATTGCAAACAGTGACAGTGACTTGAACATTTTTATCCGTCGATTTAGATCCTTTTGAAAATTCTCCTGAATGTAAAGTTAAATAGAGATCATTTCTTACATCGCCAGGTAAAATGACTTCAGGGAAACCCATTTTTCTGGCAACAGACACTTGCCCAACAAGAAGCAACCTGCTTTCTTCTCTCACCTAAAACAAACAAAAGTGATAGTTTTTTTTGTTGTTTTACCCAATTACAAATGAATGAATTTAAAAAGAAAATGAATTCTAACTGAATACCTGATTAATGTCACCAGGAAGCATTTTAAAACTGGCATAAAGACCTTGATTTTTATGATCCTTTTGAGAAAGTTCTTTCAAAGTTAAAATCCTTCTTAAAGTTCCCTCTAAGTTAGATTCCTTTTCACATCTATGTAAAAAAAAGCAATCATTTTTACATTGATTTCTGATTCTATAAACACAAAATTAATTGAAAAGTTAATAAGAAACTTTTTCTAACTTTTATTATTTATTTTGTGCTATTCCTGTTAATGGAGGCACAATATCAAATTTTATCCCCACAAAATCAGCTAGGGTAAAATAATTAAAATTGTAACAACAAACAAATGGTTTAATTAGTAATACAGAAGCTATTAGGAATATTAGGCATTAGAAAAATGCACGTCCCTCCTCGTACGTCATAACTTGGTATGTTACCGTCTTAGCCTACTTATCAATAACAAACTGATTATTATTCTGTATCATGGTGTAATCGTCGTAATTGTCTAAATATGTCAGACTTATTCTTCTTAAAACTCTTCACTTTAAATGTTAAGTGTTCGCAAAAACATACTACTATAGGCAGATTTTTTAATACTGAGCGGATGTACAAAGATAAACGTAGGATTTAAATCCTTTTGAAAATTCTCCTGAATGTAAAGTTAAATAGTTCATTTCTTACATCGCCAGGTAAAATGACTTCGGGGAAACACGTTTTTCTGGCAACAGACACTTGCTCAACAAGAAGAAAGATGATAGGTCGGGAATAGGTTTTTGGAGAGGTATTTAATTTATGCATACCTCAGAAGTTAGAGGTGATAAGGAAGCGTTGTCTTGACGAGGAGGAGAATACAACTCTAGGAATCACAGGTACTGAGGTAGGAGGAAGTCTCCTAGCCATAAGGCTGAGGAAGATGGGGATACTCACTCTACTCTAATGATTTTTAAATTACGCTTTTCTTTTTTTATTTCTTTCTTTTTTTGCTATGTTTTAGTATGTGTTTTGTTTTCCTTTTATTTGTATCGCTTTCCAACTTTGAACTATTGCTGTCCATTCCAGATTGTTTTCACAAGTGTTTACAAATATATATATAACAAGATTTCATAAAAAAAAAACGTGAAATAAGAATCAACATCTAAGCCACAGTAAGAAATGAGGAACGTGATTAAGATCTTTCAACCAAAACACATGGTCTTCATCAGTATAAGTTTGGACTCTGAAGAAGACCGCTTGTTTTGGTTGAAAGATCTTAGTCATTATTCTGATTTCTTACTGTTGCCCGGTCGTTGATATATATATATAAATATGCAGAAAAATCACAATAAATAAACACGTGATGCAATAAATGAAGTTTAAACCACAATGAAAAAAAGGAAAACAATAGAAATAAATGCTCTGAGGCTTTTCACTTTATGTCATCAGAGAAAGTAAAAACTGAGAAGCTAATATAAAAGTAAAGAATAAGTCATTCATTCATTACTTTTATGTTAGCTTCACAGTTTTTACTTTGTGTTTGTTCTCTGATGACATAAAGTGAAAGGTATCAGAGCATTTATTTCTATTGTTTTCCTTTTTTCATTGTGGTTTAAACTTTATATATAATTCAAAACAAGTAACAGTCCGTTAAGAAAACTTATCAAACGATTAAAAGAAAAGAATACGGAAAAAACCTAATTCACTTCAGTATTTCGACCTTGTCGTTCTTCAGAAGAAGAAGAATAAAAGTTTTTCTCGGTTCCCAAACTAACCACGTACTGACGTATGCGCTCGTGGTTAGTAGCTTTTGTCAGCAGAGCAGAACTCTTCTTCTTCATATTATCATGGAAACAAGGTCAAAAGATTGAAGCAGGTTTTGTTGTTTTATATTATAAATATGGTAAACCGTCATACCTCGTAAGATGATCTTGGAGTCGTAGGAGCGCTTTCGGACGTTGTCCATCTTCGATCGCAACTAACCTACTGAGCTGTTATAAAGGGGATAGCGGTGGACTTGACAGATAACCAACCTCCTTTATAACAGCTCAGTAGATAGAAGATAGAAGATGGACAACATCCGAAAGCGCTCCAACGACTCCAAGATCATCTTACGAGGTATGACGGTTTACCATATTTATAATATTATCATACTAACCTCAGTGGTAATAGTAATATGCAGTTTTGTTGTTGTTTCTCCGCATTATTTTTCTTTTAATTGTTTATTGGTATATAGATATAGCACTATAATGAATGAGTAAGTGATGTGAAGGCATACTAACTGAACAAATGGCACAAAGTTCTTTTTCTCCTCGAGCCCTTGCTCTAGGGCCTGAGCAGTGAAGTACTGGGATATATCAGATGCACAGACTCCACTCGGTCTCCGGACAGGATCACACAGGCTTCCATTAGCAATGCCGTTAGCACCGCTTCCTTTGTCCATACTTCCAATTCGTACAACATAACAAACAAAATAGACCTTTTCTCTCGCCAAATCTCGTGCTTCCAAGTCCTTAAAAAAATAATAATTTATTTAATAATAAACTTAACATATCTTTAGTAGTTAATTAAAATTGTAAACAGTACAAATGTATAAAATGATTTAGGAAAATGCCACCCCTCGACCGGCTTCTCTTATAAAACTACACCTAAGCACTAGGACCATGGTCTTGCTAATAATCACCCGTCAACTTTCATACCTACATACTTACGTTCTTTAAATAATGATTTCTCTAATTTTAAAATGAAGTTTGGATTTTTTACAATGGAAGGATCTGAAAATTAAAGAGAGGTGGAGCCAGGTAGTGCGGTGAGAGAGAAAGCAAGAGAGATTAAAAGGGAAACGGAAGGAAAGGAGAGACAGAGAATATAGGGAGATAGGGAGGAAAAGGAAAGAGAAAGGAAGAGAGAAGGTCGTGTGTGTATGTGTGTGAACAAGGGGTGGGAGAGAGAGAGAGAGAGAGAGAGAGAGAGAGAGAGAGAGAGAGAGAGAGAGAGAGTGAAGAGTAACAACAAATATTATAATAATAATAAGAATATATTTGGAGTCGCCTTTCACTCGCACTCCTGAACGCACGTACCTCTTCTTGTTCCCTTCTACTCTCTTCCTGACGATGAACTTCAGTTCGAAATATTGATCCAGTGATCTCGAAATAAGTGATCTCGTTTCTTTTATGTGTTGTCTTTTTCATTTATTTAATAAGAATATATATATACAAGATTTCACATAAACACATGAAATAACAATCAATGATCAAACCACCTAGTCTTTTTCCCCTTTCATATTGTGGTTTGATCATACCTTTAAGTCAACGTTTCGTCTATATTTGTAGACTTCTTCAGGGATAAATCAGTACAGAATTTAATTACAGTAACTTGAAAAAAATTCATAATAACATGTAAGTATAAATAAAAAGATTTCACATAATATTCACACGTGAAATAACAATCAATGATCAAACCACAATATGAAATGGAACCATAACAAATGGAACCACAAATGAAACCATAACAAGCAGTCATCGTCAGAGTCAAAAGTCTTTTTGACTCTGACGAAGACCGCTTGTTACAATTGAAATATTTTAATCTTGTTTTCCCATTTCATATGTGGTTTGATCATTGATTCATATAAGTATATATAAATGTAACTCATAAAATTTGTTTTGTTACTGTAATCAAATGCCGTATTGATGTAGGCCCTGAAGATATCTACAAATATAAACGAAATATCGGCTTAAAGGTATTGTATTGTTTGAAGCTATACCAAACCTCCATAAAAAAGAAAAATAATGTTCAATATATGTGGTCGAGATAAGAAAAGATATAATAATTTATACATAATATAAATACCAAGCTTGCTTGCTTGCTTCTATCAGGCACATGTGCTTTATAGAACTTATAGTTCTCTCTTTTAGTTTTATACTAAGTCTCGAATAATCTTAAAATCCATGAAATTTCTATAATAAAATATTTATATGGACACAAAATTTCAATTTTCTACAATGTTCGGCAGAGCACATTACTATTGATTTTCAAGAGTTCTTTCACACACCAAGAGATAATTTGGTGTGTGAAACTATATATCTGATACATTTCATTATGATGCAATGAAGGATCTAACTTGTACAGTATTAGCGATGTACAAACGCTTCCATACACAATATTTCCTCAAAATTAATCAAGGATTAATATTCTAATTTCTATTTTGCTATAAAATTAAAGTTTTTTTTTAATCTTTTGTTTTCATTTCGTACGTTTTATCCCCCCCCCAAGATACCCGTGTCTCTCTGCTTTGTCCTGCATTTACTTAGTATCCCCATCTTCTATCTCGACATTCTTCTAAGTGTATTTTCCATTACTGAAAACAATGATGGAGGACTTCTTAGTGACTAATACTAATGCCACTTTTTTTTCTTTCACAAATTCAAAAGTCTCAAACTAAGTTCGTTGTTCATTATGTTCTGAAATTACATATTGGGTGCTAGATCAGGCAAGAAAGACTACTGGTCTAAAAACTCAGATGTTCCAATTCGTTAGGAACATCTTAAAAAGTAGTGAAATCTGCGCCAGAGCGAAACAAGAACAGCATTGTTGTGATGAAAGGTAAAGAGCCTTTGTTTTCCCTAATTCAGGTTTAATTTCTGATTTTGTGCCCGAAATTGTGCAGTAACCTCAAGCTAATAATGCCCATTTAGTCGCTAAAGCTTTAGGAACCTATAATAATACCCAATATACTATCAATGTTGAACAAATAGACAACATTATTTTGAATGTTGATTTGCTCACCTGATTATGTTTAATTCTTGGTTATTATAGATTATTCTATTGCATCGATTGAAGTTAATTTCCGGATTATAAGTAAAAAACCAAAACATCACCTGTTTTCACTTTCCCCAAAAAGTTTTGGGAAATCTATCATTCTCCATCTCTCCATTTAATGGTAATTAGTGCAGTAAAAATAATTTTTAGAACTTTTTGTACAAATTTGACAAATTTCTGTACCATTTTCTAATAAATTTTTGTTGTACATTAAAATTACTATATAAAACAGCCTGATACATTGTAAATCAATTTTTATTGCTTCAGGAATACTGAAACAATGCATGTTTAGATCAAATTACGCACATTTTCTAAATAAAACCCCTAGCTCGTGATTAACAGTCATAAGATCTGATTAAACATACTGTGAAAAGAAGCTTGAAATTGCAGACGCTATCAGGCGTTGATGATGCAGTCAGCTGACAGTTCTCAGTGAAAGGTCGGCCCTCCTTCGCATCATAAAGTGCCGCCAGAAGCTGTACTTCATCTGTTGTACGACACGAAAAGTTGTGAACACACAAATATAACGTGTGACAAGAACGCGTCCCAGACAAACTCTCTCCACTCTCCATAGGTTTTCCTTCGCTTTCCTGAAAAATAAAATATATTAAATAAAAACCAAATAAGAACAATAATCTATATATTAAAACGCCTATACCTACGTATTTCATGATTAATTTGATAAGACAAAATTAATATTTAGTAACCGATACGATAGGGTAGGTCATCAGTATTGGTAATCAATAATTACCAATTATTCATGGATTCAATCAAATAAATTTCCTACTTTCTATTAATAATAATTTAGATTTCTCCGACATCATATAGTATTCATACATAAAGCAACCGTATTCCCTATTTATTATAATTGCAATACATTATAACATTATGAGTTAGAGTACGAGTTATAGTAAACAAAAAAAATTAAACTCTAGAGAGAGAACAATGTGACTAGCATTTAATAAGGTGTTGAGATAAAAGGGGTTCAGAAAATTTGCATGATAGAACTGTCCCTGATTACCATGTATATAAACAATTATACGGTTAAGGCTGACTCATTTAACATAGCCCTAAGGCTTTTTTATATGACAGAAGCCAGCTTCAACAGTTATATGCAATATTATAAAGTCACAGTAATTTATAATATTAATCATTTCAAGTTATAATTGCTATTTTAACTTTGTATAAAAAGATTTCACATAAACACGTGAAATAACAATCAATGATCAAAACACAATATCAAAAGGGAAAACAAGACTAAGATCTTTAAACTCTTCAAACTTGACACTTTCGTTACGAGGACAATAGCCTGTTCTAAGAGGGTTGACAGCTAGCGGATAGTTTTTTACTCTTTTTTACTGTACTCCTTTGTTTCCCCGAACATCCCTTTCTGAACATTTGTCCTTTCCTGCACTTTCACTCTTTTAAAATGCCACTCTTCCCTCCCACTCTTCTCAACTATTCACCAGATGTTTTCTGAATCTAGTGTTTCAGTTGGGTTTTTGACTCTGACGAAGACCGCTTGTTACGGTTGTAAGATCTGAGTCTCGTTTTCCCATTGCATATTGTGTTTTGATCATTGATTATTGTTATTTCACGTGTTCATGTGAAATCTTTATATATATATATATATACAAGTTGACAAACTGTTTTAAATACACATTTGAATAATCTTAAATTAAACTTGGATAGTATTAATATGAGCCTGGATTACACTTGTAATATTATAAATTACACTTGGATTATTTTGAATTAAGTTGGACTATATTAAATTAAACTTGGATTACTTCAAATTAACCCGAAAATGTAGTTCGGATATCATGTGAATCCTGGATAAGTAAATTATTTGGATATCTGTTAATAGAACCTAAATAATCTGATTACCAGTGATTTAGAGAACCTACTCCACCTTGCTTCGCTCCCGACAACACGAATAAACAGACGAAAAAACAAACGCAACAGTCATGCAAGTCGTAAATCGCAAGTTGCTTGTAATTTAACGTAAAATTTATAATAAATGGATTACATAAATGTTTACGAAAAATTCTATTACTAATACTATAAGTACAAGATATTTTTAATTTTTTGTAGTATAGCATGATTATTGGTTTTTTTTTCTAATTTAACATTACTATTACTCCGTTTATTGTAAATCAAAACAAACAAGTATGTAATAATGTTATTTTTTCTAAGTAACTCACTATTGCTTTTGTTATTCTTTCAGCAGCCAATTGATGAAGCCAATAAAGTTGAATCGTTGATGACTGTTCTGGATTCAAAACATTACCCTGTTCATCCCTTACAACCATATCAAGGCCAAGAAGTCTGAAAAAAAATACCACCAAAAAATGATTTGAGTGCAAAAATATTGGAAAGCCATTCCAAACACATTAATATTCAAAATATCTACAATATGATATGGCACGATCAATGGTTTTTGATGCGAGGATACGATTATAAAAGAGTGTGCATATCTTGAGAGACCAACAAACCTCCCAATAACACAAAACTGAAATAGCCAAATCTATGCTCTACGAAAGCATTTTAGGCTTATGAAAAAGCAACAATGATAGCACATAATACTTTGATTAAATAAAACAACTTAACAATATTTGATAAACATACTTATTCCCAACATCAATTTTCGAAGTGACTAGACGTTTTAATTTTTTCAGTTCATCTATTGGTAAAGTTCCAGAAATTATTTGACTTCGATAAGTCATAAGTTCCCTCATTTTAACTTCTATCGTATGAAAATGATCACTGTGATTCTGTAAAAGAAAAGAGGAAAAACACATAAATCATTAAAACAGTATACTATATAAAGTATGAAACAAACATTTAAATTAATTTAAACTGTGTGCTTCACTTTTTTAAAAAACTGTTTTCTGAAAAAAAAATTAATATAATGCATTTCTTTGAACATAGTTATTGTGTCTTAGTATGCTTTTAGTAAAGCCTCCTACTTGAACTAAACAAGGTTCATTGATAAGCTACACAATTTTTTTTCGTAAAACAAAACTTGAATAATATGTCAGCTTTTAAATGCTATTTTTTTTTTATAAATAAAGCTGTAAAAATGAAAAAGTGCGTCAAAATGGACTTAATAAAAAATACTTTTCGTGCAATAGTAAATAACAGGTTTTCCTTTACAACTATAGACTGTTACCCACACAATCAGAAAACAAGCATATTTCGAGTTGCAGTAATTCATTGTGATCAGTTAACAGGGATCCCAGTAAAACATTGTTTTTCATCTTCTAACACAGTAAACTAACACTAACACTTCTAACATCCGGTTGTCTCAGTTTAGCTTTTAATTTACTGTAAGTAGAGTATAGTGATCGTGAAAAAAATTCGATCTAGAGATTTTGACGGATTTTCATGTTTTGAGGTCCCTAAAGTCGTTTTGTGACATTTTTTCGATGTCTGTGTGTGTGCTGTGTGTATTTGGTGTGGGCTGCAGGTGGGTGGGTGTATATGTCCCCAAAAAGGTCTGTGTACATGCTACAGTCCACAATCTTTGAAGGATCAAATCAATAATTTACACAAAAATGGGCCTCATAATTTTTTTTTTATTTTATATTTTATTCCAGCATATTCCACTGTGTATTACATGCATCAACGTCAAATTGTACACAATACTTCTTTAATTTACACAACAAAATACTTATTTTACATTGATTCATAATTCAACAATATAATATTTTTTTTCTTAAATGTCTATACTGTACAAAAATTTTACAAATTCTTTATAATAACGTTCTTTAATTAATGAGGAAGGCCTAACGGGCCACTCCTCTCCATAAACTAAGACCTTCTGTATGAGAGCCAGTCTTTGTGGTTCCCTCAACAATCCCTCAGTTCTCACAGTTCCCTCATCTCATGATGATGAGAAAGTGACAACATTTTTTTGTCAACATTTATTTCTCCTAAACTTATAACTCTAGAATACAGTAGAACTTTGAAATGCGAGTGCCTTATTGTACAAGCACTTCGCTTTATGGCAGCCATTCGTAAAGTTTTTGTCTCTACAAATATTGCACATACATATAAATTACTTACGATATAAAGGTTTTTCCAAATAGCACCCCATTCCCTCAATACTGAAGTTATCTCCTGCACAATAAGAGGCTGTTTTGGAACTATCACCTCACAGGGTCTGTAAATGTAATATTGCAAATCAACAAATACATACATAAATAATTACATGGATAATTGAACAATTAAATTGGTAATTATTTAATAAAACAATATTGATATTTAAATAATACACATATTTCATAATGTCTCATAATGCTAACACTATTATTTGAGAATTAAATCTCACCCAACAATGCAGTCAACCAGATGCACGTAAGATTTGGGGAATATTCCTTTAACTGTCCTGTTCTTTGATGAAAACCCATAGTACCAGTTATCATTTTCTTCAAGTATGTGAACACTTTCGCCAATTGTAAGTTGTAATCTGTTTTCTTTTTCTTGGAAGAAATTATATATCACTGAAACAAATATTTAGAATTAATAATATATAATTAAAATAGTGTAACTATAGTACAGCTCTTTCTTGCTTTTACAATATGAATAAGAAACAACAGAATAAATAAGTAATTGGTGTTGAAGAAAACTGTCAAATAATTTATAGTTTTGAGAGATTTGAAGGGTTGAGACTATTCCTTGAGTATTGGAACAATGGTAATCCAAAACTGAAAGGAATGATTAGATCCTAGCAGTCTGCGTCCCAGCAGTGAAAGACGTTTTTAAATTGCATTACTAAAATCATAAAATATAATGCAATTGATATAATCATATTTTTATCAAATTTAATATGAACATTAATTTAATTTAAAGAATATTATTAATATTAATGACATAATACAATAAAATCAATAAGATTTATAAAAAATTACGTAATTGCATTATATTTTATAATGACATAATAAAATAAAATTATTAAGATTTATAAAATAACGTAATTGCATAATACAATACAAGCGGTAATAGGTGTTTTTCAGTTTTATTTTATGATCAATTGTATATATTAGTTACAGTTTCAAATAAACAGTATTAAATACGAAATAACAAAGATGAAATCAGTTGATATTTAAAATAATTACCTAACAAAAGTTTTTAGAAAGTCTTTTTAAAGTTGATCGTGAGCAAAGGACCAGGAAGCAGTGGTATTATGCTTCTGAACCTAAATAATAGGTAGATGTATTATTTACCAGATAATAGACCTCTGATCTGGAAACAATACCGTGTTTCCAGATCAGAGGTCTACTACTGTTCATTTGCTACATAAGCCTTCCCGTGAGTATTATCCAGTATGAGACTGCCATATGAAAGTGAACTTGTCGTTGTCATATAGGTCAAGAATTGTATAAGTGTTCACGCTAGTTCTTTAGGTTTCTTGAAAGAAGGTCCAAAGAGGATAAAAGGTTCCACAGAGATTTAAGGAGGTTGCAAAAGGTTCACGCTTGGAATAAGTGTTTGGACAAGCATACTTCGATAGGCATATACATTTTTATCTTCATTAATGATATTCTATGCATATGATGTACATTTTATTTGTGAATGGTTATGTAATTTTTTGTAATTAATAACATAAACGTGAATGTTCCAAATGACAATTGTCCATTAATTGTGTTGAAAACACTAGTCCCCAGTTGATCACCTAAAATAAACAACATTGGGCGTGATTACCACTTGGATTGGTGACACCACGTGCGGGGTGTAGAATCAGAAATGAGTCATACCTTTCGTTCTTTAGGTAGTACAGAAGGTGTAGCTTGTAAGTTGTGTTCTTTCAATAAAAAAAAAAGGAAATTTAATTCTAATAAATTACGTATATTTAACTCTGAAATTTGAAAAATAATAAGACAAACATTAAACAAGTGAATACGGATGGAAGTTGGCTAAAAAATAGCCAAGTTATTAAGTTTGCTAATATCTTTTACATGCTCTTTCTAAAAAAAGTACTAACATAAACTTCCTCTGTTTTAAACATAAAATTAATAAGATATTTAACGTAACGTTAAATGATTATTATACGTTAACGTATTATATATTGATTATATAATGTATCAATATTTATAGTATGACTCTCACTACTTCCAATCAAAGTAGAATACAACATTCATAGAATATTTCTCATTAAACTTAACAATCAATGTACTTTATAAATGAACCTACAGTATGAAGCTTAAGTTTGACAGAAAGAAAGAGTTTTAAACAGAAGATTCGACTAAAAATCTTCTACAATTCTTTTAATTTATTTATAAAACTGTAAATTAAAACATAATTATTATAAGTATCCATGTATTTTACTAATATTACTCTATCAACTTGAAATATTCAGATGTTTAGTTTATTTATAATTAGTTATAATGCAATCTCATCTAACTGGCTAATAACAATATGACTAATACAATGGAATAAATTATAATTATTTTGAAATAAAATCATGTTTAAAACTCTTTCTTTCTGTCAAACTTAAGCTTCATACTGTAGGTTCATTTATAAAGTACATCGATGGTTAAGTTTAATGAGGAATATTCTATGAATGTTGTATTCATGAAATATATCTAAATTCATTAAATTAATTTTGTATACTACATAAAGTGCATACAAATAACTATAAGTCACTATAAATACTATTAATTAAGATTTATTTATCCATATGTTATTAATTACATTAAAGTACATAAATCGTGATTTACAGAATGACTCTTCCCAAAGTCCAACACTGTAAGGGAGGTTGCATTAGGTTATAATGCCAGGTTGTCGACTACAAGTTGCTATAAGCATGTCGGTTTAAAACCCTTTTAGTATGTGTCAACTAGTAGTTTAGATATAATCGTAATTTATCACTTGGATTGATTCTGTTTAAGAAAAATTATTTATATAACTTAGTTTAGAACATTATGGCTGGATTAAAAGATCACGAAGTTAAAAATACCAAAGTTAATGTTTTAAAGCTTATAGAAGAAGAAACTCAAAAGAAGTGGGAAAAAGCTAAACTTTTTGAGTCAACTGCACCACTTGAAGGTAAACAAATACCTGATAAGTATTTTGTATCATTTCCATTTCCATATATGAATGGCAAACTCCATTTGGGTCATGCTTTCACCTTAACTAAATGTGAATTTGCTATTAGATTTCAAAAACATAAGGGTAAAAATTGTTTATTTCCTTTTGGTTTTCATTGTACCGGGATGCCAATAAAAGCTTGTGCAGATAAGTTGAAAAGAGAATTTAAGGAATTTGGTTTTCCACCAGTTTTTCCAAATAGCGAAGACACTATAGAGGATGAAAAGGAAGAAGAAGATGAAGCTATATTAAAAGATAAAAGTAAAGGAAAGAAAAGTAAAGCAGCTGCTAAAGCTGGAACATCTATTTATCAGTATAATATTATGGAATCTTTGGGTATTCCTCCTGAAGATATTAAAAACATGGCCGAAGCAGAATTCTGGTTAAGTTACTTTCCACCTATTGCTATTAAAGATTTAAAATCACTTGGTTTATTTATTGATTGGAGGCGAAGTTTTATAACAACAGATGCTAATCCTTTTTTCGATAGTTTTGTAAGATGGCATTTTATTAGATTACACGAAATGGGGAAAATTAAATTTGGTAAAAGGTATACCATTTTTTCTCCTCTTGACAATCAACCGTGTATGGATCATGACCGATCAACTGGAGAAGGTGTTGGACCTCAGGAATACACTTTAATTAAACTGAAATTACTTCCTCCTTATCCAAAAAAAATATCCCATTTGCCAAAGGAAAATGTCTTTCTGGTAGCTGCTACTCTTAGACCAGAAACAATGTACGGCCAAACAAATTGTTGGGTAAGCCCTGATTTGGAGTACGTAGCCTTCATCACAAAGGATGAAAGTTGGTTTATTTGTACCAAAAGAGCGGCTCTGAATATGAGTTATCAGGACTTTACGAAAGCCAACGGTCAGCTTGACAGTTTGATTACTATTACTGGGAGGGACTTGATTGGATGTAAACTGAAAGCTCCACTGACTTCATATGAATTTATCTACGCTCTACCAATGCTTACTATTAAAAGTGATAAAGGTACTGGTATTGTCACTAGCGTCCCTTCAGATTCGCCTGATGATTTTGCTGTTTTAACAGACTTAAAGAAGAAAAAACCTCTTAGAGATAAATACAATGTTACAGATGAAATGATAATACCTTTTGAACCAATCGAAATAATAGATGTTCCTGATTTAGGAAAATTAAGCGCAGTAAAATTATACAATGATTTGAAAATCCAAAGTCAAAATGATAAGGATAAACTGACTACTGCTAAAGAAATGGTTTATTTGAAAGGATTCTATGAAGGAGTAATACTGGTTGGTGAATACAAAGGTAAATGTGTGAAAGATGTAAAAAAATTATTGCAGAAAAAATTAATTGAATCGAAAGAAGCTGTGGTTTATTATGAACCGGAAAAACTTATAGTATCGAGATCTGGACAAGAATGTGTTGTTGCTCTTTGTGATCAATGGTATTTAGATTACGGTGAACACAAATGGAGGCAGTTGGTCGATAAAGCATTGGAAAGATTAAACACTTATCATGATGAAGTAAGGAAAAACTTCCATGCAACTTTAGATTGGCTACATGAACACGCTTGTTCAAGGACTTACGGCTTAGGAACTAGACTTCCTTGGGACGAAAACTGGTTAATTGAGTCCTTATCAGACTCAACAATATATATGGCATATTATACTATTGCCCACTTTTTACAAGGCAATACTCTCGAGGGACAAGGGAAAAATATGTTGAATATAAGCCCGAAACAAATGACTCCTGAAGTATGGGACTATATTTTTTTGAATGGAAAATATCCCTCGAAATGTCAAATCAATAAGGAAAAATTGGATCGAATGAAAAAGGAGTTTCAGTATTGGTATCCTTTAGATTTGAGATGTTCTGGTAAAGATCTGGTACAAAATCATTTAACATATTTCCTTTATGTTCATACTGCAATATGGGAAAAACAACCCGAAATGTGGCCAAAAGGGGTAAGAGCTAATGGGCATTTATTGCTTAATTCCGCCAAAATGTCTAAATCTGAAGGGAATTTTTTAACTGTATCTGAATCTATTTTAAAATACGGAGCTGACAGTACTCGATTAGCTTTGGCAGATGCTGGAGATTCTGTTGAAGATGCAAACTTCCTTGAATCAACAGCAGACACAGCTGTCTTAAGACTGTATACATTCATTGAATGGGTTCGTGAAATAATTGAAGGTAAATGTAAATTAAGAAAAGGAAAACCAAATCTTTTTCACGATAGAGTTTTTCAAAATGAAATAAATTTAAAAATAAAAGAAACTGAAAATAATTATGAAAATATGTTATTTAAAGAGGCGCTTAAAACAGGTTTATTTGAATTACAAAAATGCCGAGATAAATATAGGGAATTGACACAAAAAGAATATATGAATGAAGAAATTGTTTATGAGTTTACTAGAACTCAAGCAATTCTTATCTCTCCTGTCTGCCCTCATATTGCTGAACACATATTTACTTTGCTTAAAGAACCATCGTCGATTGTAACTACTCCTTGGCCAGTTGCAGGGGAAATAGATCAAATTATGATTAAAAGTTCAGAATATCTTATGGAAACTGCTCATTCTTTTAGATTAATGCTAAGAAGTTACAAACAATTTAAAAAAGGTAAAGTAATAGAAACTAGAAAGCAACCAGATGTAGCAACAGTTTGGGTTGCTAAAGAATATCCGCCTTGGCAGGCTTCAGTGTTGTCAACAATGAAAGAAATGTACAAAAATGAATCATTCCCGGATAATAAAATAATTTCTACTGAACTTAGTAAAAAAACTGATTTAAAAAAATATATGAAAAGAGTTATGCCATTTGTTCAAATGATGAAAGAAAAAGTAAATGAAATTGGTATAACAGCGATAAATTTAACCATGGAATTCGATGAAAAAGCAGTTCTTGAAAGTAATGTAGATTATCTAATTGAAACTTTAAATTTGCAAGATATTTCTTTTAAATATACGATTTCAAAAGATGCTCCTGAAAAAGTAGCAGAAGAAACAACGCCTGGATCACCTTTTATTGAATTTTCCGAATTTCCACCAGGTCCTAAAATAAAATTCATTAATGTTCAACCGAAATTGCCTTATTTTGCTCAAGAAGTTCAAGTATTTAATGGTGAAACAGTGGAGAAAATAAGCAAACGGTTAATCAAAGACAAAACCGTTGAAATCTGGAGATTTGAAGATACAGAACTAGGACCAAGACAAATTCCAAACTGTTTGAAACCAACAGAAGGATGCATTAAGGTAAAAAAGGAATCAACTTTCCTGGTAGACTCTGAAATTATTAAATTACAGGAAAATGGCACTATCACGAATATTGGTAGCACTCTAAAATATATTGTATTATAAATGTATTTAATTTTATTTTACACATATTGTTTAAATACAAATTTCCCACTTTGAATAAATTATTATGTTAAATGTATGTAATACATGTTTTACAGAAAACGTATCACTTGTCGATTCACAAAAAGTGAAGTAATTTTTTTTTATAATAAAAATGCTATTCGTTTGCGTATTTATTCTGTATCACTTGTTTCAAAGTTTTAAGAATGCCCTGAAGTTAACTTACCAGATGATTAGGAGTTGCGATAAATAGAAAACATTTTTTTTGATTTGTAATGATTATTTTTTTATAAACAATAGTTTATAAGAGCAATTTTTAATATTTGATAGCTCCATATGGCTACCAATGTTTTGCATATACATTATACTCGACTTGATCCCACCCATTCTTATTAAACCACATTAGTTAATCACTTAGTCCATTTTGTTTTTATTTCAGAGAGATAATAAATAAAAACAAAATAAATTAAAAGCAAATATGATAAATACTGATTTACGTTTACTTTAAATTACTTATAAATAACTTTGAATGATATGAGCGGTGATGTATTTTTTTTAATTAATAAAAGAAATATTAATTACTCCAACTGATAATTGTTTATTAATTAATATTCTTATTTTATTTCTTGTTTTTAATATTAAAGGATGTTTACTTCTGATAAATTTCTTGTTTTAAATTGTAAAATTTTAAAAAGATTGAGGTGAACAACTTAGATAAATGACCACAGGTGGAACTTGAGTAACAGACCCTTTTTAGTCCTAAACTGACTTTTGCAATAATTGAAGTTAATTATATTTGTATCATAGACTATTCGCATAAAGGTAATACACACTGCAAAATGTTAGAATATCTAAAAGAGAAATTCTAAAATAGAATATCCTAAAGAGCATCCAAAAACATATACTTAGAATTTGTTTTTCATGTGTGATTAAGTAACTATGACAAGCAATGTAACCGGAAAATAATATAACACATTTCTACATTAACAACCAAATATCTGGTACATTTTATTATGATTTTCCAAACAATGGAACCTGTAGGATGATTACGAAGTCGTTGATACTAATTAATCAACCCAAACAAATTCAGGTATCCAAAAAATATTTAAAAAAGAATTCAGAGGACTTCACAAACTGTGCAAATAGATCAAAATCAAATTTTGTGACTTTTTTTATACTGAACGTGAGATGCAGTGTAATAAGTAGGTAGGGTTCTTGCCTACGATAATGAAGAGACTTTTTGGTTCGAATCTCTGTTAAATCTCTAGTTTTTTTTTCATATGGAATTAAAAATTTTGTGCAATCTGTCCATCTGAGCTTACCGTCGATGTACGGTCCCTACTGAAATACCAACCCGAATGAGGTCAAATTTAGGACATCTGATGTAAAATCAAGCCAGAAATGAGTCTCATCCATAACAAAATGGATTCTAAATACATATCCCTAAATTTAAAAACCATTGAAAAAATTGCAATTAAATAGATAAACCAAAACTAATACCACTTATACAAGAATCGTGGGTATTATAGTTTCAGAAAATATATGGCTACGGAGGACTATTCGTAATATCACTAGAGAATACAACTTCATTGTCGTAACTGGAGTACCCAGCTTTGCCAGAAAAAAATATTAAAATCAAATTTTTAAAAATAAGTTACATATTAAAAAAATTTAAATTTGCTATTATTCATGAAACAAACCAACAAAATTATTATTACTAAGCTAATAAATAAAGAAATCAATTACATATACTAAAGAAAAATTAGTATTCCATATAAAATATACATCTAAGAAAAATTTTTGGATGTCAAGAGAGTTTACAAAGATATAGTTCAACATTTACATTGGAATAGGCATTTCCTATGTATATGGAGAGTTTTTTTCATACATGGTACCTCAAATGGGATGGAATTATGTAGATTAAAGGTACATGTAGGTTTTTGGAATTTGTTTATTTTGAATACAAATCTCAAAAACAATGATGTGTGGACTGTCAATTTTATTTATTTTCTTTTTTAACAAACAACCTTTAATGAATCAAATTTTTAAATTATATCCTAAGTTTCCACAGTATTAATCAATTATAAAAGTTTAAACAATTTTATAATTTAAATTGTTTCTAGAATTCAAACTTATAGACTCTATAAGACTTTCGTGTTCTTCAAGGATCGGTAAGTGTGGTTCATTTATTGATATCCTCATTAATATGAATTAGCTGTATTACTAGGTTGATCTTAAATATGGAATTCTAAATTTTGACCTAACTCAAGTTTTAAGGCTTTATTAGGTCCTCTTGAAGATTCACAACGTTCGAAACCGATTGGACTACTATATCACCGAAGGTAAGACGTACTTTTATAATGTTTTCTAACCTTTGTTGTACTAACAATTTGCATGTATTCAAGTGGTAGGACAGGGATATTGAATTCATGGCTCATTTTATGCTTCAGAAACTCATTAGCCATAGTCAAGGAAGGATCCACAATATCGGGTGAATCTCACAATGAAAACAATTTTCAAGCTTTTTTGTTTAGTAAAAAGGCTGCTTATAGATCTCCTAGAAGCGCATGTAGATTAGTGACTACCTCTATTTTCTTCCTTAGAAAATTGAACATATAAAACACTTTTAACTTTAATATAGGCACTAATTACATTTTTTTTCAAAAGGGAACGAACATACACGCAAAGAATGATTTTTATATAAATAGGTAAGTACGATGAAAGTAAAAAAAATTTAATCACCAGTCTAATATTAAAAAACTATTCCATACCAAGAAGGAAAAAATAATTTAACATAAATACAAATACTTGTTTTGAAGCTCCCAGACCCATTATTCATAATTTTTTATGATGTTTCATTATACTTATTAACACAACTTAACTTTCAATAGAACAAAATATCTTGAAACTAAGAAGAGAAACGTTCTCTTCTAACACGTTTCATTATAACACAATAACTCCATTAGAAGTTATTGATTTTACTCTTTGAATATAAGACATTCACTGATTGATTCGAAACACTTTTATTCAATGAATATAAAAAAGAACACTTTTGCTAATTGGTTATAAACTAACTCCTACATTATATGAGAAACCCATTGATTGGGAAAACATTTTCTAACTCCTTGTTGGATCACGTTTACTATTTGATGGACAAAAAAAGTTCACTCATTGGTTAGAAGAGAACATTCCCACTTAATACGAGGAACACTAGAAGAAAATGTTCACTCCCTGATTAAATAAGTTAACTAATAGTAAAGTTGAATAGCTAGCACAACAAAATGGTTTTTTTTTTCTCATCATTGAATACAATAAAGATAACCTATTTTTCATTATACAGAATAATGAACCTGTAGATTATAAAACAACAAAACCTTTAGCACAAGCTGTATCCTTTAAGACTTATAAAGGATTCAAACGTATGTTTAAAAAAATACTTAAGGAAACAGAACCGACACTGGGGTAGTTTTCTAATGAGAATAGATTGTATTTTATGATAATTTTCATGCTTATAATTACATCAAAATCCTTGTTTAAAGGAATTAACCAATTTCAAGCCTCCAATATGAAGTTTTTTTTTTAAAAACTTATTTCTGCATATATATCACAAACCCTTATTCGATATTTTCACTGGTATAATGAAAACAATTGGACAAAGCAAATATAAAACATAAGTATTTAAGTAAAAAGATTTGTAGTTTAAATAATCAAGAACGTAAAAGAAGGAAATGATAGTACATTCATAAACCCATTTCAATTATCTTTTGCTTTCATTAATAAAACTAATTCATGAAACAATACAAAAACGGTAAGCCACAAAAACAAGTCACGCCTAAGTCACTTGTTCTTAAATTAAAACACTTATTGTAAATTATCAATATATTTTCTTTTAACAATTTAGTCAATATATAGTTTTTCAGTAAATTTTGCACATTAATACAATTTGTGGAATGCAACCTCTTTGGAATTATCGACCTATGGAAAAGCAACAAAAATCTTTTCTAATTTGTAGTGATAGTACAATAACGAGGGCATAAAAATGTAGGAGGCTATGCCAAGGGAGGACGTATCACAATCATGCTGATAAGTTAATGAACACCAAAGTGGTTGATGCATTTTAATAAGGATGTGCTTTTATAGGAGCTAATCTATCTAACAATTTTTATAGAAAAGTCATCAATTATATTTATATATAAAGAATTAACGGTTATAGTAGAAAACATTACTTATTCTCATATACTGGATAGTTATTATATTCATTATACTTAAAGTATTTCAAAGCAGAAAAAAATAATCAGAGATATAGGAAACAACTTATCAATAGGATTAAACACACGTTAAATTAATATGTATACCAACTTATATTTCGTATACAGACAGAAAGTATGTTTTTAATTAAACATTATTTTCTTGCCTACTTCAGTTATTCAAACTGTTCTACTTTCAATGAACTTAAACAATATGTATACGGTATAATACATTTTCCTGCATAGGTTTAAAATATACGTTAAGATAAGAAACAGTAGGATTTAAATGGACTTACTTATGCCATAACGACTTCTTTCTGCTCTTGATGTCCAATTATGTGACATTATAGAAAATAGTATTATTATAAAAGCAAGAAAACATTAAATATCTAAAAATTCAAATTCAGAAGCACAATGAAAGGAAACCATATTTGTTTATGACACAAGGTTAAGTAACCTCCATAGTAGGTTTACTGTTTTGACAGTTTAGGGTACGCGGGACGCATATATCTCAGTAATTTGGCAGAATGGTTCATTCAGAAATGAAAGATGCTGAAAACTTCGATGAAAAAAATGTTATTAAAAAGCGAGACATATTATATCGTCTGATCATCAGGTTAGTACTGTAATATTTGAAGGTGTATGTGTATATTGATTAAGATAATTTATGCTTTTATAATTTTTTAGTCAACTATTTTATGATGGACACCCAGCAATTGCCTCCCAATTAGCTGCAGCAGTTGTTGCAGATCCACCTTGTCCTCCATCAGACAGATTAATGAATGTTGTGAGCATTGGCTTGCAACATGAGCCTGAAAGACACAAAAAGGATCCAATTCCTGGTTTAAATCCAATACAGGAAATTCTTGTTGGTCCAGGCTTAGGTGAGTTTAACTTATTCTATTGATTTGTTTTTTTTTTTAATGAAACCTTGTTGGAAATGAAACGGAGCGCTTCCATTCATCAGGAATTACAATTTATCAAGATTAGAAATGATAATATAAGTTCATGAGTTATCATTCCCAAACAATATGAATACCGCAAATTTTGTTATTTCTTATTTTAAATAACACTCCTAAATTTAATTGCTATTTGTTAAATTCTGCATTAATGAATTCATGTACGTTATATTTGATAAAGGCGAAGGTTAGTAATATAGATCAGTCTATTTAATTTTACTACCATCATCTGGGCCTTTTGGCTATATCGCAGATAGAGTAGACCTACTTCATGTTTTCTACAAGGAGCCCTGTCGCCAAATCTCAGGATTTTCTAGATTTCCTTTAGAGAGGAAATTCGCAGCCCTTTTTATATATTAGGCTAGACGTAGCGGAAATGGGCTTCCATTATTATAAGTGTATTTCAACCGTTTTTTTTCACTTGACAAAATTTAAGTGTTATTAACAATGGTTGTTAAGTATAATTATCCATTTCGTTCTGTTTATGATGATTATGTATGTTTAGTAAAGGTAGATCTGAACTTAAATTGCTGATCATAGTAGATTCTTGACGAACTTGAATCTTATTATAATATTTAGTTTCTCAACTTTGTCTGTACTACTGAAACGAAGTTACCTGATCTGTTTTGTTAATAAAATTGTTCCTTCTTTTTGTTTTGTTTTCATTGAGTGACGGAGATTTTGATATATCACAGATGTTTATTTCCCCAACAGAGTATCACCATTCATTTTCACTACATCTTTTTAGAGTCGTTATGGACTCACTACTGGGTGTAACTTTTACCAACTATTACGTGTCACCTTGAAAATAACAATAACATACTGACACAAAAGAGCTGACATCAAACCTTCCGACTACTGCCGATATGTAGACGACTGTTATAGTATATCAAGAAATACATTACCAAATTGACGCACTCGAAAATGTATTTGAGGAAGAATCATGCCTGAAGTTCACAATAGAAAAAGCTATAAAAACAAAATCCACTTTCTTGATTGTCATTACTAATGTGTTACATGACCAAATCCAAACATCAGTATTTAAGAAAGAATCGAATACAACCTCTTACCTTAATATCCGGGGCTAATGGTATCAACGCTACGAAGATGGTGAAATTAAAATCTTAATACACAGAACATCCAATATCGCATCACATGGAGAAATAATCAACTTAAACATTTATAGAACAAACAAGTATTTGTTAATAATGGTTACTCTAATTAAAATTTTGATAGCATTTTGAAAAAATACCTTCAATTAAGAAAAGAGAAACAAGTAGTTAATGAGGATGGATGGCAAGCAATATTACATTAAGTTTATTATAAAGAATATGTAGAGGAACTCAATTTTGATGAAAGGGTATTAATATTAAAAGGCATTGTAAGGAGCAATGCAAAATGCAAAAACATAACTGAAAAAGTATCTCTGGTCACTTATTATGAAAGCCCACCTGTGAGTAGCCTGTTTATTTAAAAAATAAAATAATAATAACCAAATCAAAAACTCGCCTTAAAAGGAAACATATCTAGGAATCTCATTACGTGATTTATGAAACAATTGTACTTAGCTATTATTTTTTGTACTGATTATTAAGAATTGTACCAAAAAGATGTCAGTGGGCCAATATCCCCCACCTACCACCACTCTTGCGTTCACTACAAACGTCTTTTTTGTTTTTATTGATAATTAGTATATTATTGTCCATTGATAACATTTTTTATGTTTTTTTTTTATACAGATTTGGAGTTTGAGACAGACGTAGAAATCACTGCGCCAGAACCAGCCCTGTACGAGACTGTTTATGTAACTTCGCACAAGGGTGCCTGCAGGGCAGGAGCTTTCAGTATAGATGGCCAGCTAATAGCCACTGGAAGTGCTGATGCATCTATTAAGGTTGGGCGAATCTTAGTCCTAGCTAGTATATGGCATCAGTTAAAAATTGAAATTTTCACCTAAAAGAAACCACAAAATTTTGACATTTTTTCATATTTTGATATTGAATTTTAGTCACGCATTGGTATGGATACAAATTGATAGGCATTAGGTAAATGTTATGGATTATTTGCTAGATGAAAGAGAAAAGGCATAGTTCTTAACTAATTCGCCGAAATTCCCCGTTAGGATAGTGACGTCTGACATAAGTAGAGAGCGTATGCGATCATTGCAGATCCATATACCTCTTCCAGCCAAAATGCAAAGATATTATTAACTTAAAATACAAGGACCAGCAATCAAAGGTTTAATACCCGCAATTATTATCGATGTAAAATTCTAATTTTTATTATACTCTATTTTCTGTTTTCTATATTTTGAAGTACCACTCTTGGGTAACCCCACCTCTTACAGGGTTCTAATAGCCGTAGGTTATTAGACTTCTTGATTTGCTTTCAATTTTCTCTAAAGGTATCTAGGCCGAAAAGTGAGGTATTGGTGTATACTGCTGGCTCTATATTGTTCATATATTTCAATCAATATTGTATTTAAGGAATTAACTTGGTAATAGTGGTTAAACCAAAAACTACAACTTGAACTAATTTTCTTTTATTCCTTATTTGTTGTAAAGTTGACGTTCTGAAATATATTTGATTATGTATCGCTTATAAATATGGATCAAGTTCAGGTATTTTGCCAAGTTGTTTTCCGTTGAACCAATGATTGGAACACTATTATAATAATGTATCTGTTTTTCAAAAGTATTTATAATAGTCATGAATAATTGACTAAGTTGGCACTATAGGTCTATGTCGAGCTTGCTTACAGGTGTTTGGTTTGGTTTGTCCATAGACTCTCGGGAGTGAGTATTGGGAGTGAGTAACCAATTCGTATTAGTTTATCCTTATATTTTTTCCAACGAGCCTTTAGGAAAACTCAAAACCAAGAAAAATATGCCGTTCAAACTATAACATCAGAGAATGACAACAAAACAAATACAAAAGAGGTTAAACAAGGTTTAAAAAAATTGATGCAGATATTCCATTTGTTCTGTCATTAGATTGTCGACTTCGAAAAGATAATTTTTGGTTACAAATATTTGTTTTGGCTTGTCCTTAAATTCTCAACTTGAAATAATGCTTGCTTACAGATATTCGTTTTGTTCTGTCATTACATTCTTTACTTCGAAATAGTGCTTGCTTAGAGATATTCGTTATGGTTTGTCCTTAGATTCTCGATGTCGTCTGAATGTTTGATACAGACATTGGATTTGTTTTGTCATTAGATCCTCGACTTCGAAATAATGCTTGCTTGTAGGTATTTGATTTGTTCTATCCTTATATTTTCAATGTTGCCAGAATTTTCGATACAGATATTCGATTTGTTTTGTCTTTAAATTTTCAACTTTGAGATACTACTTGATTGCAGATATTCGTTTTGGTTTGTCCTTAGATTCTCGATATCGACTGAATGCTTAATACAGACATTCGATTTGTTTTGTCTTTAGATTTTCAACTTTGAGATACTACTTGATTGCAGATTTTCGTTTTGGTTTGTCCTTAGATTCTCGATGTCGACAGAATGCTTGCCAAGAGCCTTCCTGATGTTGTCGAATCTGGATCTGACGCTCAAGGTCATCCTGTCATCAGAACTCTTTACGATCATTTGGAAGAGGTAACAGCTTTGGACTTTCATCCAAGAGAACCTATTCTTGCTTCAGGATCAAAGGACGCAACCATCAAAATGTTTGACTTTTCCAAGGCATCAGTAAAGAAAGCATTTAAAACCATTACTGTAAGTTATTTCAAGTTATATTTTAACATATGGATTAATATAACTCAAATGCAAGTCTGTGAAATCTTTGTCAAAAGGATAAAAGCATTGAATTCGTAGTCTGAACCTTAGTATATTGAATCCAATGTACTATAATTTAGAATTATACGTTCATTACTGTTTTTAAAAATGATTGAACAAAATAAATTGTTAACAGTAAAATTTAATATGAAAAATTAACAAGTACATTTATGTCAATTGGCTTTTTTTTTTAATTTTTTAGGATTCTCATGGAATAAAATGTATGAGTTTCCATCCAACAGGTGACTTTTTGCTGGTCGGAACAATGCATTCAGTCATAAGGTTGTATGATTTCAACACAGCACAGTGCTATGTATGCAGTGTGCCTTGCCACCAACATAACGATACCATCACCAGTCTTAAGTCAGTTTTATACTAAGTAATTTATTTATTTATAAATAATTATCCATATACATTCACTATAATATAGACAAACCAGTTTTTATCTATGACATATCTATATTCTGTTATATTACCTAGTCGATGCCTTCTTCAAGTTTTATGCATTAGAGTTATGATATTAGTTGGTCCTCTGTGGTTATTATATAATTTTGAGTATACTTTTTTTTTTAATGATACTACCTAATTATAATTTGAAAATTATGGACTGTATTTCGCATTTTGAAGAAATGTAACAAAGAAAGTATTATTTTTTTCTTTTCAAAAATATGCTTAATGATAATTCTGAATAATGTGGAAAAGGTATAGTATATATTTTTTACGCAGGTGTAATTTATATGTAATTACTATTAAAGGTTAGCAATGGTAGAGTAAAGAGTAAAGTAGTATTGGTGCTACCAATACTAGAGAAGGTTCTTTTAGCACCCTTTTAATCTAATTTGATATAAGCGGAGAGGTATTTCACTGATAGGGCAATTGACCTAATGTTATTAATCTCATCATTAAGGAATTCAGAGAAGCATACTCTTAACGCCCTTAAAAATCCTATTTCTAAAAACACAAAGAGCCTATGAAAGAGGTCACAGAAGGTTAAAAAAACATAGAGAAATGTAATGAAAACAGGTTAAAAAATACTAACATAAGGATAATATATGGAACAAAGAAAAAAGATGAATATACAAAAAAGAACAAACGTAGTCCGAACATTGGCCCTTAGTGATACCACAGAATGAAGATTGATTCTCCTTTGGGAGTCCTAAAGTTTGCCTAACTCAAGTATATTTAGAGTAGGGATCTTTAACGAGTACCTAACATCGTACAGACTCGACACCGATGGCTTTACGTCCTCTCCGAGGGACGATGTACTCAGATTTATTTACCTCCGATATGAATAAATCGAGGGCTGGAGAGGGTTTTGAACCTAGGACCTACCGTTCCTGAGTCGAGCAGGTCGCCAGTGGACTAACCTGGCCCTCCAAAAACCTTACATTACAGACGAAGAATCACCAGTATGATTAGAGTTAATAATATTTTCATTATAGGATTGGCACGCAAACTGTTCTTCAGAGTTAAAAAAAAAAACTTCTTTAATAGTAATAAATGAATTTTTTAGAGGATTTTTGTTGCACTCATACGAATATTGAACAATTAAATCTAAATTGTGTAACAGAAATTAGAGCAAGAACATGTTTTGAGAATAATAAGTACTAAACCCATTAGCACAAGTATTTGCAAGGGCAGCAACAAAACCTCTACCATTTATAAATAGGTGAATTAAATTGAATGTCGTCATTTTTTTCATTTAAAGTACCCTTTAAAAAAAGTGCACTACTGTTGCTGCACTTGCTGTTTCAGGACTAGGAGTAACTGAAATATGAAAATTTTTTCAAAATATGAAATGGGTGAGGTATTCTGCACACATACCACGCGCTTATATACGCTCATACATTCACACGTACGGCGGACGAATTTGTCAAACCTATTTTATTTGACTCAGAGATCTCAAAATTTGTCCTTCTGTTGAAAGCTCAATATCGAAATTTTGCCACGAATGCAATATTTTCATGCCTCTGTATTTAATATCAATTAGAGGAATAATATAGTAATTTCACTGTCTCGGTGATTACCAAATAAAACTGACTCCTGTATTATTTATATCAATAGTACAATTAAGATAATAGTTAATGATGTAACAACTATTATTTTTACTATTTTATGTATTCCAGATACTCCCTTGGTGGTAAAACATATGCATCTTCAAGCATTGATGGAAGCATTAAGATTTGGGATGGCGTCAGCAACAGGTGTATTAATACCTTCTATAAAGCCCATGACGGTGCGGAAATATGTTCAGTCGCATTCACCAGAAATGGAAAGGTAAGGCATTTGTTTTCATTTTAAATATAATTATGTTTTCAAATAATGGATTCGTAAATATATTTTAAGTATCATATTTGGTGTAAAATTCATATTTTACAAATATTAATCATATTTGATGTAAACCCTTTTACATGTATTCAAATCCAGAGTTATTACATGAATCAAATTCATGTAATAAGAACAGTTGTAATATCCAGTTTTAGTAAATATGCAAATCATGTAGTCTCGTCAGAATACTGATTTAAACTCCTGATGGAAGAAGGTGCCATTTTTTTTTATTAATTTATATTGGATTTTGCAAATATTCATTATTCTTGATTTTACTTTTCCTTAAATTCTCTATATTTCTCAGAGTTTTAGGTTTACATCATATGTGTTTTTTAAGAGGCATATGGCTCATTTATGATTGGTTCATAAAAAAGTGTGGATCATTATGATTCAACATCCATATTAATCATACGAGGGTGCCAACTTCACGTGATGATAGTCTGTCACCTATACAAGTACTTACAATGCCCAATGCCACTGAACTTCGGTTATCTAATCTAAAATGGTGTATTCATCATGCTTATGGCCGTTGGTTTAAATTTTCCATCAGAAATACTTTTGTTTAAACTACAATATTACTGAATTTAAAAGCAAAAATAAATAGACATTTTCAAAGCAGTTGTGATAAATCAAAACAAATTTGAGTTACACTCAGTTTACTCTGGTTTCTATTGATTAATATTCATTTTTTCTGAGACAAGGTCACATTCACAACGTTCTCTTTAGAGTGCCATTATTGGACAGATGAATTTCAACGGATTAGGTTGGTTAAGTGGGAGTACCTCAAAAGGGAATACACATAGGCCGAACATTGGCATTTTTGTGATACCACACAATGAAGATTGATTCTCCTTTGGGAGTCCTAAAGTTTGCCTAACTCAAGTATATTTAGAGTAGGGAGTCTAACGAGTACCTGACATCGTTCAGACTCGACACCGACGGCTTTACTTCCTCTCTTAGGGATGACGTGCTCCAATTTTTTCACCTCCAAGATGAATAAATCGAGGACCAGAGTGGTTATTGAACCCCACCAGTTCAGAGGCAAACACCTTTCCACTGAGCTAACCTGGCCCCCATTTCGATGGGTTAGGCCTTTATTATGACATAGTGGTATTCCACTGTCATAAGTAAATGATTTTAAATTAGTTTACATTAAAAGTTGTTACTTGTTCATTATCCGGCAAGTTTTTCTTTCTGATAAGTTGGTTTAGTTAGACAATAGAAGACTTTAATATTGATCGCTATTAATTTAAATCAATGAGAAACCTGAGTCTTGTGTCATTGATTCAGACCATAGAAGCTTGTCTACAACAATCACTGTTATTGATTTATATATATATATATATATATATATATATATAAAGATTTCACATAAACATGTGAAATAAAAATCAATGATCAAACCGCATTAAGAAATGGGAAAACAAGACTAAGAAATATAGAAGTGAGTTATTCCTGTGTCTATCTGTGTGCTATCTTTTTTAATTGGTTTTTATTAAAAAAGATAGCACATATATATATATATATATATAATTAAATAACAGTCGCCGCTGTTGGGGTTTTGACTCTGACGAACACCGCTTGTTACGGTTGAAAGATCTTAGTCTTGTTTTCCCATTTTCTTATTGTGGTTTGATCATTGATATATATATATATTCCAATCTAGGCCATAACTATAGGTTTTTCATATGGCAGATGGAAAATGTCCTCGCTGCCCACATGGTCTGGTACATGTACGATATCTGGTACTAGTTGAAGTTCCTTAATCGAATAAAAATGAGTAAGTTAAAAGTTACGACTTCAAATTTCAAATCAACCCTGTAATGGGGGTTGTATATATATACAATAAAAATTGTATATATACAAGTTTTGAAAATATATAGTTTATGGTTTTCTCTCTGATCAGTTTTGTAGAATAACTTTGTCTTCTAATTTTATGTTTTCTTTAAATAAATAAAATGTAAATTTCAGTACATCTTATCATCGGGAAAAGACTCTTTAGTTAAACTATGGGAGCTCACGACAAGTAGATGCTTGATAGCTTACACTGGTGCAGGAACCACAGGTATGAATTCCTTTAATATCTGTCTTTTTATTTAATGAAGTAATGTTTCTTTTCGTGTATTTACCCTAAGTTAAATGAATTGTGTTGTTTGATATAATAGTTAATTTTTTTTATACCGATCCGAATTGTAAGTGGAGCCAGGGTCAGGAGTACAGTCATTGTTAGAAAAGTTTTAGTCGAAGTGTTATGAGAAACAGATATTTGTGATCGGTACCAAATAAGTATATTCAATTGTAGAGGAATTAAGTAAAACTGTTTCAGAGCTTTCTAATAGGAGCCAGAATCAGTAGTACAACCATTGTAAGAAAATTTGGAGTCTAAGTATAAAAAGGAACAGAGCTGTACAGTCTGTAGCAGTCAGTAGACTATAAATTATATAACAGTTATAGTCGAGTGCTAATAGAGCTCTGTAGTCGGAGCCAGAGTCAGGGGTACAGTGATTGTAAGAAAATTCGGAGTCTAAGTGTTAAAGGAAAAGAGCTGTATGGTCTTTAACAGTCAGCAGAAATTGTAGAGGAGTTACAGCAGAAATGTTAATAGAGCTTTATAATCGAAGCCTGAGTACATTAACCGTTAGAAGAGTCTGAGTTGAAGTGTTAATTCAAGAACCAGAGCTTTGTGGTTGGTACCAAAAACACTAGATTTAATGATATGGTAGTCACAGTAGAAGTGTTAACAGAGCTTTGTAGTCGGAGCCTAAGTGAGAAGTACATTTGAATTGAATGTACTTCTGAACTGAATTGAATTCCATCCAATACATTCAATAAGTGGAAGAAATAATTCCATAAACTTACTAATATATATTTTTCTGAATCTTATCTGCATTGTTGTATGGGATATTCATTCGTTGCCTTAAATTCAATTTCCATATCAGCATATAATTATTAGCACGTTAGAGCATATAATATACTGTTAAAATATCTTGAAATGTTTGCAACAGCTTTATATCATTTAATATTTTGAAGGTTATATTGTCTTCTTTATTACGCCCTATTATTTTCTGCAGTGATATCTATTTATTAATTTTTGTTTGTTAGGTAAACAAGAGCACAGAACTCAGGCTGTCTTCAACCACACAGAGGATTATGTTCTGTTCCCTGATGAAGCCACCACTTCTCTGTGCGCTTGGAATGCCAGAAATGCTTCCAGAAAACAACTGCTCTCTTTAGGTCATTTTTTATTTCCACTATTAAAACTCAAAATAAATAGTCATTCTTTTATGAGCAGTTGCCAAAAAGGAATCCAGAGGCGCCTTTCACTGCTTGTGCAAAAGTACTTTCGGTGACAAGTGAAGTTAAGACGGTTTTATTATTTTACATACAATTTTGTTTAATTCCCACTGTAAACTGAATACTGTAGATGTCCACCGATAAGTCATTATTTAAAGTCTTATCTTTGGTCTGCATCTCTTCTTCTCCATTGAAGAACATATTTTGAATTAAAAACAAAAAAAATTGTTTAGTCACATGATTTCAGGAAAACCGAGAATTTTTCGTTATCGATTAGGGTTGTTTTACATAAAAAAGTTTCAAAACCTCGTCTTATGTTACGATGTTTAATTAATCAGGATTTTATTAATTCATCAGGTTTAATAATTTCTATGCTAAAAAAAAATGAATTTATTAAAAATATCTAATAATTGTTCAATTCAAGTTTTAATTAGCTTTGAAAAAGTTTTTAAAATAAAAAGTATTTAAATTGAAATAAAAAACACATATATGCATCAAAAATGATTGTTTTAACTGTTTCATTACAACACGAACTCAAGGGTAAAAGTTGCCTATGTTGCGCTACCTATAGCATATTTACGAACATTTGAAAATTCAGTTCCAGATAAGTCTTTATCAAGACCGTATACGAAATGCCTTTTAACCATAGAGTTTCTATGGTTAAAAACCTAGGAGTTAGGGTCGCCCAGTGACTCACTCACGTGCTCATCTCTAAACTGGAAGATCCGTTTCTGAGTAACCGTCTATCGGAGAGGATGTTAAGTCGTCGGTCATGGCCTATACGATGTCAGGTACTCTTTAAAGATTCGAAACACACTTGAGTTAGGCAAAGTTCAGGACTCTCAGTGTACTATCACAAAGACCTAATCTTTGGTTTTTTGTGGGTTCTTTCGTAGGACACCCATTGCAACCTTACCTAACCCTCCATGTCGTCCGGTTTATTTCCATGTGTCATTGGCTTTCAAATTGATTTTTTTTTCAAGTTTGTTTAGACCATTAACATGTAAAAAAAGATAAAAGGTAGACAAAAACTATAGATACGAACAGGATATGAACAACTTTAAAACCGAAATTGAATCTAATTAAGAATAACAGTAATAATAAAAAAATAAAAACGTTAATTATTTAGTTAATTTTAGACATCATTATTTATGTACATAAAGCATAATATGGTTCATAATTTAGACAATGTAAGATAATAATATCGTTATTTAAGTAAAATGTAATATCGTTAATTATTTAGATAAAGCAACCAAATAAATATCTATTGGGATGACACTAAGTCATTCAATATAAGATATGGAGTACTTTTTAAAGACAAAAACAATTGGTTTGCCCTTGGTAATGGACCATGTTCATAACAGGTTAACATGTTACTAACAAAAACAATGTTATGTGCTGTTTGTAAGCGTTTGACAATGATTGTTTTAGGTCACAATGGGCCAGTGAGACAAATCGTACACAGTCCCCATTCAGCCGCCTTCCTCACCTGTTCAGATGACTTCAGGGCAAGATTTTGGTTTAAAAGACTCCAAACCCATTAGGTCCTAATATATGTACCTCCTCACTTAATTATTATGCTTTATTGATTTGTATAATGTAATTTATATTTAATAAAAGTTTTTTTTCTTTTTTGGTTAAAGCGTTGTATTATTTAGAACATTAGTTACTAGTGTAGATGACTTTTTAAACAAACATTCACATATATTATCGTATATGATGAGTGGTCCTGAGAATGGACATTATGACTTGTCCTCCTTAGAACGTAGGAGTCCCTAGTAAATCCTTTTCCTAGGCATATTTCATTCTCTTTCAATGACCCAGTTTTAGCACATGATTATATGTTAGGAGACGTATAATGATAGCATATAATGATTAGTACATATACCAGTAAAGCATACTTATACCAAATATGGCGACTGCTACCTTTGGTACATTGAGTCCCTTAGATCATCATACCTGATCTCATTTGAGCTTCTTAGTACAAGCGACTTATGCAAGACATCACAGGACAGTAGGAAGTCGTGAGTCAACTCACGTCTTTCTTTCTAATGACAAAGTTAGCGAAATATAGTAGTGATGAGATTTTGTGATCTCCTTTATGTGTGTTCCTTCTCCAAATTTAGTTCATTTAGTCCGTGGAATCGTTTTATTTATTTGGTTTATTTATACTATTATATTTTCTTTCTAAAACTGAAGAAAAATGTTTTAAAGTTCTTGAATGAATTGAAATGAAAACAACTCATTTAAGATTAAAACATCCCTTGAAGTGCACACTATGTTATAAAGGTTGAGATTAGTCCAAAAGAAAAGTAAACTGAAAAAGAGCGACTTATTGAATAGAATATTAAATATACTTTGTTATTTCCTAAAAAAAAAGTTTCACATACAAACAAAAGGAAAGAAATTTAAAAAGTTTATTTTTTTTTTCAAATTGTTTACTCTCTAGGTAAAATCACGATTATTCACGTCTCTTATTTTGATTCTACTTGGTAACTGTTGTTTTGGTTTGTCTTTGAAATGCTTGCTTGTTAGTATGCCAAAATCATCTTCAGCCGCTAAAGGATCTAATTTCTGTACCTTTACTTTGATTGTTGTTGTTGTTTTTGTTGTTGTTGTTGTTGGTAGTGTTGGTGGTGTTGCCGAGGTTGTTGTTTGAGTAGTGGTAGTTGTTGGTTCCGTTTGCTTCGTCGTTGTTGTAGAACATTCAGTTGTTGTACTTGGCAGTGTTGTTTTCATAGCAGTTGTTGATTCAGGTAGATTAGTTGTCGTCATTACTGTGCAATCTGTCGTCTTTATGTTTTTACCATTTTCAGTTTTTCTTTCCTTACTTTTATGTATCTTTGTGATTGGTGAAAAAGTTGCAAATTCTTCAATTTCTGCTGATGGTCCAATGGTTTCGTTAACTTTAGCTGTTGTTGTAAGTATATTACTTTTAATGGTCTCTATCTGGCTAGATGTTTCTACTGATCTAGTCGAAACTGAATTATTTGGAAAGGCCCGTTTTAAATGATATTCCATGCCATTGTTAAGTAAATATTCCTTTAACTCTGACGGAAAAACACTAATGACTGGCCAATGAGTGGTTGTAGGCTTCCTCTGATCATTATACAATTTACTTTCATTAAAAAAGTGACCTAATGCACTATTTGATGAAACACCATCAACAGGAGAATTTAAAGGGATGATATCGTCAGACTTTTTAAAATATGTATGGTGCTCTTCACTATTAGGAGCAAATTCACTCTTCAACTGAAGAAACCTATTATAAGAATAATCCGCCTGGCGTATTAAATCACCTTGACTGATAACCGAGCCATTTTTCAAAAGAATATTGACTTTTTCCAAAAGTGGCGTTGCCTCATCATACAGATAATAGCAGACATTAGGAGCTTCATTCGGGCCTAATGATCTCAAATAAGAAGATTGTAAAAATGCATTTAATGTCCAAATTTCATCATTATCTTGATTTACCACTAAAGGCTCTGGAAGGATTTTTGGGTTTTTTTCTACTTCTAACTCCATAAGGGATTCATCGTCACTTATTTCTTCTTCGTAGTTGACTGGTTCAGTCATTTCAGTAAATAAGTTACTTTTGTTTATATTATGACCAAGAATTACAGATCCATTTGGAAAGTGAAGTTCATCGTAATCATCAAACATGTCGGTGGTATCTTTATCCATAAATGGTGTCGTTCCTTCGATCTCTTCGCCATATTTTCTTATTGCAGAATCAATTACTATTCTAGCTGACACACTTAAAGGAGGTCTTCTAGTTCTTTGTTTAAACATCAGGCTTAACCATGGTTTACGAGAGCTCTCTCCTGTTGGAGCCATGTTATAATCCCTTAACACTGCTGACACTGTTGTTTCCATTACTGGCATTGTTGTTGTTGTCGTTGTCGTCGTTGTTGTTGATTCTTTTGTAGTTGTTTCTACAATAACACTCCGAGGACGCCAAGTTGAAGACATTCCTTCTATATAATTAACATCAAGTAATTTTAGAAAACATTCATAAGAATAATTGGCTCTTCTTATCAAATCCCCTCCAAGCATGACCGTCCCATTTGAAAATTCAAACCGTTGTCTTTCTTCAATCAGTGGCATCTCATCGCTAAGGTAATAATAAACTTTACCTTTCCCAAAACTTGTTGGTACATTTAAATCATTTTGAGATTTCGGTTTATTTAATTTTATTTTATTTGCTTTCATGACTGATGAATTATTTGGTATTGATATGACATACTTAGTAGGTTCATTTACTTTCAATGGTGGCAACTTGGTCAACTTCTTCTTAGGCTTATTGAAAGTATTTTGAAGAAAATATTCTGAATATTTCAGAATAGTTGAATCAATTTCCTTTTTCGAAGGAATTTCAGTTTGTTTTTTACTTTCTTTGAATACATCTTCAAATTCATTCTTCATCGTAAAGTTCATAGGATCTTCAGTTGCACTTAAGCTAATATCATTATCCCCATATTCATTATCTTCTTTATTTAAACTGACAGTTGAATTATCAGAATTATTTGCTAACTGTGGTTCAGTTGTTTCAATCTCTTTATCCATGTCTAACTCCTTTGTCGGATAAACAACATCTGCCCAAACAACACAAGGCTTCATCATTAATCTTGGCTTCTCTATTCGCTCAACTTCATTCTTAGGCCATACCTTTACAGGATTTACAATGGATTCTTCCAAGTCTTTTTTTTCATCGGTATTACTGCTCCATTTATACATATTTGAACCAGCAGTTTTATCATAAACACTAGAGTTCATTACATCTTCATTTTTTGGACTAACATTCTGAAATACATAACCATCTTGTTTACTTCCTTTAAACTTATAATAATCTTCAGTTTTTAATTCAATATTTTTCATTAACCCTGTATCAACAGTAGTATACGCTCCACTTTGAAAATAATTCGATTCACCTTTTATCTCATCATCGAGAATTTTATTCCTAATTTTTTTTCTTTTTCTTTTCAATTTTTCTTCATTTTTCTTATTTTTTAGATTTTTCTTTAATTTAGTCATAACAGGATTTTTTATCGTTATATTACATTTTTTATTTTGATTTGTTTTTACTTTTTTTGTTACTTTTTTTTTAAAAAAAAAATCCATAAATGATTTTGAATTAGGTTCAGTTGTTAGTTGTTCATAACTGTCATCTATATCATAATCAAGTGATTTTATTATAGTGATTTTTGAATTATTTGTTTTTTTCATTTTACTTTTAATTCCATCATTTACCTTTAAAAGGCGAAAAAAATTACCGACTTTATAATCGGCTTTCTTTACTAAATCACGGGCACTATATATTGATCCATTTGGATATCGAAATTCATCGGTGTCTTTAACGGGTGGCATTCTGTCATTCAAAATATAATAAACTGGTTTCTTGCGTTTTGTTTTATTTTCTGAAAGCTTTCTTGCTTCACGATGTATTGGTTCTGAAACTTCTTCAAAAGTTTTTAATATTTCAATATTTATCTTCTCCGTATTTATTTGATTTGTAGGTATGCTCGGTAGGTTCGATGTTCTATTTAAAATTAAATTTTGATAATCATTTTCACCATCAAAAAACTCTATTTGGTTTTCTTCTGTGTCTTTTGCTATAGATAAGGGTGATGCCAATCTCAGTCTTAACCCTTTAGGACGTGTTCCAAGTTTATTCGAATCCGTTTTATTCAAGTCACGAGCATCTTGATTTGTAATAACAGCAAAATTATGCATTGAATAATTCGCTTTTTTCATTAATGTTCCAGCAGACATAACAGTGCCATTGGCAAGAACTATTTCATCTCTATCGTTTAAAGGTATTTTCTTATTATCCAAATAATAAAATATTTGTTCTTGTTTTATAGTTGGTCGATTTGTTGTTTTTCGACAGTCAATAACGTAATAACTTTCTCCACGGATACTTTTCGGCAAGTCAGATGCCTGGATTATTGATTGAGTTGATGTTTCTTTAATTTCATTTACTGGATTAGGGTTAACAAGTTTCAAAATTGGTATTGTTTTTGTTGAAACAAATAGAATATATGACTTAGCAGTTGTTGTTTTTGTATTATTAAATACCAATAAGTTCTCTGCATCATCAATTTCATTATCTAAAACATCAGTTTCCCCACAAGTTTCCGTTGAAGTAATTAAAGAATCATCCCTAAATTCTTTCCTTGTATATTTAGGCACCATTTCAGGTCTTTTGATTTTATCTCGTCTTACTGGTTCGAATAGATCATAAAAACTGTATTTCGCACTTGTTTTTTCTATACGAACCAAATCTGTTAACTTGTTCTCACTTGTTGCTTCCAGTTGCGTTGGAATCTTCCTCCCAATAGATAAATCTAAATTGTTTGACTGCTTATCAATCATTCTTTGTTGACTAGACGGTTCAAACAAATCATCTACACAAGTTTTTGGCTTTTTAATACGATAAACAATTTTTTCCCTTGATTTATCACCAGCTGCAAAATAGTTAGCATTATCAGCTGTCTCTAATTGGTTTGAAAATTCTTCGCAGTCATCTTTAACAAAGTTTACTGATTTCATCGAGTCTTCTGATGACCTTGATGATTTTTCCTTAGAGCTCCTTTTGACTTTGTGACTGCTTTTAAATTTTGATTCTATAGGGTCAAATAAAGTATCAATATTTCCTGTTTGTTTGAATGGAAGTTTATGATTACGTTCAGCAGTCCAAAATGTGTTTTCGCTTTTATCAAGTAATAAGTCATTGAAATTGTTATTTACTGATTTTTTTCTGTACCGGGGAAATGCTTTTAAAAAATTATATTCTTTTGAATTTCTAGAATTAGAAATAGGTGAAGGCTGAGTCGGGGTTAACTGGGAATTTAGGGGGGTGTAAAACAAAATTGTTGAGCATATTGGGGGTCATACTGAGGAATATCATATGGGTAATAGTTGGGGGAATATTGTGAAGGGTTCTGATCTAGGAAGACATTTTGAGGTGGTCTGTAGCTGAATCGTGGCAGGATTGCTGGAGCAACAGGGTGATTATTGCTGAGTGCATCGTCTCTACGGAAGTAATGCCTCTGATAGTAATCTGAATTTCTTCCTTTGGCGTAATTCATTCCAGTCCCTCTGTCTTCGCGTCTTACAAAATGTCTTTTCGATGATATTTTCTCCTCTTGTTCATCTTTGCCACCACAAAGAGCAAATCCGAATATAGGTAGGAGTGATACAGTTTCTGGGGGGCTGCCCTGCCCAGTGATTCCTTTCCAGTCTTCAACATTGAAAACATGATGGGAGTCCTGTTGGTTGGGTCCATCCAGATTGGATTCGCAAGGATCTCTTCCACCCAGTCTCTTCAGATCGCTCAGAATACCTCTTTTCACTTTAGTCAAGCTTTGACTCTGGTGTTTTAAGTCATATTTACCGACAGATATACCATTCAGTCTATTTATCCTCGGAAAATCCTGAAAATAAGTTGTTATTACTAACTGCAAAGATACTTAAAACATATAATTAAATGTAGAGGAAATTTATAAAAAACAATAAACCTTTCAAAACTCTCAAGTAAAAAAATTCAGTAGTTTCATTTATTTTATGTTCCATAAATGAAGAGTTTTATAAAAAATGTTCATGCATAAGTAAACTACTTACATAAACAAATCCTTTTTACGAAAATAACTAGTTTCGAACACGTAGTATTCTTCTTCAGTTCATACAAATCATAACACTGTAACTACTTATCAAATAACAAAATATAAATTGGCATATGAATGGTCTAAGAGACATGCAAGCTTATAGTAACAGGGTAGCTTTCTAAATATTCGTAGTAACCCAGTTCATTTCTGAGGCCTACAAAAAATGTTTAATTTCTTCCTACTAAAGTTATTTAATAAAGATATAACCCTGTCTGTTTATCGAACATTGAACAGTCGAAATTACAAAAGGATTTATAGTAGTTTCCATTTCTAATAAAACAAAAATTAATTTAAAATGAATGACTTAAAATTGGGTTTTTGACTCTGACGAAGACCGCTTGTTACGGTTGAAAGATCTTAGTCTTGTTTCCCCATTTCTTATTGTGGTTTGATCATTGATTGTTGTTTCACGTGTTTATGTGAAATCTTTATATATATATATATATATATATATATATATATATATATATATGTATATATATACTTTTTCGATGAAAATATGATCCGAAATGGATAAATACAGTTCAATGTACATAAAGAAACATATAGAAATTAAAAGCACACACTTACAGTCCTAATTTTTCGTTTGGAATGAGATACGACTGTTCTTTGTCAATGTTTCTTTATGTTCATTGAACTGTATATATATACTATTTTATTTATCGAGGTTTGGTTCAGTGTCAAAAATTCCCAAAAAACACTTTTAAGTCAACGTTTCGTCTTTATTTGTAGAGATCTTCTGGGCTAGGTCAATACAAAATTAATTAAAATAACATAAAATAGGTAGGTTTTGTTTTACGTTAAGTGAAGTAACATTCAAAACAAGAAAAATAGAAAGCTAAGTCAATTATTGTAGATTAGAGTATAGGTTACGGTGTTATTGTACCCTACTCTACTTCCACATATTCCGTCTCTTCCGATATTTATCTGCCAAACTCTAAGGTAAAGAGTTGTTTTAAGCTTTATTTCTTATTTATTTGTTTAAAATTTCTCTAATTTAACTGATTTCTATTTTTATGTATCCGTAATTGTTATGTATACCCATATTTATTCAATATTTATTATTGATTTATCGTAATTTTTTGGGTTGTGGAACAGATTAATGGAATTTTAATATATTGTTATCGATAAATTAGTCTCGAGATACGACCATTTCGATATACGAAATCGGTCCCGGAAGAATTAAATTCGTAATTCGAGGCACCAATGTAAACAAATCTAAACTATTAATAAAGATGTACCATCTCTTCCGTTTCATTTTAGTTGAAACTTTAAACCAGATTGATGTGGTTTTGTGAACTGTAACGTTCCCTCTCTTCTTTTGTTATAACACTACTTTAACTTATGGTTAACTTTAACTTTTCTTACGGTTTCGAAAGAATTTATTTTAACCGTCAATTCTTACAGTACATTTCTGTTTTTACCTTTCACAAAAAGCAGGTAAAAAACCCCATATTCTTTCATATTTCAGTTTGTAATTCCATTATTTAATAAGTTGTTACAATTTTATGATTAGCGCTATTTTGATATGCGAATTTGGTAAGCATTAATTAAACCAATCACAAATAAATTGTGTTCAACAACCAATTAGTATTGCTAATTTAGAATGGAATAAAATATTAACTTTAAGATGCGTGAAAAAGCATAATTTGCAAATCTGTTCTACTAATTAAATCAGTGAAATGGATAAATATATTACCGAAGTAAATAGAAAAGGAAGTTTGGATATTTTTGTAAGAATGAACTAAAGTGAATTCCTATTTTCTGGTTTTTCTTCAGATATCTTTCATTTTGCAAACATAGAGAAGACAGGATGGGACGACATTCTCTTCTATCAAACCATGTCTTGTCAACATGGGACTTGCTTTCATTTCCTTATCTAACATCCTGAAGAGTTTTCTTTCTTACAACTGTATTGAAATGAAATTAATTTTTGGTTAACCAAGTATGCCATAAATGAATTTTTCACTACTGCTCTTAAATCAATGTCAGATAGGTGGTATTGAAACAAGATCCTTTCATGGGTTGACCATAATTTAGGTCATTCGAACTTTTTGGTTGATGACATTCTCCAATTTACTCCTAGAGCAAGGTCAGGGGGGGAAGATAATAATAGCACGGTGGAATGAAAACTTAAAAATGTAAAAAGTAATGTTTTATATGAAATAAAACAACCTAGTAAAAGAATAACGTTTGATATATACATAAATACAGCAATTGAACAGTCAAACAGACTTTTAAATAAAAATGAATTAAAACGAAGGTAACACAGAGATAGAAACAGGCATAACTCTCTCCTGTATTTCGACGTTCGTCAATATTTATTAGAATAAATATAATATCTCTGTGTCACCTTCGATTGAACTCTTTTATATACATATATAAGTAGCAAGGTTTCACAGTGAAATACAAGAAATAAAAACCAACGTATAAACCACAGTATATTAATTAGAAGTGTGTTTTAGGATATTTCAATCAAAACAATTGTTCTTAGTTACTTGTTTCGGTTGAAAGATCTTAAGTGACATTTCTTATTATCTTACTGTAATTTATGCGTTGATATGTTTATACAGTTGTAATTTAAAGAAACTATAAATAAAAAAACACAAATGAAAAACAGACACTAGGACTCAAGTTTAACTTTCGATCTCTATAATTTCTATTCAATAACCAACTGTCTCTCTCTCTCTCTCTCTCTCTCTCTCTCTCTCTCTTATATATATATATATATATATATATATATATATATATATATAATATATATATATATATATATATACATATTATTCTCTATTAGTCCAGTTATACCGTTGACCTTTCAACTCTTTTATTCTAACCGCTTGTTTCTTGTTCATTATTGACCTTTGACCTTCTCTTTATATTAACCTGTACTATCCTTTTAATCTATTTATAGCAATGACTAAGCATGAGTCATCGATTTTAATTTAACATGCCAACTCCTTTTCCAGTTGAACCCTGTTAGCAGGAGGTTAGTTCGTAGGATCGAATCTCTCAGTCTTAAGATCGTGAATGCCGAGACTGCGGTTAATTTTAATGATACCTGTTTAAAAGAGGATCTGCTGCCTATTTATACCAATATATATATATATACAAAACTAAAGTTTACTCGAAAATTTGAGTCTGTAAGTGTGTTTCCTTACTCTTTGTTTTACTCTTCTTGAATTTTGAACTCGTGTATATATATATATAACATTCAAACCACATTTGAAATTTCATTAAGAAATAAGAAAAAAGACTGAGATCTTTCAACCGCAATAAGCGGTCTTCGTCAAAGTCAAATCCCAACTGACTCTGACGGACTACTTGTTAAGGTTGAAATATCTTTCTTTTTTCCCATTTTGGTTGTGGTATAACGTTGATTGGTATTTCACGTGTATATTATGAAATATTGTTTTATATATACGTATAGATATGATAAATGCATGTGTGTGTAATATTTTTTTTCATTAAATAAAGATGACTTAATGCCTACATTATTGTTGGATAGAATTGTTTTACTGACTTTTACTTCTCTTGCTTTTCGGTGAATACTGTTATCAGTTGGAAAAGTATCAATGTTGGAGCAATTTTTCTGACTGAAACAGAACGTTTAAAGAGTGAAAAAATAATTATAACAAAATCTTAGAATTGTATGAAGAAAAAGAATTAATAAAACTGAACTTAAGAACTGCTATTTTTGGCAGTTCATGATAGTGTTTCTGAAACCACAGGCATCAAGTTAGTAAGTATGTATCTTCATTGTATTATGGAGATGCAGTTCCAATAGGGAACTGGCAATTAGTAAGGAATAGATTCCTGAACACTGTGCTATTTCAAGACATGAAAAGGCCAAATTTGCATCCAAATAGTACGGAATAAATGTACCGCCTTATAGCTAGGGCTGCATAGTACGCAAGAAATGTTGATATTCAACATGATTTGAGTTTGGAATCTATTTATTCCTACATTGCTCGACTTGCCAGTAATGAAGACAAAATTGTCCACCCATCCAAATCTCCTTCTTCGGGAACTAAATCCTACTCCCAACCTTTCCTAATCCCACGAGCCTCAAAGATTCCTACTTAAGCTAAAAATGACTCTAAAAGTACCATATACAGTACCTCAGAGAATGCAAAGCCTGAAGACCATATGACCACGAAGACGACACCATTGCCTGACAGACTGACTCCCACATTCTTGACAATGTTTACTGACCCAACAAAAACAGCAGGATGAGAATCTAGCAGTAGTGGGCCTCTGGTCCGGAACTGCTATTTACGACATGAACTGTTGTGCATAGTAATATTCGTTGGTCGTTGCTCGTTGGAAAAGGCCGATTTTTGTCAAGCAAGGTCGAGACGTAATCCAGATAATAGTGTCAATCCCGTACAAAAAGTCCTTTAAATCCTTTATTAAAACACAGTGTGAGAGTAAAACGGAAAAGAAAATCTTAAAAGGCTAGAAATATCAGTTCATCATTAAGAAAACACCAAAAACTTCTTATATCCCTTCTTGAAGGCAATCATTCGGAATCTTACTTACTGACCAATACTATTTACTATATCGCCTAAATCGGATAGGAATATTAAATAACACAAAGTGTCTCTATAAAGAAGAACAAGTTTTTCGTGCCATCTATTGATGCATTATAGAGCTGGCCATTTTCAATGAAATACCAAACACGGAAAGTTGTTTGCAAACCTCCACTCTTTTAGTGCTTTTCTGAAGATGGAATGTATAGCTTATTTATTATTTAGAATTCATTTTAGTTACGGATACCGGGTTAGTTCTACATCAGTAGTCATACATTTCAGATCCCTCAGGTTATTAATATAAGTATCTTTAACAAGTATCTGATATCCTACAGAGTCAGGAATGTCAGCTTTATGTCATCTCCCAAAACAGAGAATCGACCAGATTTTTCGTCTCCTGTATGAAATGTACAAAAAATCAATTGTTCGCTATACTTTTAAATCTAGTTCGGGTAGGTGAAATTGAATTAAGAGTACAAGATCAATTCGTGGATTACCATGACTTAGTTTATTCAAACTTTTCGGCTGAACAAATTGTCAAATTTACTCTTAGAGCAAGGTCGGGTGAAAAACCCTGAATGAAGGCTGAAAAATGAAAAAAGTAATGCTTTAATATCAAACAGAAGTCCGTTTTTAGTACATAAATTCACTGTGAATTACGACATGTAACATTTTTTAACTCTATTCAAATTTTAGTTAATTTAAAGATAGTGTAAAAGAAACGTGACAGAACAACTAACCAGATATTTCAGTGCCGCAACTGAAATAAAAAGATGGAACTGAAAACTGAAATAAAGACATTTGCACTTAATTAGAAAAGAGGTATGGAAATAAGTATACTGATGTTTGTAAAAGGAAATGTATCTTATAAAATCCTTCTTAATAACAGTGGTTTACCATAACATACAACTTAAAATTAACCAATAGTTAAGCTGCTTTCAAAGAACTGAATTTTAAAATACCTTAGTTTTATGGCTCTCTCAGTTATAAAGGATTCCTGACCAGAAGTAAGTTAATTAAAGAAACAATAGTTTTAAAATCCATTGATAATATTTTATTTTCTTAGAGTGATGATAGAAAAAGTTTCCACATAAAAGTATTATTAAACAACTTTTTTCGTATCCTTAGTGCTTATGAAATGATATCAGCTGTTGGAGGTGATACGAGGAAACTAGAAGTTTTTTTTAAGAAAAGAAAGGGTTTGCTCTTTGCAAACACCTTTTATTTATGTAGATACAGTTTCATTTTTTCTTGAAATATGAATAAATTCAGTAACTGACTATAAAATTATAAAGTTATACAATACTTACATTGTTGTGTCTTTGGTCCAACAAACATCTGTTGTGATGAACAATAATATGACACTGATTTGAAGAAAAATTTTAGCGATCATTAAGATGATATGAAGAAACGTTTGTCATTTCTTCAAAGTAAACAACTCGAATGTACAGTGGTGAACAGTGGACAGTTTTGACTGTCTAAAGAGACGGGTAGAGACGAAATAAGCTGAACTACACTGTTTCATGAGCTATGCACATTCCTCAATAACTATTACAAAGGTGAAGTTATCCGAGAAAATCATATTTACTGCAAACTACTGTGCCTTGGTTACCCACAACTACCTGCCACTTTTCACATTTCTTCTTTAATAAATCTGTTCATTTTTTTTCTTTGATATTTTGGAATATTAATATAAATGGTCGCAGACAAAAGACACTGTATTCCTTCTCTCAGTCATAGAGTCGTGGGTTTGACTCCCTTAATTATTGGTTATTAAAAATAAAAATAGTTTATTATTGGTTGTAGTTACTAAAAATAGTTTAGTACTATTTTTCTTTGTAAAATAATTTGTAATGTAATTACTTAGTTTTTCTGTTTCAAAATTTATACTTCTGTAAGTTTTCACACTAACCTATAGTCAAAATTTCTATTGTAATTTCTTAATTGTAACTAATTGCACTTTTATGTATGTTTGATTTTTGAATGATTGTATTATTTCTTATATTTCCTCTGTTTTTGTAGGCCTATGAAAAAGGTTTTAAATAAAGGCCGAAACGTTAGCAATGAGAGTTTAATTTGAACCTGAAGAACTGACCGAGTCCCGATAAACTATAGTTTTTTTTTCTATTCCACGGTCGATACTTTTATCAATATTTATATATATATATATATATATATAGCAGTCTAGTCGAAGGTTTTTGTCCGGTTAACTTTGTTGTTCCCTTCAATAATGTATATTTTATTTTTTTATCAATATATCATCACTTTTATCAATATATATATATATATATATATATATATATATAATTTACATAGGCTAATTATAATTCATAAATTGTATGTTATTCATAAATCTAAAAAAGTCTTTGGTATATAGTGATTATGTTTTCATTCTTACCCGGTCACGTTACACCTTGCAGGATAATATATGTTATCAGTTGTTGTCTTAGATTATTTAAGTTTGGGCGATTAAAAACGACGTGTTGAAAGGTCTGCTCTTCTTCCATGCAGTGACAATAGGACGAGTTGATATGTCTGAATCGTTACAAATATTATCTGTTTTTTCCGTGCCCTTTTAATAGTATGGTAGTCTTGTACGCATGATTAATATTAATTGCATGTGAGTATATGTACCCTCCCTTGGGAGGGCCATTGTAACCTAACACTTCACTTGAGTGACTCGGTGATTTGGTTAACAATGCTAATTTTCCTTGATTACAGAGGGATGAGATAAGATCGACGGTCCCAAGCCTCTACGATGTCAGTTACGCCTTAAGATCGACGGTCCCAAGCCTCTACCATGTCGGTTACGCCTTAAAATCGACGGTCTCAAGCCTCTACGATGTCAGTTACGCCTTAAGATCGACGGTCCCAAGCCTCTACGATGTCGGTTACGCCTTAAGATCGACGGTCCCAAGCCTCTACGATGTCGGTTACGCCTTATGATCGACGGTCCCAAGCCTCTACGATGTCAGTGACGCCTTAAGATCGGCGGTCCCAAGTCTCTACGATGTCAGTGACGCCTTAAGATCCCTACTCTAAGTATGCTTGATACTAAATACTAAGCCATTTTAATACTATTCCCATGTTATCACTCAATAGTGTCAGATATTGAATTCAATTTTAAATATTGTATTTAAAATGTTGGAATCTCAATGTAGAGTCATAGACACACGCAATATTCTCTTCAAGAATCAGAGTTAGAGATATAGCTTTCCAACAGGCCCTCAAACCCACCTTGGAAAAAAAGTAGCATAAATAGTTATAAATACAATATAAAACGTTTAAAATGCGATAACTGAATATTTTATTGCCTAAGAATGAGGCATGTATCAAATGAATTCGTAAGCATCAATGGGTGGAAGACAGAGAGAGAGAGTATTGAAGAGGTTATACCTCCAGATATCCTCAAGATGTAAACAGACAAGCACGTGGTTATCGTCCTCAGCCAAAGAGCTCCCATCACAGAACCCTCACTTTATCATCAATATTTTGAAATGAAATAGGTTTCATATTCTAAAAATTTATTTAAATATGTATTCAGTTTATCCCCACCTTACAGTATTCCGGCAATGAGTTCATGAAATTTCATGAAAAATTCAGATTAGAAACCAGCACAGTTACTGTGAATGGTTGTAGCAATTCAATGATTTCCGATTAGTAATAGTCAATTTTATGCCCTCTATTAAATTCTTTTCATGTCTTAATAAAATATTTAGCAGTTAATATTTTTCCTAAAAGTTTTTCCTGATTTGGCTCATATTTTACGCACACTTATATTCCACGAAGATTCGCTACATTGCTTTCTGTCAAGGCATTCCCTTGAGTCTAGGAGGAGACTAGATGAATTGTTCATCCTCTATAAACCAAACCCTAAAAACACTCCCTGACACCCTCAGTCCTTGCTTGGTCTCACCCACTGAATAACCACCACAGCAGAGCAGGTAATTAAGAATCTATTTTATTTATAAATTAGAACATGTTTTTCTATGTTGTTTAATGTTAAGGATTCATTAAGCCATTTTAATACTATTCCCATGTTATCACTCAATAGTGTCAGATATTGTATTAAATTTTAATGAATTCACCCCGATGTTCCTAAAGATCATATATGCATATAGTTTTTAGATGTAATCTAAAGAAGAACACGAAGTGTTCGAAACGCGTTGTTTGTTTTTTACAATGAACTTTTTTGTGTGGAGACATATGACTTTCCCCAATATGAGTAAATACCTCACTATAACAGATTACACAATTAATCAATCTGAACCCCACTTCTGAATTCCTCACTACGCTCTAATGTATCCGATAGATTGGATACATCGAATAGATTAACTATTACATAGGAACGGTAATAAATTAAAGCACAGTATTCATAGGAAGTCAACAAATGTATAATCTTATGTTCATTTCTTCTCGGCTCATCCACTTAAAATTAAAAAATCAGTTTTTAGTAGCATATTCTTAAGTGCTTTCAAAATTTGCAGTGAGAAATTTTTAGATCAAGAAATCAAAAATATTTACAAAATTGCAGGTTCTTTAATGTATCTAAAAAGGTTAATCGACAATATCATAAAAAAGGTGAAACAATCCATGATATTAAATAATGAAGAACAGTTCACAAGAAGGAATTTGTTAGTCATTCCATACAGTCCTTGTCTTTCAATTTATTGTAATCTTTCCACTTATGAAAAGATTGGACGTTTCTGTTGTGTTCAGTAATGATGGTAACTTGTTTAACAGACTTGTCAATAATAAGCCAAAAAGAAAGGACTGTTATTAATACAGGATACCATGTACTGACTGTGAAATGTCTTACATTGGACAGACGAGCAAAGGTCTTCTTATAAGGATAAAATAACACAAATATTCGATCAGAAGAGAAGACGAAAAGAGCGCCTTGTTCGTGCACATAAGAAACAGTAATCATGTGATTAACTGGAATGAAGCAAATGAATTAATATTTGTGTCTTCGAAAAGAAGAAGAAATATTATGTAATATTTAGAGTATTTAGAGTAGTAGGCTTTTTGAGACAATATTGGTATGTGGGTAAGACATTGCGAGGTAAGACATTAGTTGAAGTGAGGAGATGGGACGAGCAAGGTTGAGAAGGCTGCCTTGGGGTGGACTGAAGTAGGTAATGAAGGAGAGTTACTTTGGATGAGGCACTGTAAGGCTGGTTAGCGTGAAGTTGTGAAGCAGAGGCTGATTCCCACGGTGGCAGACTGATTCAGCCGAGCTGGCCAGAAGCTGGCCAACATCACAGCTCCCACAGGAGAAGGAGTTTTTTTTTGCGCTCCTGCCGTGGTGAGTTAACGAGGCGTTGGCCTCACACAGAGCTAGAGCCTTAACCGAGATCAGTGATGTAAATATTTACCCAGCCCCCAGGGCATATATTTATTATGTCGACTAAAAGGAAGGCACCTCCCTCCGGCCAGGACAACAAGCCGTTAGTTCATCACTGACTACTGTAAACACTCGCTTCTTCTTTGTCGGTCCTTTAACACTCTTTGACTCTAACCTTGTAGTCGAATTAACAGTTAAGTTACCACCTCCTCGGAGCACATACATCATGAAGTCACTACCCATGCCTTCAGTTACCATTATTGGAATAATGTCATTAAATGTCACAATGGAAAACACCTGCTCCAGAAAAACAATAAAACGAAAGTCTGCACTGGCATTTACACAACTTTACTGTAAGTGAACATCAATATGCCTACTACCCGTATGTCATACCCAACTGTTCTACGGACTGCTCTAATTCTATTATTACGTATTGTAATTATCCTTTCTTGTCTAATGTTTCTGTAATACTACATAAATACCTATATATATAAATACATGTCACTATAATTTTATATTTAATAAAATAAGATAATATTTTCTTAAATTATTTTAAATATATATTATATGTTCTATGGTAAAAAATAAAAAATATAATGTTTAATAATAAAAAAAACAAATTATTCTTAATTTCTGCAAACAGCTTCAATAACCCTCAAAAATGCTATAATTTTACCTTTTTTTTCTCGATATTTTTAAAAAAATCAGTGAGCTTTATATTTATAAACCTTTAGATAATAATGATAATTAGGGGATCAAAAAAATAGCGGTGATCAAATGAGAAAAAAAATAAGAGAGATGAAAAAAAAATAAAAATAGAATAAAAGTGCCTTAAAATTTACACCGCTTTAAATGCAACACTAGAAAATACAAAGAAATTAAGAATGTACTAAATAAGGCATATACTGGGGTAAATGGATATTACAAAGTCTCCACACAACAGAAGTTTTTTTTTCAAACTACCCGTTTCAAACACTTCTTCATCGTCAGGTTAACTTTCAAATAAAGGCGTGGAGAATAGACAGCCATCAAACGTTGACTGAAGTAAACTCAAACTTCTTTTGTCTGGAGAATTTGTAATATCCATTTACTCCAGTATGGGTGAATACCATACAATTTCAGATTGCACAACTAATGTGTTAAATAAAGAATATCTAAGAATTTAACCTCATAAAAAAGTTATAATTATCATACATACTAATTACCAACCATACACATAGTTCTATATAGATATATGTTTAGGGTTAAGGTAGTACGCATAGTGAAGTAGACGCATATGGCAGTACGCATATTCAAGTAGACGCATATGGTAGTACGATTAGTGAATTAGATGCATATGGTAATACGCATATTCAAGAAGACGCATATGGTAGTACATTTAGTGAAGTTAACACATATGGTAGTACGCTTAGTGAAGTAGACGCATATGGTAGTACGCATATTCAAGAAGACGCATATGGTAGTAACGCTTAGTGAAGTAGACACATATGGTAGTTAGCATATTCAAGAAGACTATATAGTAGTACACTTAGTGAAATAGACACATAGGGTAGTATGCTTAGTGAAGTAGACGCATATGGTAGTACGCATATTAAAGTAGACGCATATGGTAGTACACATATTAAAGTAGACGCATATGGTAGTACGCTTAGTGAAATAGACGCATATGGTAGTTCGCATATTCAAGAAGATACATATGGTAGTACGCTTAGTGAAGTAGACTCATATGGTAGTACGCACATTGAAGTAGAAACAAGGCCTATGAAGTACACATAGTAGGCATATAGCATGAAGTAAATAAGGCAAATAGTACGCATATGAAGATGCACAGTAAACATAATATAAAAAAAAATCAGTTGAATTTTGATTTTACCTTACTGTGGCTATCGTGTAAACATTAAACTCAGAGATAATCAAACATGATTTCATTTGTTTTAATTCGGCTATATACATTATATAAGTTATAATATACTTGAAATCATTGATTTGGAACATTTATGACAACCTATTATAATTAACATTAAACTCAGGGTCTGATCCCATTGGGTTGTTATACACACCGCAGACTCATCTGTCTTATTTTTTTTCATGATTTTCTGTATTACAGAGTGCATCCAGTAAATTACAAGTAAACCCGAATTCTTTGTATATACATGAATATAATTAGATAATAGGGACTCATTATTTAAAAATACAATTGATCAATTCATTTGTTACAGTTTACTTCGCTAATATAATTTATAAAAGAATTAAACGTTGTTACCTTCTAAAGTGAACGAAAATTAATAAAAAAATCTGGAGTGGCCTACACTCTACTTTACTATAAGTAACTCAATGTCAAATTTCTTGAGTATATAAAACATAACGTATCATTTAAGCATAACATAAATATCTAAATGGGATATAATTATTAGCATTGCATTCGTGAGGTAGTACAGATAGTGATTGAAGGACATATCAATTTATAAGCTTATTTTTGTACATCACAAATAATTTATTATTTGCAAATAATTTCATTAGTATAACTACAGCAGTAATATCATTTTTGAAAAACCAATGTGAACATTTCTTGAAACGAAATATTATCCTACAAGAGAACATGGCTATTGTTCAAATAGCCAGTAGATTTCTTACATCGTTTACTTAACATCCTTCTACATTGAATATTAATGTAAAATTTTCAAATTTAAAAAAGTAAAATACCATTTTTTTCTTTGAAAAACATCTTAAACAGCGAAGAAAATGTTGTTTTAAGCTGATTTGTTAATTAAAGATGTACGATAATTACAGTTATTAATCTCTAAACGAAAGATTTATATTTTGAATTATCTTTTACATTTTTGGTTTTTAACAGAATTATTATACTGGGAATTTTATGGCTTCTTAGTATTTAATAAGATCATTTTCCTTCCCCTTTGTCAAATAACATATATACGATTTTTTTTTTAATGAGTGTTATCATTTACCTGCACAATATTATTCCTCTTACATCTCTTATAAGTCAATAATATATTTTCATTTTTCCATTAGAAACATCAATTTTATCTCAGTGGATTCGCTCAAAAAATTTCTAAGTCAATGTAAACAATGTAAAAAAATACAAAAAATTCGACAAGTATAGCAGGTGATCTCTTAGTCTAAGGTAAACAAAGAGTTTTTATATCGTTATTGCTCTTTCCCGTTATTGAAACTTCATGATTTTTTTTTTTATGAATTGCTAATTTTTTGTTCCATTTTTGGTCAAATTGTCATTATTTTTTAACGAGCCGTTTAGCGTCAAAAAATCATTTTCTGAAAACACAAATCGTACTGTAACGCCCCTTTAGCGAATGTAATTTCAAAAAAAAATATCTCAACTCATTGTCCATATAATGTTCTATTTATAGGCATAGTTTCATTCTTGTCCGTCAAACAGTGTGGCTTGTATCGCTCTCACAAGGTTTGAGATTGATTTATAAGTCAAAATTTTTACATTTTATTGAAAAAAAAATATTTCCTGTTGATATAAAATTTTGAATATATTTTTCGTTTGTTCCATTTGTAACCTCAAAGATAATGTCAAAATCTCAAAACTCTAGGGTTAGTTGTTTAGGAGAAATAAGTGTTTTAAAAAAAACGGTTTTTGGCAATAAAAGTGACTTTCCCATCATGCATAATTCTTCCCAAACAATAGGGATCTTCGTCTAAATGGGGCCCATTTTTGTGTAAAATATCAACTTGATCCATCAAAGATTCTGGACCGTAGCGTGGTAACAAGCAATGCTAACACACGCACCCACCGCACCCACCCACCCACCCCACCCACCCACACACACACACAGACATCATCGTAAAAACTTCATAATACGACTTCTGGGACCTCAAAACATGTAATTCCGTCAAAATCTCGAGATCGAATTTTTTCACGATCACTATACTTTACTTATAGTAAAGTAAAAAAAACTTTATCAGTGACAGGTGAATATTAAAATTAATACAAATGGCATGTTTCAATATTTACGACTGAACAAGTTAGGAATATATGTTTTCAAATGTTAGGATGATGTAGAATATTCCTTCTGTATCCGCTCATAAGACACAAAAACAGAATTTTTTAATTTTAGAGGTTTCTTGTTGCTAATATTTCGTGGCTTATATAAAGTTATTGAGAAAAAATTTTTCTATAAAAATGTTGGAGAATAAAATTTATATCGTTATTGTGTTCATTTTTTTTTTTTTGTTAACTCTGGAGGTCATCTCTTATTTTACACCCTTTCGAGGCTGAATCCCCCCTCCCCTTCCCAAAAGAACTGTATTATTACTTGCGTGGGTGATGACGAAAGGATGTAGGATACAGATTTCATGTTTCTGGCATCAGTAGTTTCATGTTTTACATTGATGAGTTAATCGATCATAGATTAATGCCTCATTTCGCATCATGACGGATTGATAAAGTTACAGACACTGAATTGAAGAAGTTGCGATTTAATAAAAGATGTTGATACCGTGGGATTGGAATAAGTGCATTGACAGTCAATGGGTTCCCCTCGGTTTGGCAGCCCACTCATAAGAAGGACCTCTGGTGAATTGTTGGTTAGGATTCATTTGTATTCCATGTGGGTGTTTCTGAAAGAATCAGCTGATTAGGATAACTGTGTAAGAGGAGTGGGTTGCTGAGCCACTTTGGTTGGACAGTATCTGCGTGACAATGGTGCATATCAAGTCTTGTTTAACGGACCAGTGACTCCGAATGGAGTCTCCTAATGGGGTGCATGGCTGTCCCTCGCGCCGCCCTCTGCAGCAAACTTCACATCAATAACGAGCGAAATATCTCGGTTAGAATCAGTAAGCAGCTCTAGGCCTGCTGGCATTTCCAGCCTTCCCTACCGCACTTCTGCATTGGCACATTAAAAGTAGCATCTCGTGAGTTACGTTCCTTCCTCTCAGCGAATACCGAAAATCCGCGTATTATTGATGTAGTTTAAAAACTCCTATGTATAATATTATACACGCTAAACTATGCTTCCCAAACACATTCTAATCACAGTCCTACTCATTAATACAATAATAATGTTGTAATGTTAATAAAAAACAGTAATAATACAATATAATAAGTACGTACTAATGATAATAAAAACTTTTTATTATTAGAAAGGAGAAAAACACCAAGTCTCCATACTGAGACTTTTGTGTGGAGTCTTAGTGCTTCTTCTCCTAATTACAGTGGTACCTTGAGATACGAGTTTAATCCCTTCCAGACCCAAGCTCGGATTCCAAAAAACAATGTATTTCAAAAAATTATTTCCTATGTAGAATAAAGGAAATAGATTTAATCCGTTCCAACCCTTTAAAACGCTCTCAACTCACCCTATAATAACTCGCGTAACTATTGTATGTACTATACGGTGCAGTATATTTGAATGTCAAAAACATACTTATAACAAAAAATATTAAATAAAAGAGAAAAGTTACAAATACAATCAAAAATAAATACTGTTATAATGAATACCACCACTATAATGAAAATTATGAACCAAAAGGTCCCGTCTTTCTACTAACCACCACGCAAGCCAAGCTCGTGTTTCAAAGTTTAGTTCGTATTTGAAGCAAAAGTTCAGCTGGAATTTAGACTCGGATTCCGTAAAATTCGTATCTTAAGTAGCTTGTATCTCAAAGTACAACTGAATACGTAAATACTACTCAGTAAATGCTTACATAGCTCGTGAGTAAAGACATTTTTGTTTTATTTTACATTTTTTTATTGTATTAGACCAGGGTAGCCCATTGACGCGTTGTTAAACCTGAGCACGTCTGAGCATCGGTCCTGAGCCCGATGGCTTAAGGATATCAGGTACTCGTTAAGATTGTTACAATTGGGTAGGTATCTTTAATATACCTTAAATTTACTCTATAATTACACTTTGAATGTAAAGTAATTGGGTTAGGTAAAATTTAGGACTTTCAATGTAGAATATTCATTATATGATAGCACGAAGCACCAATCCTTTGGTCTATGCGTGTCTCTAGTCGGACTGCCAATGCAACCTAAGCTAACCTGCTGTCATTGTTATTTTAAAATGATTCACCAGTTATAAAGTATCAGCACACTTTTAAAAACTGACCTAAGAAATTCATGAAATTGCCAAAAATATAAATAAAAACTTTGAGAGCGGAATCTGTATTTTTTTTATGTATCAAAAAGACTGTGAATTCACTGCATACACTCACAGGCACAACCTATTTACCAAATCTATTTCATTGAACTCAAGGACATCACAACGTATACATTACATAAGTACATCTCTATATTACATAAGGAGGGTAAATAAAACTAAAAAGAGGGATTTATTTTGCAAATATTGTGAGAGATAAGAAGATAAAAAAAAGAGGTAGATTGAGTGGAAGATATGGAAAGCAATGACAAAGAACTGAAGTAAGAAGCAAGAGGTTAGATAGAACAGAAAATGAAGGAAATGGCGTTGGGGGGGGGGGGGGGGGTAGAAAGGAAGAAAGAGAAAGAAGGTAGTGTATGAGAGAGAAAGAGAGATGTGAGGAAAACAAGAGACAGAGTGGATAGAGGAAGAAGAGAGTGATATTGAGGGAGTCAGAAGAGAAACTTCGTAAAGGACAGAGGTTTAGATATGATAGCAAATTGAAGAGATATATATATATATATATATATATGTTTTATTAAAAGTAATGCCCAATTTAACTTTTACACTTTTTCTTATCCGTTTTTCAAGTGTTCTCATACTTGACTTCCATGGTTCTGGAACTAAAAACATAAGTTCACCAAAATTTTTATTACTATACACCGACATGTTTCGGTCATCGTTGACCATTTTCAAGGTTAAAGAATATATAAAATTATTAATGATCGAAAAGTGAATAACAATTAAAATAAACTAAAATAAACATAACGAGTCCATAACACATATTCACAACTAGGGAGGTTATCAAAGGTAAAGGTATGTTGAGGTTTCACCAGGCTCTTGGTTACCTTCCATCCGTCATTTGTATCTGGGAAGGTAATCGATTAACTTCTATACCTCTCCCAGACTGGTTCGCCTTCTGACTGCCTTCATATAATTTTAGAATTCTTGAAAATCCTCCTCCTTGGCTGTTAATACTAGGTTGCTTTTCGAGGATCAAGATAGCTTCCAAAATTTGCAATCTGGTGTGGTCATGTTCTTGTTGTAATATTACAGTATTGTCTGTTAACATTTCCCTGGTTAATTGCACTCCATGTGTTAACCTAACGTGCTCTTTGGGTCCTCCGGATGCCAGATGCATGGTGAGCCTTCGTGAAAGCGTGGTTGTGGTGGAACCAACGTATTTCGAGCGTAGGGACTCGCAGTTCCCTAATTTGCAGTTAAACTCATATACAACATTAGTTCTCTGAAGGGTTGCTTTCTTTTGTGGGTTGTTCGTAATTACCATTCTTGAAGTGGCAGAGTTGGCATAGTAAATTCGTAATTCTAATCTGTCATCTGGCTTGAGGCATGATGTATTATTCTTAATAATTCCTTTTAGTATACGTTCATCCGTTTTATAAGCTTCCGAAAACTGGTTTTTATAATATACTAAATGTGTTGCGCCTTTGTTTTCGGGATTCTGTTGAATATCACTACCATGAAGTTTGTTCAGGCAACCTTTCAAGATGGAATCAAATTGTCGATTACTATATCGTAGAGGTCTTGAATCTACGAAAATCACTTGAAGGATGGAACAACAATCCATTATTGAAAGAAGAATTGTACAAAAGAATCGAAGAAATAAAAGAACAGGAATATCAGGTGACTAAGAACAGAACCAGTAAAAAATTAAATAGAATGTACGGAGGAAAAATATGTTTGCCTCAAAAGCAAATGCCTTACTTAAACTTGTCGAACCATGAATTAAACCAGAACGAAGTTGAGTTCCTATCCCTGGGACCAAAATGCCATATAAAATCAAGATTCGATGGAAGAAAGAAAAAGACAGAATTGGAAATATTATATAACTCGATTTTAAAACTGGAAGAAGAAAAACACATTACAATTAAACCAGACTTGCAAGACCAATTGCGATCAGAAGCTACCAAAAGAAGAGACTTAAATAATAGCCGCTTGCTATCTAACGAGCTAAAGGAAGCAGCGAAAGGATTAAGAAATAATCCAAATATAGTAGTAAGACGAGCTGATAAATCCAACATGTATGTGATTATGGACAAAGCAGAATATAAACACAAATTAGATCTCATACTTAGTGACACAACCAAATTTGAAAAGATCTCCAAAAACCCAACAAATAAGTTAAAAGTGGAAATAAATAAATTAATTAGAATGGCTAATAAGGAGGTAGAAGATAAAGTGTTAAGACCGGTTATTGGAGAGTATAACCCGGGATACCTTTACGGAAATGTTAAGTGTCACAAACCTGGCTATCCCCTGAGACCCATAATTTCACAAGTTACAACGCCTACGTACGAAACCGCAAAAACCCTTAATAAAATTATATCTGTTTACCTTCCAGCAAAATACCTCCTCAAGTCTAGCGATGAATTTCTGGAAATTTTAAAAGCCACAAAAGCTAAAGGAACTATGGCTTCGCTAGACGTTGAATCACTGTTTACCAATGTGCCAGTTCTAGAAACAATAGATATTATTTGTGATGTAGCCTACAACCACGCTACGCTACCCCCTCCACCATTTAAACAGAAAATCTTGAAAGAATTACTTATAGCATGTACAACTAAAAATCCATTCTGCCACATAGACGGGAGCATGTACTACCAGACGGATGGCGTGGCCATGGGTTCCCCACTTGGGGTCACATTTGCAAATTATTATATGTGCAACCTAGAGAATTCGATTATCGCTAGAAATCCAACCTGGAAGCCTCATATATATTGTAGGTACGTTGATGACTGCTTTGTGATGATGGATAAGCCGGAATATATAGATGAGATTAAATCTGCTTTTGAAGCTGAATCGGTTTTGAAGTTTACATATGAGATGGAAACCAACAGTAGCTTAGACTTTCTTGATGTTAAAATAAAGAGTAATGGAGAAAACCAGACTTTTGTCACTTCAGTGTTTGTAAAGTCTACGAATAGTGGAATACTTTTAAACGCTAAAAGTGAATGCCCTGACAGATATAAGGACGGCATGATTAAAACCCTCATTCGAAGAGCGTATAAGACGTCATCTAGTTGGGAATTATTCAAACAAGAAGCAGATAGGCTCAAAGAAGTCCTTATTAACAACGGATATAGTAATCGACAATTTGATTCCATCTTGAAAGGTTGCCTGAACAAACTTCATGGTAGTGATATTCAACAGAATCCCGAAAACAAAGGCGCAACACATTTAGTATATTATAAAAACCAGTTTTCGGAAGCTTATAAAACGGATGAACGTATACTAAAAGGAATTATTAAGAATAATACATCATGCCTCAAGCCAGATGACAGATTAGAATTACGAATTTACTATGCCAACTCTGCCACTTCAAGAATGGTAATTACGAACAACCCACAAAAGAAAGCAACCCTTCAGAGAACTAATGTTGTATATGAGTTTAACTGCAAATTAGGGAACTGCGAGTCCCTACGCTCGAAATACGTTGGTTCCACCACAACCACGCTTTCACGAAGGCTCACCATGCATCTGGCATCCGGAGGACCCAAAGAGCACGTTAGGTTAACACATGGAGTGCAATTAACCAGGGAAATGTTAACAGACAATACTGTAATATTACAACAAGAACATGACCACACCAGATTGCAAATTTTGGAAGCTATCTTGATCCTCGAAAAGCAACCTAGTATTAACAGCCAAGGAGGAGGATTTTCAAGAATTCTAAAATTATATGAAGGCAGTCAGAAGGCGAACCAGTCTGGGAGAGGTATAGAAGTTAATCGATTACCTTCCCAGATACAAATGACGGATGGAAGGTAACCAAGAGCCTGGTGAAACCTCAACATACCTTTACCTTTGATAACCTCCCTAGTTGTGAATATGTGTTATGGACTCGTTATGTTTATTTTAGTTTATTTTAATTGTTATTCACTTTTCGATCATTAATAATTTTATATATTCTTTAACCTTGAAAATGGTCAACGATGACCGAAACATGTCGGTGTATAGTAATAAAAATTTTGGTGAACTTATGTTTTTAGTTCCAGAACCATGGAAGTCAAGTATGAGAACACTTGAAAAACGGATAAGAAAAAGTGTAAAAGTTAAATTGGGCATTACTTTTAATAAAACGTGTATAAATGAAGGCCTGCTCCCCAAATATATATATATATATATATATATAATGGCCTTCATAAACGTACATAAAGAAGTATGCCTCACTTATATTTGTTTTAGGTAAGATTTGTCAAAAATGTTTATTCTGAAGGCTATTGTCTCGAATTCAGATATACTGTGATCAAAGGACTCTCTGTCTGCCTATTCTACATAGACAGAAAGTCTGCTTTCTTTATCTGATGATACAACTTCCGTTCATAGTTAAGTAGACTAATTTATAATGGATGTTGTAAACAGAAAATTAACCACTTACGATATAAATGTTTAAGTGAGAATTGTTTATTATATTTCAATCTTTCAGGTACTACAGATGGTGATGGATCTAGTTATCGCTTTCACGCTTATTTCTGTATATTATGCAATAGATGCATATTCCACAGCAGTAATAATATTTTTGTAAAGCCAAAGTGAACATTTCGTGTTAGAGAGCCCATGTCCTAGCAAGTAAGCTCTAACAGCAGAACTTTGATTTTGTTCTATTAGCCAGTGGATCTGTTATACGCTTTTTATGATTTAATCTTTCATCTAAAGAACCTCCAGCGGTATGTCTGTAACTATGATATTTTCAGGTCAATCTTTTTTCTCCTTCACGCAGATAAAACGAACGTTTTAAATGGAATTAAACTCAGACTTCCTCCTTCATTAAAAATTTAGGAAGCACGTTGCATCATGTGAAACTCAGTACCATTACGCATTGCTCTTCTTCTAATAACAGGTCTTTTGCATATCCTTGAGTGTCAAACCCTTCATAATATAGATATTGATTAAGTCATCCACATCCGATCACTTTAACTGGATCGATAGATCACCTCACTGAGAATATCCTTGAGTGTCAAAGCCTTCATAATATAGAGTATTCATTAAGTCATCCACATCCGATCACTCGAACTGGATCGATAGGTCACCTCACTGAGAATATCCATGAGTGTCAAAGCCTTCATAATATAGAGTATTCACTAAGTCATCCACATCTGATCACTCGAACTGGATTGAAAGGTCACCTCACTGAGAATATCCTTGAGTGTCAAAGCCTTCATAATATAGAGTACTCATTAAGTCATCCACATCTGATCACTCGAACTGGATCGATAGGTCACCTCACTGAGAATATCCTTGAGTGTCAAAGCCTTTATAATATAGAGTATTCACTAAGTCATCCACATCTGATCACTCGAACAGGATTGATAGGTCACCTCACTGAGAATATCCTTGAGTGTCAAAGCCTTCATAATATAGAGTACTCATTAAGTCATCCACATCTGATCACTCGAACTGGATCGATAGATCACCTCACTGAGAATATCCTTGAGTGTCAAAGCCTTCATAATATAGAGTATTCATTAAGTCATCCACATCCGATCACTCGAACTGGATCGATAGGTCACCTCACTGAGAATATCCATGAGTGTCAAAGCCTTCATAATATAGAGTATTCACTAAGTCATCCACATCTGATCACTTGAACTGGATCGATAGGTCACCTCACTGAGAATATCCTTGAGTGTCAAAGCCTTTATAATATAGAGTATTCACTAAGTCATCCACATCTGATCAATCGAACTGGATTGATAGGTCACCTCACTGAGAATATCCTTGAGTGTCAAAGCCTTCATAATATAGAGTACTCATTAAGTCATCCACATCTGATCACTCGAACTAGATCGATAGGTCACCTCACTGAGAATATCCTTGAGTGCTTGTTCATAACTTAAGTTGTAGTAGATCCAATAATAACAGTAATTATTCTATTACAATAATGCTGTAATATATTCATCTATTATGAGCTACATCCAAAAATTAAGACAAATTTATTTCTTTAAAACTTCATAGTGATTTTGTCACGAAAATATCATAATATATTTATGGTTGGTTCATCGAATCATCGAAGAAGTAGCGTAAAATTATTAAAATTAAAGTATCCGTTTTGTAATAAAGAACGAAAGAAAACAGTTTCCATACTTCAATATAACCCAAAAACAATCTAAATTGATATAAAGTTTTGCTCAAGGGTGCTATATATAGTTGGACAAATCTATCATCTATCAAATTATATGTTCGATTGGCGTTGATTTATTATATTTAAGAATTTTATGTTTCTTTCATTTCATATTGAATCATTAAAAAATAATATTTATATTTTACTCGATTCACTTAAAATATTTCTAATTTTACATTCAGATGAATACAGACGGAGGAAGTGTAGTTACCTAGTCTCATAAAAATTGGTGCCAGTTATTTAATCTGTTAAAATAAATCAGTTCTGTATCAACTGTTAAAGGTTCATACCTGTAACTATCACAGGTTGCTATGCAGGTAACAACCTGAGTTGTTTTGCTTCCCCATAGAGCGACTGTTGAACTCCAGACGTCTACAACTCAGGTCAGGAGACCACAGTCACCGGGAATCCAATACCAAATGAAAAGATTATTAACGAATACATTCGGCCAATCAACCCTCAATGGTAACATTTATATTTTAAAAGCGTCCTGAAGAACCCTAGATCACATGGATCTAGAATCTACAACTAACATAGTGACTCAATAGGATATACCAAACATAAAAGCGAAAACTAAATAATATTTTGAGTTTATGGAAAAACACAAACAGTATTAGTGAGAACTGAACTGCTATACGTCCTCTTCGACGTGTACCATGTTCAAGATTTCTCAACTTCCAGAAACAAAATTTAGTCGAACTAGATTCGGAGGTTTTTAAATGTAGTCTTTAACATTTATTATGTCAAACTTTTATTTATCGGATTTTTTTTTCCATGAATAGATTGAAATAGTAAAATGTACTTTGTTGAATTGTTACAAAAAATAGACTGTTTGTGAATTAGGTTTGTAGAAGACGGCAGTAAGAGAGAGGCGGAGGACGTTCAAAGGGAAATCAAAGAGGAGTGACTTGAGACTCGAGGCCACGAGAAAAGAGGTTTGAATGGGTGGGCATTTCCTCCTCCTGTTTACTTATTTATGTATTAGGAAGCTCTCTTTGAAGGCTTTCAGGAAAGTGGGCCTGTCGAAAAATAAACAAAAGGTCCGGGAAAACAAGTAGCCAGGAATCAAAGGTCTCCGCTTGATGTGGGTGGAGGGGGGTGGGGGGGAGGGTTGTGTCGCAAAGAGGGAGCGGGTGGATTTTATTGCCTTTCATCCAAAAGGGGGGAGGGGCACACCCTTCAAAGATGAAGCAGCCGGACGAAGTGATTGGTGTGAGTGGGCAAAGGGGCGGGGCTTGTTTCGCCATTTGGGTTTGAAAGCTCAGTGGAAAGGTGAAAGTCATGACCGAGGGACAGACCGGCAAGAGGATCTCCTTCTCAATTGAAGACATTCTCAGCGACACCCGCAAGGAGCGGCCTGCGTCCAGCCAGTCAGCCATCCACACTGGTACAGCAGTAAATGCATTTCTTTATAAACATTTCTCTTCATAATAAAAGATATCGGACAGGATTTTAATTATAGAAATCATATCAAAATTAGAAAATATCCGCAGGCATCCTCTAGATCAGTGCTTTTCAACCTTTTTGCAGGCGCGGATCCGCCGAGGAGCTTATTTATTCTTGCGGATCCCCTTGTACATAAATATACATGTATATATAAGTATATATAACTTCCTATTGTACCTGTTTTGGTTGAGCGAGCTCGAGGTAAATTTAAACATACAATACAGCTGATATACAAGAAGTAAACAATCAGAGCGTCACGTATTGGCTAAATTAAATGTTTCAATTAAATGACGTAGGTCGTCATCATAACTGAACTGCCCGACTCAAATTTTGGCTCGCAGTTCTTCCCTAACGTTACCGAAAGTTGCTGGTTTTAGATGTGAACGACGAGTTATCTTGATAAGATGCACTAATTACATTGATAGTGTGCTACTGTACTTACATTGACGTGTACACATTGATAATACATTAATTGCACATTGTGAATCTGTAGGTCTTGCGGATCCCCTGGGCAAACGTCACGGATCACCAGTGATCCGCGGATCACAGGTTGAAAACCACTGCTCTAGATGTCCATACAATGATACACAATACAATGAAACCTTACGCACAAAAAACTAGCACTTTTACAAAGATATAGTAAAATATGGAATACAAATAGACTCAACACAAAGAAATCAACTTTTTTGATTAACACAAATCGAATAACTATTCTAACTTTCACAATTTGTTTTTGACTTAATATATAGTTGAAGGGCCAAGTTAGCCCAGTGGAAACGTTTCTCCTTCATGTCCGGTGTTCAATAACTATTCTGGGACTATTCACTACTTGGGAGGTGAATAAATCTGAGTACGTTTTTCCTCGGAGAGGATATTAAGCAGTGGGTCTCGAGTCTGTATTATGTTAGATATTTGGTAAAAATAATTACTCTAAATATACTTAAGTAAAGCAAAATTTAGTATGCAGAATCAATCTTCATTGTGTGGTATCAGAAAGGGCCGGCCTATGTGTGGTGTTCCCTTGTGGGACTGTCACTGCAACAAGGCTAATTTGTAATTCTTTAGACGCGATCTACACCGACGGATTAAAGTAGAAGAAGGAAATGTTAACGAAAAAATTACACTAATAGTCATTATTATATTACTTACGAATTGGAAAGTATCAACAGGCACTTTTTAGATTTTAATGCTGGTGATAAAATTGCACTAATTCTATTATGATATAACCTAGAGTGAATTCTGATGTCAGGAATGGTCTAGTGTTGGCGTGTTCGTCGTTTGTGCTGAAGATTTTGAGGTTCGATTTTTTTTTTATTTTCTTTTTATGTATGAGATAGAAATTTGTACACCGTCAGCCTCATAAAGTCATAAATCCCTTTATGAGGCTCATAAATTCTTTAGTCTAATAGAATTGGTAAAATTAAAATGTCGGACTACCGAAAAAGTATGAAAACCTGTTATTGTAGCTCACCCAGACCTGAAGTGAATATCAGTAAGGAAATGAGTCTAACTTTCCATCAGAAAAAGTGTAAAATGACTGCTGAACGCTGTAAGATGTTCACTGTCAAAGATCACTGCTTTAGCAATCCTGAGTAAGACAAAATATATAGCCTCTCATGTAGAATCAACCCTGTAGAGTGTAGTGTTTCTCACCCTCATAACTATTAGATGTTAATTAACTAATGCATAACTTTTCTAATCACTAAAACAGTATTAAAGGAGTAAATCTGATGTTTGGGCCTACTAATGTTCATTCAGATTTGTAATGTGGCTCACTCATGACTACATGAAGTCATAGGAGAAGCTATTAAACACAATCATACTTTCTGCCCCTAGAACAGCCCTCAAGTCTGACACCTCTGTGCCGGAATCACATTGGTATTAAGTGTTCTGGTACTATCGTAAAATGTATATATAATGGCTCTTATAATGTAATAATGCAGTTAAAATATATATGTTACAGGCAAAGTTTGAAATCCAGCATTCTATAGAATGTCTGCGCATTGTATAAAACGGTGATGTATGAAACGATTTATATTTCACGTATTTCTTAGGCATTCTATAGAATACCTATGAGAAATGAGAAACCTTGACGACGCGAGGCCAAGTGATTCGAACAAATCATTGACGGCGTAATGAGCGTGACAGATGATGGTATCTATTGACTTGGAACTTCAGAAGAATTTTAAAACATGTATAAGTGAGATCACAATTCAATTTATGCCCTAACAACTTCCTTAGAATAGAAGATTTTCCTCTCCGGTCAGTTGCAATTGTTTAATCCGGTGGCAGAGGCCAAAGATTCGTTAAATGTATTTGTAAAACAGAGTGTCAAACTATGAAATGTTTTTGCGTGAACAATGCAATGAATGTAAAACAAAATGTCATCTACGTCTGTCATGTCATAACAAGTAGATTAATTTCTTATTTTTTATGTGAAAATTTTGTTTCCCTTAATAAGAAATGTATAAATTATGTTTTGTACAACTTTCATTTATCCTTATGCATTTTGAATAAATTTTTTTAAGTGGCACTATTATTACTTTTTTGGAATAACATTTTTATTTTGAGAAATTCACATCATTTACCCAATAACCTCATGAGGATGTTTTTTCATACTTTGTCTAAATAGCATTTGTCATTCTATAGAATGCCTAGCGAAAGTCTGGAATACTTCACACATTTTATACCTTCCTTAAAAATATCTGGCATTATATACAATGTCTGGGTAATCTATAGAATGCCTGGCGAAAGTATGTAATACTTCACATATTTCATATCGACGTTAAAAATATCCGGCATTATATACAATGCCTGGGTATTCTATGACATGCCTGGCGAAAATATGTATGATAACACTTTACATATTTCATACCTTCCTTAAAAATATCCGGCATTATATACAATGCCTGGGTATTCTATAAAATGCCTGGTGAAAATATGCAATACTTCACATATTTCATACCTTCGTTAAAAATATCCGGCATTATATACAATGCCTGGGTATTCTATAAAATGCCTGGCGAAAGTATGTAATACTTCACATATTTCATATCGACGTTAAAAATATCCGGCATTATATACAATGCCTGGGTATTCTATGACATGCCTGGCGAAAATATGTATGATAACACTTTACATATTTCATACCTTCCTTAAAAATATCCGGCATTATATACAATGCCTGGGTATTCTATAAAATGCCTGGTGAAAATATGCAATACTTCACATATTTCATACCTTCGTTAAAAATATCCGGCATTATATACAATGCCTGGGTATTCTATAAAATGCCTGGTGAAAATATGCAATACTTCACATATTTCATACCTTCCTTAAAAATATCCGGCATTATATACAATGCCTGGGTATTCTATGACATGCCTGGCGAAAGTATGTATGATAACACTTTACATATTTCATACCTTCCTTAAAAATATCTGGCATTATATAAAATGCCTGGGTATCTATAGAATGCCTAGCAAAAGTATGCAATACTTCACATATTTCATACCTTCCTTAAAAATATCTGGCATTATATAAAATGCCTGGGTATCTATAGAATGCCTAGCGAAAGTATGTAATACTTCACATATTTCATACCTTCCTTAAAAATATCTGGCATTCTATAAAATGCCTGGGTATCTATAGAATGCCTAGCGAAAGTATGCAATACTTCACATATTTCATACCTTCCTTAAAAATATCTGGGATTATATAAAATGCCTGGGTATCTATAGAATGCCTAGCGAAAGTATGTAATACTTCACATATTTCAGACCTTCCTTAAAAATATCTGGCATTATATAAAATGCCTGGGTATCTATAGAATGCCTAGCGAAAGTATGCAATACTTCACATATTTCATACCTTCCTTAAAAATATCCGACATTATATACAATGCCTGGGTATTCTATAGAATGCCGGCGTTTCATACTTTGCTGGTAACATATATATAAAATGTAAGAGTAACCTAAATTTAAAATGGGAACAGGTTAAAAAAAATGAACTTTCATAAATAGGATTCCAGTGAGGAAAACAAAAAACCTATCGTAAAAGATTTCCTCTTTAATACTGCTGAGTGAGGCTAATGCAGCCTGTCAATGTAGGATCAACCCTGTAGTGTTTCTCAACTTTGTAACTAAATTGAGCGCTAATTAACAAATACCTTGTTAATTAATATTCCAACTTCTAGAACAGAAATAAAGGCGAAAACCTTTAAATGTAAGCAAACAGAACAAACTCAAACCAACTCACTTAAAAACAGAGTAATGGTAAAAAATTGTACGCATAGCATTTAGAAATGTTTGCATAAGATATTTTGGTTATTACGTATTTGTATCTCAAAAGGAATAGAACCAATCTTAAGGTTTTGTTAATGTGAAGCTGTTCTCACATCTTGTTTGTTGCGAAACTCTAGTTATACAGGTCGTAAGTAATAATTGAAGTTTTCAATAACTTTCAAAAGTGGTTTTATGGGTATTTCAAAGTTTACCAGATCAAGCGTCAGGGAGCCCCAGTAAAATCTTTTAAAGCAAGCGTCGGCCACCTTGGTAGAGAAAGCCAAACAGCAATAATGCTTGAGACGATGACTATGTTCTTAAATTAACATATTTTTTTATGTTTTATTACTTTTTTGTGGTGCTCTAAATCAGTTTGTAACTTTGGAGACAGGGGATGGGAGTGAATTTTTCTCTTTTTTATATTATAGCTAAACGACATAAATATTATCACTATAATTTGTATGTATTTTAAATATTTAGCTTCAATAGTCAATTAATTTTTAATTCTTTATATTGTATAGATAAAAATTGCTACCCTTCAACTGTCAGAAGTAGTCGGCTAGGTAGCTTAGTAGCTTAGTCGGCTAGGACACTTTCGGCTAGTCAGCCACAGAGACGTGGATTCTATTTTTGAACTCACCCTTGATTAGTGCTACTCGGATCCTAATTAGTCACCCTGATTAATTAAGTTTGACTTTAGGACATTACCTATAGTTTAATGTAAAAAAAAAGTTACATGTGTAATGTATAATTAGACGTAAGATTAAGGTAAGCCCGACTACGTCGGACCTAGTTGTGTTACATGGGATCTTCCTTTGGCTCCGAAATGTCATTCGTACCCAGTGTAACCGTTTCGCGATATAAAAATACTGTTGCGCGTATAGTATCGAGTTACCCGCCTCCGCGTCGTCCACCTTGGGCGTCGCCATGTGAACATGGGACGGCTAAATGGCAAATCGTAGAAAGACAATCTGAATTGATTTAAAAACGATATGGCCTGATATATGGCTTGGTGCGTATAAAGGTCAACACAGGTTTAGACAGTAAAACTCACTTCTGTCATCCACATTGACGTGGGTTCTATTTTTGGACTCATTTTTGATTAGTGCTACACGGATCGTTAGGCAGTAATGTCACTTGACTCAGCCATAAAAACTAGGGTTCTATTTCTATACTCATCCTTGATTAGGGGGTGAGAATGTGGTTTAGACAGTAAAACTCACTTCTGCATCCACATTGACTTGGGTTCTATTTTTTAACTCACTTTTGATTAGTGCTACTTGGATCGTTAGGCAGTAATGTAATTTGACTGAGGCGAGATGTGGGCTCTATTTCTTGAAAGTGAATATGAGCTTCCGGGAGATTAGATGCAAAGGTCGCTTTAGACGGTTCAGAAAGAAATATGTTGTCGCAAATAATGTATTGGCTAAAAAAGTGATTTGGCATAACTGCTCATAAATTATGCAGCACATAGTACACATTTATTAAATATTTGTTAGTAAAATATAGATTTGACTAATCAAACAGTGTGACCTATGGCATGACTACAAACTTTTATTCAAATCCATTCCAGCCCATATACACACATACATCATCATCATCGATAAAAATTTCAAAAATGGCCAGAAGGGGTTTCAAAACCTATAAACCTGTCAAAATCTGCAGGCACAGATCATCCGTACTTTATTTTACTTTACTCTTCAAAACTTGATGACCCAGTTTTGAAATTTAAAATTGTCCGATTCCAATGTATTCTTTCCTTCAAAGGCTCAATGAGGCCGCGGGCCACTACCGTTCGACTACACATCGAAATGATAAAAACCTATAGGCAAGGTCATACTCTGCATACTGTCGATCTAAAAATTAAGAAAATAGTATAGCCCAAATAATTAAATATAACGAATAGATGGTGCATTGTCTACGATAAATTATTTTCTGTTAAAATGATCTTACGTTTTCAACAAACCTCTGTTCAATCTTTGCTTTCTTGCTCCTGTACTATATTGTACCAGGTTTGATTAGTATTGTACTATTACAGAAACCCCTTCTGCAATTGTTTTTCAATCAAACAATGAATTCAAATAAACTCAGAGAAAAATTTAAAGCAATTTTTCTTTAATCAGATTAAACATTTATATCAACTCTGAAAAATTAGAACAATTGTTCTTCAATAAGACTGCGAATTCGAACAAACTCGGAGAAATTAGAGCGAGAGGTAAATTTATTAAGGACCACTTCACGCTGAGGTTACCGTAATAAGGTATAGAGTATTTGAATTCTATACCAGTTCAATTTAATTTTCATAGGAATGTGTAGTTTTTATTTCTGAATATTGGAGGACAAAAGAAACATCCCTTAAAAGTGGTATGCGGGTTGGTTTAGCTCTGCTAACCATATCAAACATTCAATGTTTTTAAATTTTTGTTCATGAAATACTTTCTAGGAATAACAACGGCCAGTTTCAAGCATATTATACTGGTAATATTATTACGAAATTCCTACATACATCGTAAATTGTTGATGGAGTCTTCCAGAATGAGATTTATTAGATAATCTAGCTCAGTGATGGAAAACCTTTTGAATTCGCCGTGTCAAAATTTTAACAAATTAAGACATAATTTTCGTGGCGAGTCACAAATTGCAAAAGTAAAGACTAAAAAGAAAATATAAATATTTATAATTTTTGTGAGTTAATTATTTATTTAATACCATTTAAAAAACAAAAATTATGAAACCAAAATTTAATATTTTAGCATTTCAAATTTAGCGTGTTTTCAAAATTAAGAATTTCATATTAATATCAATATTAAAACAATAGTTTTAAATGTTTTTGATATGAATATTTGTCACGCAATATTATTGTAATTGTATATATATTCGTCTGGTTTCAGAAATAAAGTATTGATTATCATTTACAGAATTAATAATACTATTTTAATAACCATTTTTTGTTGTTATGAGACACAAATATTTAAATTATGATTTTTTTTATCTTTGAAGTTGCATGTCAATACTGACACGCATATCATTGGTTTGCCATCACTGATGTAGCTTATGCGAAACCGGTCAGACGACTCCATCAAAAACTTACGAGGTTTGACGTATTTATATAATACTAAGATGTTTACTAACTTCTGTGGTACTAACAATATGTATCTATATTGTACCAGCTTGGCCAAAATGCCCCCTCCCCTCCACCTCTCCGTTCTTCCACCCTTAGGCACAAAGGACTCCTAGTAAACTTTAAAAAAAAAATTAAACGGCTTAAATATCTTTTGAATTTTGTAATCTAAATAACTTCGAGTAATACCGAGACCCCTTATTATGGTTGCTTATTTCTTGATTGTCCATTTGACCTGTGAAAAGTCTTTTAAATAACATCAAACACTTTACAACTGTAATTTTTTTTTCGGAAAATAATTTCCAGAAATAACTAGAGCCAAACTGATGCATATGTATGATTTTACATTAATTTAAATATAGATTAATGCATATTTTATTTGCGTGTATGTTTGAAATCCCGCCTAAAAAAAAATTAAGCACTTAACGTCTTAGAGTTTTATTTTCGTATTGACTTCTATAAATAGTTAGAGCCGGTTTTAATGCAACTTTGATTTATTTAGCAAAATTGACCTTTTGCGTCACAAAGGGCTCTTAAAAAAGCCTTTAGACTGTTTAGATAATGTCAATATTAGCAACTTTCAAGTTTGTTTGCATAATACTTTTATTGTTTTATTAAAAACGGGTGTTTAAGAATTTCAGGGTCCTTAAATAAATATTGCATTACCCTTACAATAGACTATTGAGTCATAGTTCTTTAAGAAACATTGACATCTTTCTCTGCTTCAGAGATGTCTTTTCCTAAGGATGCGTTATTTATCTTCGAAACACTTCTCTCTGCGCGGAGGATAGTGGCTCTCAATCTGCTAGCAGTTATACCGCTTTCCGTCCCTCCTCGTTGCGCTAATCTGCATAAATCATCCAGTAGATCTACATTTTATGTTACCTTTCAGGAGCTAGACACAGTTTTGATTTTATTTGACTGAGAAGCTCCCAAATTGGCTCCCGAACCCTATGTTGCCTTAAAAACAATAACAGACTTGACGACTTTCAATGTTTATCACATTGAGACTTAATATATCAGTAAGCTCCCGGCTTGTAGATGCATAGTGAGGCGTCTTGATAGGGTGGTTGTTGTCATACGAATGTTTCTCGTATCAGCCTTGAGCTCACACTCTTCCAAGCTGCATTTCTACTCGTATATGACATTCGACGTTTGTAATTCTGTGGAGGTAGTTTCAGGACTGTTTTTCATAATCAGGGGCTTTCTATACTTATTTACTAGTAGTAGAAGTGGATTTGTATTCTGCCATCTGTATTTTTTCATTTCACATTTCTTCGGATAATTTGTTTGAGTGCTCATTTGTCTCTTTGTATGCCTCTGTGTACAGTTCCCTGTAGGTACTGTATGTATGTTGGCCTGGGGTTTGTTGGTACCGGTTGTGTTCTTCGTCCTGATGTTGAGGTACTGTTAACTATTTTGTCAAAGGTGATGTTATTATAGTCGTTGTTGTTAAACGTTTGCCTGAGTTGTTCTATTCTTTGGTGAAATAGGTGCTACGTGGAGGATATCTTGTGCGTCCTGTGTATCAGCGAGCGAATTGTTGCTGTTTCAAAGTGCTCAGGGCACTCGCTACTACCGTTTATGTGAATTCCAAGGTCTGTAGGTTTCTGAAAAACTGATGTGATGTCCCTTCTTTCACGACCGTCGATGTGTTCATCAAGAAAGTTCATTTGACCATCTTGCCTCTCCTCGTGTGTGAAATTTAACTCAGACGTTTCCTGCAACGTCTGAGTACAAAGATACTTAGAGCCTGCAGTCATCTGGTTATCTGGTTATCTGATATATCAGAAAGAATAATTATTATAAATTTCTTCATTTCTTAAAAATTCATTCTTTTATAAATTAATATTTTTCGCTTTGCAACAGCATGTTTACTAAATAATAGTAAATTAAGGTTTTATTTTGGTTGAATTATGAAATCAATCAAACATTTTGTCTTGTATACTGTTATTAGAGATGTTGAAACGGTTTCAGACTCTGGTCCAACTGTAACAACAGTATAAAAGGCAAAATGGTTTATCTACGTTGTGCTTCTACTGCACTAAACTCACCAACATTCAGCATGCATTTGTCTAGATTGTTTAGGTTTGTTTCTTGAGGAGATAACACAGATATGTGAAATATGCTGTTAACCATAGTCAAGACAGCGTTTCGAATCTCCGGTGCTAACGGCACGTTAGATACCTATAGAGCAAAATATATTTATTTAAATTACATTCTTTGCATGCCTGTGCTGTGAGACTGTTATCAAAAATATATTGATAAATATATTAAAAACGTTTTTTTCTGAATCTGAACTGCTGAAATAGAGGTGCGTCTTTTATGCCATCAAATACAGTAATTATTAATGAGTAGTTTATATTGTGTTCACTTACTCCATAATATAATGACTTCGAGATAAGTTTGGTTGGATAGCCTTTTAATAGATTTTGCTATGTGGAGTGTAAGAGGCGATTATGTCAAGTATATCTGGAAGGGTTCAGCATGGACAAGTATATCTGAAAACATTGATAATATGATCCTATCTGACAAAGAAAAACCCAATAGACAGTCAACCCTCCTTGTGAGTCTCCCTCCCTTCTACTCTAATAAATCCAAAAGGGCCCAAGTGTGCCCTTACTGGGTAAACAGTTGGCCCTTCGCTCTTCAAAAAGCTAATTAATCAATCATCTTGTTTGCCTGTGGGCTAACCTTCCAAATCCATCACTCACCTACTTCTAGCCTCTATCTAAACATCTCAACATTTCATTATTTAGAAAATATTAATCATTGATTATAATAAATATTTTCCGATTACAGAAGAAAAAAATATCTTAGGATTTTTAGAGTGTTGTCATTTTGACACCCTTGAGAAAAAACAACAATTTTTTGATAGAACACTGAAATATACATACATGGAAATTATAAGGAAAGTCTCTACATATAACAGAACTTTTCAAGCTCTATATTTCAACTCCAGCTGTAGTTTTTTTTTATACCTTTACTAAATCATGTTTCGCAATACATATATTTATGCAACAATGTTAACAATTAGCTCAGTAATATGGTACGCCCGAAATGTAGATATTCACCATGATTTGAAAATAGAATCAATAGATAGTTGCATTACCCGATTTACTACTACTGAAGACAACAAACTACCTACTCATCCGAACCTTCTTATACAAGCTCTCAATCCTGCCACCAACCTTCCTCAATCTCATTGAACAGTCACTTCATCCACTGACTATTTTTTTAACGCATGACCAAAAACATTGAAAACTATGACTAGCAAGACCACATGACCGCGAATACGACGTCATTACTATGCAGATGAACTTAATATCCGACATGAACTACTGACAGTCCAAGTTATAGTAAGCACACTAATCAAGCAGTAGAAGGCCTCTAATCTGGACCTGCTAGTTACGACGCACTGTATATAGTGCGCGGATATATTCGTTGGTCGTTGCTTGGTCAGTAATAATGATTGAAATATTGGTAAGAGTTGAAGTAATTTTAGTATAGAAAGTATATAAGGAAGAGATTTTACCATATACCATATTGGTATAAGTACGATTTGGTATAATTACATTAATAAGGGATATGTAATTTAGAATGTTTAATACTTCGTTCATTAACAAGTTGTTGAATCACTTCATGCAAGTCATTTTTGAGCAAGATACTCTTGTTTGTGGCCACATTGAGTTTGTCAAGACTCCTACTATGTCCTCAGTTTTTGGACTACCTTAGTATCTATAAGTATTCATTCGGTCGTTCCCCCAAAGAGAAGTGCCCATTACGACGAGACCAGACCTCACCTAAGGAAGCACTAGTTCTCAAGTCCACCCCCAACTGATACAAACCAACAATATATAACTATATAGTCGTACCTTGTCTTCGGAGTGACTCACTTCTTTATCTATCTACCTGATAACGACGTGGTAAAAATATTCGAATCTTCTGAAATATATCTCTACTTGAAATACCCAGTAGCTTGCGTATTTATGACCTTATAGATCGTTTATTGTAGTTACCGAACTATTTGAATTTTCTTCTTGAGCCAAGTATAATAGCTAGTAAAATAGAACAAATCAGCTATTAGGTTGTGAATGCAGATGCTTCTGTGTATTTCAATATATATATAAAGTTTAAACCACAATGGAAAAAGGAAAACAATAGAAATAAATGCTCTGAGGCCTTTCAATGTACGAGTATGTCATCAGAGAGCAAAGTGACTGTTTGCTCTCTGATGACATACATTGAAAGGCCTCAGAGCATTTATTTCTATTGTTTTCCTTTTTCCATTGTGGTTTAATAGACAGAAGTATACCATTTTTTCTGTTTAAAAATTGTGTACTTCAATTCTATGAAAATTTTTCTATGGAAAAGCTTTTAAATAAAAACCGAAACATTGGCAATGAGAGTTTAATTTGAACCTGAAGAACTGATGGAGTCCTGATACATTTTTATTTTATACATATATATTTAGATATAAAACAAGATTTCCCAGTAAACACGTGATATAAATATGAAAATATAAATATAAAAATATCAATGCCTAAACCCCAGTCAAAAAATCAGAAAAATGACTAAAATCTTTCAAGCAAAACAAGTGGTCTTCGTTAGAGTTTCAGTATCACCGATTGGTCTACTTTCATTTAGTCATATACCCGATATTCTTACTGTGGTTTAGACGTTGAGATATATATATATATAAATTCCTGCTTGCACACACTATTTCCAAATTAAATTTCCAAAAGACACACTGCCGTTCTTGACAACGGCATGTAATATTGTAGTGAGTTTTTGTTTTATCTGTGGTTTTATAAAGTGATTTATTTTGTTCATTTAAGTAATCGTTTTATATGTATAATAAAACGGTCCATAGGACATTGTACCAAAAATTAACGAGAGTAACACAAACATAGACACAGGCATGACTCACTTCTACATTTCGACAATTCTCGTCGTCAAGAGGAGAATGGAGCCATGCAAAAATCATATATATATAAATATCAATATTTTGTTATAGTTGTTAAAATTTTTATTAATCACCGTTTAATGTCTTAAAAATATCATTTTGATTTGTTATTTCATTAAATCATTTTTAACCATATTGAACTACATTTAAATTGTATTCACAATTGTATAAAGTTAGTTGATAGCTCAATGCCTTTAAGCTAACCTAGTTTTGAAAATAACCCCGAGGAATATGAGATGGGAAGGTTTTTTTTTGCAACGTTAAAGAGTGGTCTAGGTGGTTTTTTTTTCATTCTCAACGAAGTGGTTGTAAATATAGACGAGTCAAGTGGATTGTATGGAAGCAAAAAAAAAGAAAACAAAAAAAGTCGAGTGGCTGTTAAGTGATGGTGGGGGGGGGGGGGGGGTGTGAGGGATGAAGGAACGGAACGCCTTGGCCAACTGTCTGGAACACTGCGTTATCTTGCTAGCATTTGGGTCGGGGACCAGATTAGTGGCAAAGTGCTAACCTCTGGACTGGTAGGTCCGAGGTTCAATACTCACTCGGGTCCCCACGATGTATTCACATGGAAGGTGTGCAAATCTGAGCATGTTGCCCCTGGGAAAAGGCATAAAGCCCTCGGTCCCGAGCCTGTACAGTGTCAGGTACTCGTTAAAGATCGCTAAAAATTTAGGACGCCTATTTTTTTGTTTAAACGATATCATTCTGTTTACATTTAATTTCTCTTTATCAAGTAATATTATTTAACGCATTGATTTTATTTGATAAAACTTAACTCGCTACATTATCAGCATTATTTTTGTTGTAATTTTTGGGTTTTGAGAGAAGGTGTAGAGGTGAAAGTAGTTGTTTACCCAAACGCAAACGACTTCTGGGACTTTTCTAGGCCTTTTTTGGAAACACCAAAAAAAAGATTTTCAAGCTTACTATCTTCTTAAGGCACTGAAAACAACATGAAATTGGTTCAATATTTTTTTTTAAAATTTCTACCATGAACAGTATATAAAGTTGTCAGTTGTTCTATTTGAAAAATTTATTATAATAAACTTATGAAATAGTTTTATTTACATCATAAATTGTATTGAAAAACAACCTTGTGACATTCGACTTGACTTGATTACCTGAACATAATAGTCTTGATAATGAACTAGCCATGAAGTCAGTCTTACAAGGTGAAATGGTGAATATTTTTAATGATATTACCAACAGACTCAGTGGCACTAAGAGTAACATCTTACTACGCTTATCTTGAAAAACGATTATAAGATACGAGACAAAGAAAAAACACAAGTCATTTCAATTTTTGGACCTTGTCATCATCAGTAACTGACATACCAGCTGCGTCATTAGGTGCTGTTTGCCATCCGAGTAGAACTCCTTCTCTTCTGCTCATGACGACGAGAATGGAATATTGAAGTGAGTAGTGTTGTTTCTCTGTTTCTTGTCTTGTAATTGTTTTATACATTTATATATTTAATATATATTATTGTGTAAAAAGTTAATGAAATGGTGTCCACATATAAAAATTTAATGGTATAAACAACGCGTTTCGAACACGTAGTGTTCTTTCTCAGGCATTAACTAAAAAATACAATGATACCAGAGAGTTATCTATCTATAGATAACTCTCATTAACGTTTTACCCTACAATGAGTAAATACCGCATAATAAGTGATTGCACTACGTTAGAATAATATATATTAGTTTTGTTTTTTATCTATTTCATCGCTTACATCATTCGCAAATTTATACGATCTAAAAAGTCTTGCAATTAGTTTCTTTAATTTATCAATATGCTTTAATATGGAGTTCCTTAGGCTAAGTAGTGTGGATATGACGAAGTTTTGTAATAGGACACTTTGGTTGCATTAATTATAATAATTGAGTGAGTCGGAGGAAATGAATTTCAAAGAAGGGGAAGCTTGCAGTTGTTTATTGAGTTTTTAGTAACAGTTTGGGGTTTGATTGATAGTTTCATAAGAGCTGGTGCCCGGTGGTGTCAACCAATCGGCTAAAAGCCTTCGCAGCAGCAATCCACGCGACCACACCGCTTTGGTCTTTAATGACTCGAGCAACAAAGTGTGGTATTCGACAGTGCCGAGCCGTCACTACCATTAATGGATCTATATCAAATCGCTTCATCTACTTAAACCACATTCACTCAAGACCCATCATTATCACCAAAACTAGAAAACCTTACGAAAACAGTTTTTCTTTTTGCATACAGATTTAATAAATAGTTCATTATCGATTTATTTAAGCAGTCAACAATTCTGCCTTTTAGACAAATATTTATAACATTTGAAAGAATTTTAGTTGAAATCATGAGAAATTAAACAACTTCATTATATTATATAAATCAGTTTTACCTCATAGAAAGTTGCAGCAATCGTCCAACCGGTTTTGCATCTTCAAAAGTCACTATATGTGACGATTATATCATACAATAAAGAAGCGAAATATCAATCACAGCCTACATTTGTAGGAGTGGCTGGTCTTCTTTTTAGATATTACATAAGCTTTCACTATACTTGGTGAGTCAGGTCAGTACTTTACATGCAAGGTCAGAGGTACCCCTGTACTGTACTTAAACCACTGCTGTAATGAACATTCCTCCATATTATAATTTATTTTTAGAGGGATTTGGCTATGTGATTACAAAGTTGTCCAGTCTTCCTTGTAAGAAGGAAACCATCAGTTAGTCTAATGTGGTCTATTCTTAACCGGATCAGTACCATTCTCTCGTCTTGGAAAGTAACTGAAAGTCCACTGCAGAACCGATCTGATGCTAAAGTCTACGAAGTTGGGATGTGTTACTTGTCCACCAATCAAGTGGGACTGGTCAGCTCAAAGACTTGAAAGAAGGTTTATGAAGATTGTGACACCCAGGGACTGAACTGGCCACCCTTCAAAAACCAACTTCTACGCCCTCACTGCTGCAATCACTTCACAATGTTCATAAACAACCGTTTTAAAAAAAAAGTTATTTATTGAGAAAAAAATTATCTATTTATATTAGATAGTAAATATATTTAATATACTCATTCGTGATAAGTCAATATAAGTAAGCCAATTAAACAATATATTCACTTCGTATAAGCACCAAAACAATTTATACTATATATATGTTTATATAAAACAAAATGTATAGTACATAGGCACAAATAATGTATTTAAATGTAGTCGGACATTAATGTTCATGTACCATCGTCAAAGTCTTTAAAATCATCAGGTCAAACATCACCAGATTCTTCCCTTAGCTACTCGTAGATTAGATTAGGTTTCTGTAACCCGTCCACGTGAGGACACACAGAGGCCAAAGATTGACCCTTTGGGATACCACACAATAAACATTCTACATTGCAAGTCCTAAATTCTACCCAACTTGAGTGTATTTAAAGAACGGGGTGTTTAACAAGAATCTGACATGTTATTTGCTCGAAACAGAAATCTTATTGTCCTCTCCAAAGGATGACATATTAGGATTTATTCATCCCACGCGATTACTGCCTAATACCCTAATATACCATATGATACATATCGTACTCGTATACTTACACATATGATCCGCCTTATTATATACTGATACATAAGTCCACTGTCCGACAACCTTATTCTCTAAGACTCTGATGTAACATATGATACTACATATCATACTCGTATACTGACAACATTTCCCGTTGATTTTACATTGAGAGTTTAAATTTTGCCTACCTAAAATTTACTTAGAGTAGGTAATACTATAAATTAATGAGAGGTATTTTACTGTTTTTTTTTTTGTAGCTGTTTGATTTCCCATATACACATTTTGATTTCTGTTGATTAAATATTTTTCTTATATCTAAGACAAACTTATCTATATGTTTTTAAACTGGTGATTGGACTGACATAGTAATGAATAAGTACATTTAACATTATTAATAATATGATTAGGGAATACTGATGAATCTCTGCATTTGATTAGAAAAATGTTGTTCCTCTTGAGGGCCAGCTTCTTGGTCACAGAAACATCACTTGATCTTGATCACTTCATCTCATGAAGCAGCCAAATCTCTGTCACAAGCATTCTCATATATGAGCCGTTTATTTTGAAAGTGGCCTAATTCCATTTTCCAAAAAAATTTAGCTAGCTATTTAAATAATTACATTTTTACGTTATCTATACCTTTTGCAGCAAATTGTACAAAATTTATTTAAAATTACTAAGTTTTTTTATAACAAAAATTAGTTGATAAATAAAATGACAATATTTTTAAATTTTGTAAAACGCAAACCCTTAAATATCTCGATTTTAACATAAATGGAATTAGGCCACTTTCAAAATAAGCGGCTCATATGTCACTCATAAATACAACATAGGAGATTCCTTCCGTTACTACAAACAATAAAACAGCACAATATTCCACACAAATTATATTCTAGTATTACTTGATGTAACATCTTTGTTCACCAACGTTCCTTTACTTTACCTAATCAAAAATATGGCTATTTTGCTTAAAATATTATGATATTTTAAGTAAACATCAAAATAAATGAAAACTGGGAGACTCTGATTAGTAACTAATCCGACTTTATACAGCAGCTAGATTTATGCATGAAAAAGGGGTACTTTTAGTGTAAAAAAACTTATGAAATGGATAGATGAAGTTGCCATGAGTAGTCCCATTGCGCCTATACTAGCAGGTCTAGTCATGAATAGAATTCCAGATGACGCCATTCGTCCACTACTTTTAAAATTCCCTTCACTCATAAATATGTAGATGATATTTACTTAGCCATACGTAAAGACAGCTATCAGATGACACTAGATAAGTTTAAGAAAGTACATCCCAAGATACAGTTCGCTATAGAAGCAGAACAAAACAACAAAATCCCATTCCTTTTAATGCCGATGTTCACAATTCACAATCCATAGCGCCGATGGTACCATAAGTGTAGATTGGTGTAGAAAACCTCACTAAACAAACAGATAACTAAAGTTCAACTCTCAACAATTAATCAAAAAATTAATAAAACCATAGAATTCAAAGATAGAGCCCTTCATATCAGTGATTCGATTCATCGTAACAAAAATATAAAACAAATAAAAACCATCTTATCAATAACAACTTGGCCAGATATCTAGTAAACAGAATTATTTCCAAAAGTAAAAAACACGTAAAGAAGACGGCATGATGTATAGAACAATAATAATATAAATAACAGTTTGGGATTAAATTTAAACACAAACCCTGAATTCAGCACTACTCAATAAAACCAGAGCCAAGAAAACTTCAAATATACAAGCCTCACATATGTCAAAGGTCTAACGAAACCACTGAACAAAAAAAAAAGTTAATGTAAATTGCAAAATAGCTTACAAAAATAAAAAAAACACTTAACAATACTGTTTTTCTCAAAATTTAAATCTACCACACCAAGTATACAAAATTAAATGCAACAATTGAAACATGAAATATTTGGGACAAACCAGTCAATACTTGGTAAATAGAATAGCACGACACAAAACAGACATCAAGAATGAGAATATTATATGCGCCTTAGTAAAGCAAGTCATTCTTTTTTAATTACGATTTCGACTTTGAAAATTCTGACATAATTGACATGGAAACAGGACGAGGAAAAGGAATAATAAAAGAAATAATCCATATACACAAAACTCAAAATACTTGCAACTCTAGATCTGATATAGAAAGTTTCACACATTTTACAGCAATATTCTTTCCCAGCCCCATTTATAATAACATTTATAAAAAAATTTATAAATTTTTATAAATTTATAAAATAACCTTAGTTCTACAACCTCCAAATGATTCATGCTGTTGATAGTAAAAATGATAGTAAAATCCCGTAGGCTAGAGTTCATTGTTTATATACAAATACATCGTTACAAAAAAAACATCGTAAATAGAAACAGAATACATATTCATTCCAAGGTAACTCGAAACAGTTGATTTATGCATTAAAGAATATTGCATAACTATATTAGTGGTAATCAAGTTATTTCTAAGTTGTTAAGTTAACATAGGAGTTCATATTGAATTTGTTGTTGTTGAAAATATTATAGCCTTATCATATTTGTAGCCCTGATGAAGATGTATAAATACTTTGAAACGTTGGCGGAATAAGGAGAAGTTCATTACCAAGACCTAGCCCTCAAAAAACATTTCAAATATTATGTTTAATACTTTACTATAAGTAAAGTATAGTGATCGTGAAAAAACTCGATCTCGTGATTTTGACGGAATTACGTGTTTTGAAGTCCCAGAAGTCGTTTTATGAAGTTTTTTCGATGATGACTGTGTGTGAGGGTGAGGGGATGATCCGAAGTTGATATTTCAACTTTATATTTCGGTGAATTCACTGAAAAAATTCTAAGTCAATGTAAACAATGTAAAAAATATCAAAAGTTCGAAAAGTACCAATATCAGGTGATCCCTTAGTTTAGGATAAACAAACAGTTTTATAGCTTTATTGCTCTTTGCCGTAATTAAAATTTAATGAATTTTTTTTGATAAATGGCTAATTTTGTGTTCAATTTTCGGACAAATTTTCATGATTGTTTAATGAGGTGTTTAGCGTTAAAAAATATTTTCTGAAAACAGAAATCTTACTTTAACGCCCCTTTGGCGAATGTAATTTTGAAAAAAAATATTTCAACTCATTCTCCATATAATTTTCTATTTTTAGGCATAGTTTCATTTTGATCCGTCAAACAGTACGGCTTGAATCGCTCTCACAAGGTTTGAGATTGAATTATAAGTCAAAATTTTTACATTTTATTGAATAAAAAATATTGTCCTTTGTTTTAAAATTCTGAATATATTTTTCGTTTATTTCATTTGTAACCAAAAATATAATACCTAAATTTCAAAACTATAGAGTTAGCAGTTTAGGAGAAAAAAATGTTTTCTAAAAACAGGTTTTTGACAAAATAAGTGACTTTTCCGTCAAAACTTCCCAAACAATAGGGATTATCTAAACTATAGGGCCAATTTTTGTGTAAAATATCAACTTGATCAATCAAAGATTCTGGACCGTAGCGTGGCAAAATCAATGCTAACACACTCACCCACCCACACACACACACAGACATCAACGAAAAAACATCATAAAACGACTTTTAAGACCTCAAAACAAATAATTCCGACAAAATCTGGAGAACGAATTTTTTCATGATCAGTATACTTTAGTTATGGTAAAGTAAAAATCGTGAAATAATGATTCTAAAGATCAATATTGATATTATTTCAAATTATAGAAACTTCTGTTATAGTGGCATTAGTGGCACATCTCACTGTTAGACTGGTAGATCAAGGACCCACTCTGGTCCTCGATTTATTCATTTCGAATTGAAACAATCTTGAGCACGTCGTCGCTGGAATAAATTAGATTAGTTGAATAGGGAATAGTTAATTACTTTCCCATGTTTGGTGGCCAAGATTGCTCAGTGGCTTGCATGCTCGCACGGGTCCAGGGCTCCATTCTTACTCTAGCCTTGATATCTTCACGCGGCAAGTGAACAAATCTAATCTTGTTGTCCCTCGGAGAGGACGTTAAGCCGTTGGTACCGAGCCTGTACAGTGTCAGGTACTCGTTTAAGATACCAATAAGATATACAAAATAAACATTTATATTGATAAGTGGATCAATCGTTATCTGTACTACCTCCAGGAATGAAAGACTAATAAACCTCTCCCATTTAGACATTTAAATTATGGCTAAATGGGACATTATATATTATATTCCCCAGAAGATGATATTATATTTACTTATAGTAAAGTTGAGCGTAGGCCACTCTAGATTATTTATATATATATATATATATATATATTAGTTACAATGTTGACCAATAGGAGTGAATTTTACAGGTCCATGCGTGAGGTCCCAGTTACCCGCTGCTCAGCGAAGCCTCAGTCATTCTGCCAATAGGTATAGAGGTTGCACAGTCCCTCTGTGTTAAATTATGTTTTCTGCCAAACATAATTTAACACAAAGGGACTGTGCAACCTCTATACCTATTGGCAGAATGATTGAGGCTTTGCTGAGCAGCGGGTAACTGGGACCTCACGCATGGACCTGTAAACTTCACTCCTATTGGTCAACATTGTAACAAATCATATTCCTTTCCCCGGACAAGGGAACAGGAGTTCACTGTAAAGTGAGGCTAATGTTTTCTGCCAAACATAATTTAACACAGAGGGACAGTGCAACCTCTATACCTATTGGCACAATGACTGAGGCTTCGCTGAGCAGCGGGTAACTGGGACCTCACGCATGGACCTGTAAACTTCATTCCTATTGGTCAACATTGTAACGAATCATATTCCTTTCCCTGGACAACTCATAGAAAACTATATATATATATATATATATATATATATAATATATATATATTTCGGCAGTGCTGTACAAACCGTGATAGTGAACACACCTGTGTCTCCCTGCTATTGACAGGTTGTGCTTCCTGGCTCTTCGGTGCTCCCAGAGGCCTAAGGATTACCTCGCTACCTGCTTCAGGATATTTGGACGCTGGGGTGTGCGTATCCGGGTAGTGTAGAAGTTTTGCACAAAGAAAGCCGACCCCCAATTACTGCAGTCGGGAGTGCCTCTTAATCTCCTGCAATCCTCACTGTCAACCTTCTTTACCAGCCAGACTACCTGCGGGCCTTGTTGGAACTCGTTCTCACTGTGCCTTTGCTGACCTTGACTCTTGGTCACAGTTCACCCCTCTCCTTAATACGTGGTGGTAAGTGACACTCTCTATTTTTCTTGTTGGCCCATTTTTTTTTCTTTAGTTCTAGCCAGGTTTGTGTGATAATGGATTCCCTTGACTTGACACAACTTGACTTTACTAACCAGGAGCAGCTCCGGATTGCCTTGAGCCGTGCAGAAGCAATGGTTCAGGCAAGTCTGACTGCTTTGACAGCTCTGCTGAGCATTCAACCGGTTAGTGAAACTGGTTCTTCAAACCGGACCAGGGTCCCGGTTGACTGCTCTGAGGAGAATACAGTGACTGTGGCTTTAAATGCCGACTTCGAGACTGTAACGACCAAAAAGAAAAACAAGCAGTCCTCTCCGGCTTCATGTCGCTCAGTGCGCACACCACTGACGACTAAAGCTAGAAAGTTTACTGCTGAAACGAGAGGTGCTAATGTGAGGGTAGAAAAGGTAGTCTCCAAGACGCCCTTACATAGGCCCTCCCCTCTACCTACATCCTCCAAGACCATTGACAAGGCCAATGACAAGACAAGTAAATTGAAAACTGACCATGTCACCAAGGTACCCCCCCCCCCCTTTCCTCATCGCCAGTTATGATGAATATAGGAAATTTATTAAGCTGAATAGCCATGTGCTGAGCTTGTTTAAGGCTACTGCCGGCCCTAAACAGATAAAATTACAAACCAGGGACGAGGATGGGTACCGGACCATCTACCAGACCCTGGTAAAAAGCAACGTTCAGTTCCACTCCTTCCGCCCTCAGTGGGAGGAGAGGAACTATAGATACGTTATTAGAAATCTTCCTCCTAATGCCAGGGAAGAAGAAATCAAAACTGCGTTAGAGGAACAGGGTCTGGAAGTTAAGTCCGTCACCCAGATGTCGTCCTCCCGACTGGTCGATAAGGAAACGGGCCAGCCTAAGAAACTTAGGCTATTTGAATATGTTACCTCCTCTAAGGAGCTAGCAACCATTACCCAACTCCTAACATTTGAGGTGAAGATTGAGAGATCTAGAAGGAGCGCTGGACCTCCCCTATGCCACAGATGTCAGCGTGTGGGCCACACGCAGGCGTACTGTAACATTCACCCCAAATGTGTAAAATGCTCAGAAGCGCATTATTACAAAGAATGTAAAAAGGCAGAGGATGCGCTGCCCTCTTGCTCTAACTGTATGGGGCAGCACCCTGCTAACTATAGAGGCTGCGCATACATTAAGGCGCAAAACAAGTCCAGAAAACCTAAGAACTCCTTAGTACAAAAGGGAGTATCTTACAAACAGGCTCTCGGCGCCTCCAGCCAGCCTGTCTCTGGCCCTTCACCAGCAGGTCAAGACAAGAACGATTTCTTGACGGTCATAAAGGCCTTACAAGACAATGCGCTACTGTCTCGCTTAAGCGCAGCAGTGCGAATGTCTAAGGAGATAGATACAATCTCCTTGAAGGACCATGCTACTATTGCCCTACTATCATGAACAGGGACAATAGAAGATTAAAAGTCCTCATATGGAATGCCAATGGCATTCGAGCAAAGGTTAACGAGCTCTCAGAGTTTCTCGCTCGTTACTCCATCGATATAGTGCTGCTCAGTGAAACTCACTTAGCACCACAACACAAGTTCAGTCTGACTGGTTACTCAATCAGCAGAACTGATAGAAAGTCCTATCCTCGAACAGCACAGAAGAGTCATGGAGGAACTCTTATAGCAGTCAGGTCGGACATACCCTATACAACACTTCTGGCTAACCTAGAGGTTAGTTTGGAGAACACAATCATACAGGTCCAGCACAATGGGAAACCGTTGAGGCTGGTGTCGGTGTATAACACGCCGAACACAGTCATACCCCACAAAACTATTAAACGTTTCTTGGGGACATCCACTCCCACAATTATGGGAGGGGACTTCAACACCCAACATACCATGTGGAACTGCACGAGGGATAGGAAGATGGGAAAAGCTCTTCTAAAGGCTTGTGATAGGCTTGGCCTGAACATCTACTATCCAGCAGTTCCAACGTACATCACAGCCAGGACTGCTAGTACTATAGACTTAGCCATAGCCAACTCTAACGCCCCCGCTGTGAGGCTGGAAACGATCCAGGAGCTCTCCTCGGATCATTACCCAGTTCTTATGGAGTTGACTGGCTCTATAGTTAAATGTCCCTCAACCAAACCCGTCGTCACAGACTGGGTGCGGTTCAAAAGGACACTTAGTCATTTGTCCTACCCAACACGGGTAGGTTTCAACACGGGCGGAAATAGACAGTGAAGTTCAAAACCTCACTGAATCTATTCACGAGGTCCTTAAAAAATCCCAAGTTGCTCGAAGCAAAACAGGGTGGGAAAGACCACAAAATAAACGACTAAACGAACTGATTTCTTATAGAAATAAAGTTCGAAAACTTTGGAACAAGTATAAACTACCTACACTCAAGACTGTAGTGAACAAGCTTAATAAGCAAATACGCTACAGCCTACAAATTATAAGAGAGGAGTCTCTAAATAAAAAACTCGAAAGTATAGACAACACCCCAGAAGCTTGGCAGTTTCTGCGGAGGTTGAGAGGGTCTAAACGTACGACCGTTGCCCTCAAACACAAAGATCGCCTCTGCATTAATCCACAAGAAATTGCAGAGGCATTCGCCGAGTCCCTAGGCGAATTATACAAAGAGGATGGCCCTAAACTCTCTCCTTGTATATCTTCTCCGGAGGAGTCTATCTATATCTCTCTCAATATGGAGGAAGTTAAGGCCATATTGAAAGGGCTCCCGAGACGCAAAGCAGTTCTGAAGCAGCTCCCTGACCCGACACTGAAACGGTTAACCTCCATATTTAATGCTTGCATTAAAATAGGTTATTTTCCGTCAGCTTGGAAACAAGCCAGGATAATCCTTATCCCGAAACCGGGTAAGGATCCAACATTACCATCAAACTACAGGCCAATAAGTTTACTTAGCTCAATGAGCAAGGTATTCGAAAAGGCCTTACTTAAACACGTATCCGAGTCTCTCCAGTTTACAGACATCCAGTTTGGATACAGGAAAGGACACGGATGCGTTCAGTTACTGCGACGCACCCTCAACTTCTTATACTACGCTAAGCAAAGGAAGCTTAGAACATACACCCTAGCCATCGACCTTACCAAGGCCTTTGATTGCGTTTGGCACGAAGGCATTGTTAAGAAACTAGGAGACGCCGGGCTACCCCTATGGTTCCAAAGGATCATTCACTCGTATCTAACTGAACGATCCTTTAGAGTTAACGCCCGAAACACTCTATCCTCTGAATACGGGATTGAGAGGGGTGTACCCCAAGGTTCTTGTCTTGGTCCCATCCTTTTCAAACTTTATTTACTGGACTTTCCCAAGTGGAATAAAAATAACAGAAACATGCAAACACTAGAGGGGATCTATGCAGATGACATATTGGTCTCGTGCAGGTCTTTCTTCATAGAAACCCCTCTAAGACAGTTCCAACAACATGTTGACAGGATAGTGGAGTGGACTAAGATGTGGGGGATGGATATCAATCCATCCAAATGCACTTTCACTGTCAACCTGCGCAAGAGGCTCGGGTACACACCAACACTGCGCATACACGATCAAGACATACCAACTACAAAAACATTTAGGTACCTTGGTGTCAACATCGACTCTGGAATTACCTTAAGGGATCATGTTGCATGCACTCTTGGCAGAGCTTATGGGGCCAGGAGTGTCATTTATCACCTTATAAAACCTGGCTCTGGACTGTCTCTCAGAACCAGGGTCAATCTATACAAGGCACTGTTGAGGCCAATAATCACGTACGGGGTGACTACCTGGGCTAAACCGGCTGGTAAGCTGATGAGGCGTATTTACGCATATCAGCATAAAACCCTCCGGATTATCCTAGATGCACCCCGTTACGCCCCGAACGAGTTCCTCCACTACGAGGTCAAACTGGAGCGCCTGTCCAGGTTTATACGAAATTTGGGAATTAAGGAAGACTGTAGCAACGCGGACTCCAATAACCCGCTGGTAACGAGCATCAAGACACTCCTCACTGAAGATGTTCAGAATGAACAAGATCAGCTGCCGAGGAGAGCTGTGGCTTCGGCTGAGGTAGAGGAAGACTCAGAAGATTTGACACGGATTCTTCAACAAAATTACTGACCTTGTTATATTTTACACGAATAGTACATTACCACTATATTTATATTTTATACTACTATCATCTTTATAAATAAAATAATGATTTTGTCTGTACATTGCTTAGAACTGACTCATTTCAAAGTTTTCTTTACGTTTCATACATTGGAGAAACCGAATCCACCCTTAGAAAAATTTCTGTCGGTTTGTCGGTTTGTCGGTTTGTCGGTTTGTCGGTTTGTCCGCAAAACTTTGTCACAGGTAAACTCAGCTACCATAAGACATATAAAGCTGAAACTTTTACAGTAGATTTGTGTAGGTCTAACTTAAAATATAGGCTATGAATTGATTGGAAATTCAACGTAGAAGTGAAGTTATGGACGTTTAACGCAAAAATGTTTGTCACAAGTAAACTCAGCCACCATAAGACATAGCGAGCTGAAACATTGACACTGGATTTGTGTGTGCCTAACTTATAATATGGGCTCTAAATAGATTATTAATTCAGTACAGAAGCGAAGTTATGGGGCTTTTAGCTGTATTTTCCTAACTTCACAGACAAGTTTGTTTTGAAAATACACAGGTGTGGCAAGTAGGTATTGTTAGTTGATTTTAATTTCAATTGAGCATATGAATATATTGCGTATTTGACATTTTTGAAAAGATACCAGAGTTTCCCAGAGTTGAGGATGTACTATCTAATACGAATAAATAGTTTTGTAAGCGAGCAATTCTCAACTCTTAATATGAACAGGCATGAGAAATCAACAAAGTTCTTACACTATATGAAGCTGAGGAAAGAACTTACAAGTCAGTAAAGAGATTGGATTAGTGATGAAGAAGCAGTTCATTATCTAATTGAATTTCTTGACTCTGAATTTATTTCTCCTGGACTGCCTGCTCATGAGTAAAAACTTAAAGTAGGAGCACCAATGATGCTGCAATTTATAGCAGTAACAAATTTGATGTTACGAAACATGAGTGACCCAAAAACTGTGCAACGGGACACGACTCTGAGTTCGTGCTCTACACAGATATGCCATAGAGGCGGACATAATGACTGGATGTGGTATTGGGGAGTCTGTGTGTATACCACGCATACCATTGATTCCGAGCCACTGTCTGTTTCCATTCAAATGATTGCAAGGTCCCCTCAGAGTCTATTTCGCAATGACGTTAACTAAGTCGCAAAGGGAGACTTTATCTAACGCAGGAATTCAAGTTAGCGAAACCAAGTTTTTCTCACATGGTCAACTGTAGTTTACTTGCTCAATAGTCAGAGGTTTCAACTGATTGTTCTTCCATGAACCTGAAGGGCAGACAGCTAATGTAGTGTATACAGAGGCATTTGTTTAACACTGTACTAATAATGGTGTTTTCTACTATTCTATAATTTCTAATTATAGTATTAGTATAATACTATAATTGATATTTTGGAATACCAAGAATAATAGAATTTTTGATTCCGTCAAAGACGGGTACATTTGCTAGTAATTAATATAGTTATTATTAATAATAAGTTAATATATTATTATTGTTGTTATAGTTATTAATACAGTTAATAATTTAAATTACTATTATTATTATTGTTATTATTTAAACTACTATTAGTGATATTATTCTTATTAGTTATCTCACCATATTATTATTATTATTATTATTATACTATAATTATAATTATTATTCCTATTATTAATACTATTATTATTATTAATAAGCTTAAGACTTAGGATAAAGTTATTAGTTTGTAAGATAGATTGTACAATAGGGGAAAAAGCCCGGTGGGCGACACTTAGTGTCCCCCGTACGGCTACCCCTGAACTCTGTAAACTAGACCTTCGTTTATACATGTCTTGTTAAATAATGTATAAACATATACCCAAGAAGAGGATATATATTATATACCCTCTTCTTGGGTATATAATATATAATGTCTCATTTAAGCATAATATAATCGTCTAAATGGGAGGTGTTTAATTTTAACTTCACAAAATTAAAAACTGAGAGACTCAATAGAAAAGTTGTGCAATTAAAATTAGGCATACAATTTAACGAGACATATATATATATAATAAATCAAAATATTAAAACGGTCCAAACCGGACAGATATATAAATGAAAAAAGACAACAAATAGAAGAAGCGAGAAAACTTACTGGGTCGATATTTCGAACTGAAGTTCGTCGTCAGGGAGAAGAAGGGAAGAAGAAGGGAAGAGGAAGAGGCACGTGCGTCCACTCGTACAAGCAGAGGGCTACTGGGGGCTCCAGGCGGCGGTCACCAGTTGTAGTATCTCGAGGCGCTGCAGGCTAATCCCCCGTGAACGACACCATTCCACCACGAGCGAACACGCGTACCGTATAAGTCGGAAAAAGGTAGAAAGGAGGACAGAAGTGGCGAAGAGGAAGAGGAGAAAGAGAGTGAGGGAAAAAAAATATATATATAAATAGCAATAAATTAAAAAAAAAAAAAAAAAAAAAAATAAAAAAAAAAAATAAAAACACACACACACAACTTTAACGTTTGAGATTGAGGCCAGGTGGGGAGCGGGCATTAAGTAACCAAATGTGAGCCTCCTCAGAGGCTCTCAAAGTT